>JARHVA010002915.1:1937500-1980000 GCA_037957365.1 Torreya grandis | reverse complement strand
TTGATACAAGGATCTAACCCAAAAAGGAATACAACAATATAGAATATCTATTAAAAAATAGTGAGAATGACTTCAATGTTCTCACCCAAAAAATTATTACACAACACCCCATTAATGTTAAAATGGGTGAGGTGGATGGTAAATTTCTAGAACAACATGATGAAATTATAATAAGAGATAAACAAAAGGAAATAATTTTTGGTGATAAAATAATTGTTGTATGGACCCAAAGAGAACACCAAAAAATCCAACATATGCTAGGGACACCAAAAAATTCCCACAAGGAGTAGTCTTCTATTTAATATATCATCAAAGACCTAAAATTTTATCAAAGAAAGATCACTATTAGGGAATATGAATGATTTGTGTAATATGTAGCATCATAGTGTAATATTCACAGTGGTGTAGTCTAGGCAAGGATTTCTTATGATGCCACCATAATCTATCATCAATCTATCCGAATTGAGTATGGATGGTGAAACAATATATTTTTCAAGTGTTTCATTACCACGTTCAAAAAATGTGCATGTAACAAAATGTATATATTATGTTTAGGAATTTCATTCCTAATTAAATATTATTATGCTTTTATAAATCCATTCCTTACAATGTAAAGCTCGGGTATCTCATGCCTGAGTGAAATACAATAACTTGTAAACCTTACAGAAATAATCATAAGCCTCACATCCTTGTGTGAAAATAATATTATTTCATGCTTGATAGAATGTGTGAGGATACTCATGCTTGAGTGGATAATATGATTAATTCTTAAATAGAGTATGTATTTGGTACTTGATTTATTTTTTAAGTGTAAAGTGGATAAAAGCTAGTGCAGATCTCATACATAGTGTTATATAAGAATAAGTAGAACAATTTGATACCAATGCAATGAATACAAATCCACCAAACAAGTTGGATGGGTGACATAATTACCTAATTTTATATTTGTACCTTGAATATAATAACACATGACATAGATAATATGAGAACCAAAATTGGTTGTGTGTTTCTCAAAGGATTAAAACACATTAAAGTTTTGATCAACAAATTTGGAATCATAACCAAAGAAACTATAGGTGTAGAGGGATAAAAATATGATTCAATTTTTTAAAGATCAAAATTAAATAGAGTATCCAATGGATTCATACCAAATTTAAAAGTAATTAATGAATGTGGAATAAATGTAGTAAACCTAGGTTCTACATGATTAGATTTATACTACAAGAGTGCAACACTTGTATTTTTAAAATGTGAACAAGTGAGTCATGTATGTATGTTTTGTGAGTAAAATCACATTTTATGATTTAAGGGCACACTTTTTCTCTAAAAAATTAATAATATTTTCTTAAAGTAAATAAAACTTAGAGAAAAGAACATCACTCTCCTCTTTCAAGGTCTTATTTTCTTACATTAGTGTGTCTACACAAGCATTAAAATCCATTGCAAAAAACAAAATAATGATAATGTGATAATAAAAGGGCTTATAAGGAGTCTTTATAGAACAAATAAAGGTATAAATAAATGGGCCTTAAAGGAGACATGTCACAAACCATGAGCATGTTAAAATATAAATGTCCAAACATAAGGACATGGCATGAACTACAAGTGTGCTGGATTATAACAAATCATAATCCTCAAGATTATTGTAATCAAGTGTTTACTCCATAAAAATATTTTATGGAACTTTATAAGGAGTCAAATGACAAAATAAATTCCCAACTACATAAAATGGTGTAGTTTACATAAAACATTCACCTTATTACAATATGTTGAAAATGGAAAACTAAAAAATATATCTATGTGTGTATATTAAGCCTATAATTTAATTTAAAATATATATATTTTGGGGAAAAAAACACACTTAAAAATATATTTTAAATAAAATATAGTTCAAATTTTGATGATGTTTAATTTGGAAGAAATCCTACTAGAATTTTAAACAATGTCTTATTTTCAAGCATGAAAATAAGAAAATGAATATACTACATGGAATAGGATAGAATCATATCTATAATTCAAAAATAATATGATTATATCTCTAAGTAATGGTCAAGATATGAAAAAAAAAGTGAAATTATGTCTACATAGATCATAAAAAATAGGGGGCCTAGAAAAATTATAAACATGAATCTAAAAATGTGTCAGATTGGAAGGAAAAACACCTTTTATTATGGATGGTTTTGACTCCATATCATTCCATTCTCCACCCATTAGTCTTTATCTAGGACAATTAAAGGCTTTTCAATTTCTCCATAGTGAAAAATAAGATGGGAGAGGTTTTAACCCTTGACCTTCCCAAATCAAAATGCCTTATCAAAATATTAATCCTAACATGCCACACACCATTTAAAACATAAAATTGGGAAAAAAATGGATTGAAATGGTCAAAAATGGTATGCAAATTGGTGCCAACACACTAAGGATTCGAGGTGGTTAGTTAGGTACATCAATAAGAGGTCACCAACTTTGAAAAAGTTCCCTTTTACACCACTAAAAATTAAACTCAAAAATGCCAATGATACACATAAAATCAGAAGCCTTTTTTGATGAAATATAGCTTATATTATTAATGTAAATATATCAATATTTATAAGACTATTAAAAATAAATGTTGGAAGTAATAAAGCACACAAAAATGTAACACTATAAATAGCCTAGGAAATACAAAGAAGGACAAATCCAATAAGCAAGGAAACAAACTTGGCCAAGCCTAGAAAAGCTTTAATACATCAAAGAAAAAGAATTAATAATAAGTAAAAAAAGAGACCAACATAAGAGGGATCTAAATCAAGAGGATTACCCAATCCATAGAATATAATATATTTACATTAAACAACGTGCTCCCATATAGAGTGAAAGGTGGGATAGTCACCTTCTCCTTACACTTCATTCTCCCTATCAAAGTAATAGGGATAAATTGATAATGCAAACCTAGGGAAGCCTTTATCTAGTAGTGGTTACCTAGCACCCTAATAAATCTTATGTGAGTAAGTAAATTAGCACTAATCCATAGGATTAAACTATCACCATACCTAAGCCTACAAAATATGGGGAGGTGGCAATCCCCAACCTCCACACTTGATTGGGGGAGGAGAGTGGCATCACTATAGAGATGCAAAGCATGGTTATGATAATGACTTTGAGAATAGCTGTAATTAGGCCCTTCAATCCATTGCCATCTCTTGATGGTGTGTCTCAAGGTGGATAGGTCAGAATGCAAGCAACATATTAGGGGGCATCCCCTAGTGGTGAATTAATTGTTATAGGTGAACCAACTCCATAGCCACTTTACTAGTCTAAAATTGTATCTATATAAGCACATCAAAAATAATCATAGCCTTATTATATATAAAAAATGATTTTTAATATAAAAATTAGATAATAAATTTGGGATCCTTTGTTTCCATATCCAAAATATAATTTTCACTCTAAAAGCATGCCTGTTTTGGGTGAATTGTGAGGGCCTTTGTGGATTATCTCTAAGATTGTGTGAAACTAGCTAAAGTGGTCTAGGAGAAAATCCTAAAACAAATCATGTACCTAAATTGAGGTGATTTAGGCCTTAGTTAAAAACTAAAAATGATACTTTATAGTCTCCAAGTGCCCTCAAAATGGGCATTATGACTGCACAACCTCTTATTAAATTATCCTTATACATATTGAAATCCCTTGATCAATAAATCACTAGGAAAATAAATCTAGTTTAGGTTCAACACACGCATAAAAATTAGTCTAATAGCTCTTCCACTAGAATATGAGGGAGGAATAAATATTACAATGACCATTAAACTTGTCAACCATAGGTGGATGTGGATAAATCCATTGATAACCTTTCTAATCAATGTCTTTTTAGAAAAGGGTGTGAACATTCCATTTTTAATCTTTTCAACAAGGGCAAGAAGAATTAACCCTAATTTTTTGAAGTAACTGTTGATGATTAGAATTGTGCTATTTACAACACCAATAATGGGAAGTTTCAGGAATGTGGGACTTGAGACTTGAAATGACCTCCAGATTTTAAAGAAGTTGGCTTTTCTTTATCTCAAAAGTATTTTGGGAAAAAGGATAGGAATTAAATAGAAACACAAATGCAACAAAAGAAAATATAACTATGGCGATGTCCCTGAATTTAATTTGACCCTTATCCTAAAGCCCAATATCAAGGCTACCAAGGAAATAGATTTCCACCATATCCAAACCAGTATCAGGGTCATCAAAGGCAAAATAACCCTCAGCCAACAAACCAATTAGTTGCAGTCCCTACACCATCACACACTGTTCCTCCTAATCCAAATAGAGAGATTGTTTAAGGGCAGAATAATTATGCAGATGGCACCAATGCTTGGTGTTTTCCTTGTAATAATGCTAATATGCCCAGATATTGTCCCATGGGTAATCTACAACAAAAGATAGTGAAGCAAAGAAGAATGGGTGGATAATTTGCAATTACTTCTGACACTCAAGCCTACCAGTCCCCTGGTATGCAAAATTTAGTTCTGATGGCTCAGAGGCAAGGGATGTACTTACAAAAAGAAGAAGAAATAGCCCCAGAACATGCTTTTTTTCATGGGTTGAAGATGAAGAGTCATTATTCTTGAACGAAGCTTATACTTCAAATAAACCAGTGGTGCAATCAGACTACTATACCAAATCAAAGAGAAGGATGATGGAATAGCTTGAAGTCACGAATAATGAATTTATGGGACCTCCTCCATTTCAAATTCATCAAAACATAGCTTCTAGAAAAGAAGTGCCTCAGCTAGTGCAGAACCAAGTAGTTCCTGGACAAGTTTAAGAAAAAGCAAGGTACTCTCATTTTCCAAGAACCCAAATAATAGGACCAGTGAATGTGGTGGATCAGCTAAAGAGAACCCCAACACATGTGTCAATGTGGGACATATTAGCTATTCCTGAGCAAAAGACATTGTTACAAGAAGCTCTATAAGGTCAAGTAGTGCCTAAACATACTGGCACCAAAGAAGGGCTTGCTGATAAAGAAAAGCTCAAGGACACAGTTCCTCTGAAGACAACATCCTTTTTAAACAATGTAGCAGAGGTAAGTAAATCCAAACTAGAGCCCTTCAATTTAACTCTGATAGTTGGAAAGAAATTGTTGCATAATGCGATGATAGATTCAGAGGCTAGTACTACAATAATGCCTAAGAAAATATATGATGCTTTAAAAATAAAGTATGAGCCACTTACTAGAGGAGTCATGCAGCTGGATGGAAAATCAGTATAAATAATAGTGAGAATTAAACAACTCCCATTGCAATTATATACTTGCCCCAATATAATTGTCAATCAAGATGTAATAGTCATAGATATACCCCCTATATTTGGTCTATGTTTATCCAGGGATTTCACAACCAAAATAGGAGGATATATGTCACTTGATTGGTCTCACCTCATCCTAAAAACCAAATATGGTTAAAAGATGAAAATACTATCTGAGCCATTATCTAAGGATTGCATCACTAATGAACCAACCTCAAAATTAGAGGCAGCTCATGCTATGCTAAATAAGGAAGAAAAGGTCTTTGTTGAAGAGTTGGGTGACTGGACAGAACATGACCAAGAAGAGGAAAATAACCATTTGTTAGCTATGATGCATAGTGATCCATATAGAAATTATGACTCTACTGGTCTAGGCACTTATGTCATTTTTGATGAAGATCATGAAATCCCAAATGTTTTAAGGGAAGAGACACCAATTACTCAAGAATTTGAAAAGGATTCAGAAGTATGGACCTTAAATTTTGATGGGGATAAAAGTAAAAGTGGTGTTGGAGTAGGGATTTGTCTTGCTGCTCCAAATGGTGAAAAAATTTTAAGAGCTATCCATTTCCAATTTGCTTGTACTAACAATGATGTTGAATATGAATCCTTAGTACATGGGCTCATATTAGCCAAGAAAAAGGGAGTAAATAATCTGATAGTAAAAGGAGATTTAGAATTAGTGGTTAAGCAAATTAGGGAAAAGGCAATAGCCAAAAATGTAAGGATGAGATCTTATAGACACAGAATTTGGGATTTAATAGAATATTTTGAAGCTTTCAATATTGAAGTAGTTCTTAGAACCCAAAATTTTGAAGCTAATACGATGGCACATATTGGCTCACAGTTTGATCCAGCAACTGGCCTATTAGTTAATAATGACTTAGTAAAATTTATAGTAAGGCCAACTATCCCAGACAATGATGAGAATTGGCAAGTATTTGAAAATGATTCTCAGGTAATCTCATTCTTGCAACAATCAAGGGAATTTGTTGATCAATTGCAACCAAAAATTGAAGAGGCATATGGAGACCAAGTTATACAATTAAAGAATAATAAGCTTCCTAAAGGCTTGATCACTTTGGAAAACCTATTTGATCTAGAAGATGTAGACCTAGAGAAGAAAATGTTCCAAGTAAATAAAGCAGATTATTCTAAAATAGAGGTGAGTGAAGGGAGAAAATTAAAAATTGGAAATTTTGCAACTCAAGAGGAAAGGGAAAGACTAATTGACTTATGCAAAAGATATAACAGAGTCATAGCTTGGAGCTATGAAGACCTTCATGGATATAATAGAGACATCATTCAACACACAATAGAACTAACTAAAGGATCTAATCTAGTTAGATAGAAGTAGAGGCCAGCAAAACCAAGGATTGAATCTCTAATGGTGGATGAGTTATGGAAACTTTTAGATTCTAAAATAATTTTTCCAATCAAGCACTCAACCTGGGTATCAAATCTAGTACCAGTCAGGAAAAATAATGGTGACATAAGACTCTATGTAGATTTCAGAGACCTTAATAGAGCATCTCTTAAAGATCACTATCCCTTACCCTTTATGGAACAAATTCTATAGACTATGGCTGGATCAGAGAGATTTTCCTTGCTAGATGGTTTCTCTAGATACAATCAGATTTGGTTGGCTAATGAAGACCAATACAAGACTACTTTTACTACCAAATGGGGAACATTTGCATATGCAAAGATGCCATTTGGCCTGTCAAATGATGGAGCCACTTTTCAAAGAGCTATGGATGTAGCATTTGGGGAACTTATAAATAAAATCATCCTGATTTATCTTGATGATCTTACTATTTTTTCCAAGAATGTTGTTGATCATTTTGATCATTTAGAATCTGTTTTTAAGAAATGTCAAAAATTTGGAATATCCCTGAATCTTAAGAAATGTATCTTTGCTATACCTCAAGGCAAATTATTGGGACATATAGTATCTAAAGAAGGAGTTTTTATAGATCCAGAGAGAGATGCAACCATAATGAACTTGCCCTTACCAGTAAATAAGAAAGCAATTCAATCTTTTTTGGAGAAGATTAATTTTGTCAGTTGGTTCATATCTAACTTTGCAGGCTTAGTAAGACTAGTGACACTCTTGTTGAAAAAAGACCTGGTTTTCAAGTGGACTATAGAAGGAAGGCAAGCCTTTGAAGAGGTCAAGAAAGCAATTTCAATGGCCCTAGTACTTAGAAACCCAGACTTTTCTAAGCCTTTTATAATGTATGTCAATGAAGGAGAGCTCATTATTGTTGTTGTTCTAACACAGAAAGATGATAGACAGGAGGGAGAACATCCAATAGCCTTTTTCTCAAGGACTCTTAAGGAATACAAAACTAGATACAACTTTGTGGAGAAACAAACATATGCTATGGTAAAATCCCTTAAGAAATTTAGGCATATAGTATCAGGAAGTAAGATTTTGATACTTGTGGCTCACCCAAGTGTCAGAGAATACATTGAGGGTGAAATTACTAAAAAAATAGGAAACTGGATAACAAAGATCCTTGAATATGATGTAGAGGTCAAACCCACTAAGTTATTCATAGGTAGGGGGTTGTGCCAATATATGACTCAAGCGATTTAAAAGATGATACTTGAAGAAATAGATTCAGAAATGAAAAAGGAAACTATATTGAAGATACAAGAGGTTGATCAAAACTCCTGGGTCATAAACATGATTCTTTTTATGAAATAATAAACATGATTCTTTTTATGAAATATGGGATTTACCCAAGAGAACTCCCTCAAAACAAGAGGAGATACTATAGGAAGCAAATGGGTCCATTTTGTTTTAATTGAACAAGTTCTTTTCAAAAGAAATTCTGATGGAAAACTTTTAAGGTGCATAGAGAAAGATGAAGCTAAGAAAATACTACATGAAATGCATCATGGAGTCTCAGGTGGACTTTTTTTGCAAAGACCACAACTATAAAGATAAGTGAGGTAGGTTATTTCTGGCCTACTTTATTTATAGATTGTTATCAACTAGTTAAAAAATGTCAATCTTGTCAATATTATGTGGGGATGAGAAGGAATGAAATAATGCCTCTTAGTCCTACAATTGTTGATGAACCTTTTGCTCAATGGGGTCTTGACTTCATTGGAATGATAAATCCAGTGTCTAGTATGGGTCACAAATGGATTCTAACTTCCATAGATTATTTCACTAGATGGACTGAGGCAGTCCCACTTAAAGAAGCAACAAAAAATGTGATCTTAGACTTTCTAGGGAGTATTAGTACTCATTTTGGGGCTCCTCACACCATAATTTTAGATAATGCTAAAGCATTTTTAGGGTCTAAAGTATCTAACTTTGCATTAACACATATAATATATCTAAAAACTTCCTCTAATTATTACCCTCAGGGTAATGGTTTGGCAGAATCAACTAACAAGAACTTGATTAGACTCATCAAGAGAATAGGGGCTGATCATCACAAGGAGTGGCATAAAGTGCTTAATATAACACTGTGGGCTGATAGAATTACACCTAAGCAGGTGATGAAAATGTCCCCATATGAATTGGTCTATGTCAAGCCTGCTGTAATACCCCTAAGCATGGAGATTATCGCTCTCCAACTGTTAAAATAGATTGAAATTGAGGAAAATGGCCTCATGCAGGTTAGACTTGTTGAAATTTTAGAAGTTCAAGAAAATAGGGATGCAACACATGATTCATTAATAAATCACCAGAAAATAATTAAAGACTGCTTCGATAAAAGGACCTCAAATCCCCATTTTGAAGTAGGCTCAATTGTTTTGAAATGGGATGCAAAATCCACCAAGCTGGGTCAACATACTAAAATTTGAAGCATTATGGACTGGCCCCTATAAAATTCATGCATGTAAACAAAAGAATTTGTTTGAGCTAGAAACAATGGAAGGTGAACCTGAAGAGATTCCTGTGAATGGGATCTACTTGAAATGTTTCAGTTAAGCTGTGTCTCTAATGTATTATAGTTAGATAGCTTCCCTTTCCTAGTTGCTTTTTTGTCCCATTTTTCTTTCCTTCTCTTTGTTTTAAATAAGTGTTCTTTGAACACGTAGCCATAGCTCAGAGCTTTTTCAAAATTTTCAAAACTCTTGACACATTAAATATATCCCAAATACTTAAATTCCCCAAGGTACTTTGTGTAGCCACTTTCATGATGTGTCTAACTCGTTGTCCCATGAATATTTAGTAAGATTTGCTAATGGTTATCTGGGTTTAATGCCATTTTGAGACTTGATGGGTCAATAAATACCTCATAACAAGAGTTAAAGCTTACAGGGTCTCAAACATTCTTGTGTCTGCTAATAAACCTCTGCTACTTGCATTTTTAGCTCATAGTAAACCTACTTAAGAGAAAGTGCCTTCCCTATTACAAAAGCTTCATACCTATTACCATAGTTCACTATTTTCAAGAATAGATATAGATATAGAGGGAGCATAGTATTTGTAACAAGGGTCTGGGATTTATGAATCCCTTCATAAGTTTCTCACAAGAAAATCACATGCTTCAGCCTTTCTCAACCATTAAAGACCTATCTACAGACTAGAGTCCCTGAAGTTGGTCATGCAAGTGACCCAACAAAGGTGAAAGATTATGTAGACGAAATCATGGACCAAATTCTTCAAAGAACTAGTAGAAAAACTCTCAAAGAAGGGGCACATAAAAGATGTCTTCAGAGGGCCAAGGTTAGACAATACGAGACATTGGCAACGAGGATATGAACTTCCCAACTAGCACAATTCATTGTCCTAGGTGTGCATTCATGCCCTAATTTGGTTGAAATATGCATCAGATTGTTTCACGTGCCTTTAAATACCATACAACAGGGTCCATTTATAGTGAAAATTACACCAAAGGCTATTGTTAAGCACAGAATATACTGAGAGGGGGGTGAATCAGTATATTATATATCTTATAAAACTTTCTTTTAACCAAATTCCACTTAATCAATCATTTAAGATATGCAATAAAACTTAAACAATAAACATCACACAAGATAGAGAGAGACACCAGATATAACTTGGAAACCCAATGTGGGAAAAACCACAGAGAATCAATCTCAAATATATTTGTGAGAACAACCCCACAAGAGCACCATACCCCTTTTCCAAGTACAAACCTCAGTTACAATTTGTGAGCACCACCCCACAGAAGCTTCAAACCCCTTTGCTGAGCACCAACCCAGCTGCTATTCATGAGCACCAACCCCTTTGTGTATACCACACACCTATCTCTCAATGTTGCTATCTCAACAAATGATAGATCAATACAACATCTCCTTCCTCTCTCTCACTTTTGCTCTTCTAAGCTAGATATAACAAATACAAATCATCTCTCAAAATTACTCTTCTAAGCTAGATATTACAATATCAAATCAACCTCTCACATCCACATTACAAATGGCTACTCAAGCCTTTATTTATAGCTTTCCAAATGACCTTTGGCCTTCCCCCTTTGTGACCTTTCATTCCTCATGGAAAATGGTGCCAATCTTGGATGACCCTTCATATCCAAGCATTTGAAAATTCATGTGGTGACCCTTCATGACCAAAAACATCTTTCCCACTTTTGTCCTTATCTTTGGTGACTTTTTGTATTCCTTTAAGTGTCCCTTCATGAGAAATTCACCCTTTACTCTTTTGTCTTCACTTGGTGACTCTTGGTATTCCCCAAGATGACTCTTCATGGGAAAATGCATCCCATCCTTCTTTTGTCTTTATCCCGTGACTCTTTGTCTTCTCCATGGGCCCTTATTTTGTCTCATATGCAACCAAAAATATATTCGTTAATATTAAATAAATATTAACTCATATTAGCCAAGATAAACAACATTAAATGCAATGGGGACTTTATCACAAATAATACTAAACCTTTGACATCAATGACAATATTTCCAACAGCTATTAGAGACATGTTGGCCCTGTACCATGACAAGACAACCATGTTTCCCACCATTGCCAAGATGCAGAAAATGTGGGCAAATGTCAATACTCAATTGAGGTTTCTAAAATTAGAATTGCAATTAGGCGATGATGATACCACTGTGCCGACACTACCTACAGCAAGAGCACAATTTACACAAGCCACTCAAGATGCACTTTCCATGATGGCTTTCATTTTTGAAATAAAAGATGATATAACTGTCTATGAAGAACAAATGGCCACCCTCTTCAGATTGAAAGATGTTGACAAGACTCAGGAGTATTAGCTTGATTTCTCTAAGTAAATTGCATATTCAATGGTTGAACAACTCACCCAATTCAGTTCTAAAGGGGTTTATCCTTCTTATCTGTTTCACCTTATGTTGTATCAAAACTCTAGCATCTTTTCCCAACACATGCATCTAAACATGTATGACCCAAGATTTAGTCTACATAGGACCACTCCTATGTCTGCATGGACACATATCTTGTCTAAAACTAGTGACCCATACAAATTTTGGGAAGTTTTTTTTGCCCCTATTTTTTGTCATCTGAGCCTAGAACTAGTTGTAAATAGATTGTTTCCAAATGTCTCAAGCCTTATGACCAATTGCACTATTCCTTGTGATTAATTTTTTGGATCCCATCATACTATTATTAGATTCCATGGTTTTAGTGGGGAACCAGTGTTGCTACCTAAGATTTTGACCCTTACGTTAGCATTCTTAGAGGTCACTAGGTAGGTGTCTATGGTAGATAATGAATATGGCTCTGGGAAGAAAAAGAGGAAAATGTATGATGTTCTATGGGTAACAAACAACATTTCCCTAGAGGTTAGAGATGCTGATATCATGTTGCTAAGAAAGCTAGCCTTCCTAGGTTTCTCTCTAATTGAAGATAAATGGGTATATGACCCAAATGGTTTCATAACTTCATGGATCAGGACTAATAGGGTTGCTGCCAGAATTGTGCATGAGGGCCATCCCTTTTGGGAAAACATGAAAAATCCTAGGGAAGATATTCCTGAGTTTTATGTTGATTGACAGATTTGCCCCTTCAACAAGATAGACCATGGGAAACTTTCTATGTTAAGTAAAGGGATTTTGACCCTAAAATCAGAATAACTTTTGGTTTAAGAAGAGCATTAAAGAATAAAGACTGCAATGTTGAGAAAATAGAAGCCTATTGGAAATATAGGCAAGAGATTTGTGAGATAACTCACTCTTTTGGAAATGTGGATTTAGATGAGAAATGGGAGGAACTCTGGGATGAATGTCATCTATCTCCTATTTCTAGCCCTGATACAAGCAATTTGCAGATACAGGGTGGAGAACCAAAAACCAGAGTAAAATCTAGTCAAACATTGTAGGCCCCAGGACAAACTTTAGCTATAGTCACTGTAATTATATGGCCCCAATATCTTAGTACCATTGAAAAATAAAAGAGTGTGGTATCCTCACCACCAAAATCTTTTCCATCAGTGTCAGTCCTTGAGGTTCCCAGTTTTACACAAGAACCACTAGCAGCAGTGGTAAATGTTGAAGAGAAGGGAGCACAACCAGAAGAAGAAACACCAAGGAAACATAAGAGGCTAAGGTTTAAACTTGATTTAGAGGAGAGGGCAGAACCCTCAAAACACAAATCACAGAGTACTTTGGTTGCTCCTCAGGTAAGTATTATTTTTCCTCCTTCTCAATCTCTCTCTTCTCCTATAGGGTGATGATTCCATTAGGCCAAATAATGTCTCCTGCCACCTCTGCTATGCCCATTTCTCATTTTGCCCCATATATCCATACTTAGGCTATATCATTGCCTCACTTTTCCCCCTCTATCCCCAAGAAATTACCTCCTTATATTTCCCCTAGCCAACATATGGCTATTCCATATGGCTTGCCACAAGGTTATCCTTTTGCAGGTGGGCACATTGCCTCTTCTTCTACCTTCCAAACTCAAGTAGATGCTGTTAGGAAGGCAAGGGAAGCTTGAATGGATAAAAAGAGGATCAAAGATAATAAAGCCCTGGCTACACCACATCTGAGGTCACAATTTGACCCAATCCAACAGCAACTAATGGTGACCCATTTGTCACCCAATATAGTTAAGCCAAATGAGTAGATGCAGCTCGAAGATTACAAAATGAATGTAGTGGCTATAGACATGTCTTTTTTCAGATCACAAGATAGGTTTGAGCTGCTAAATGAATCCACTTCTGCAGTAGTTGAGGATTATTTGAAAATATCATATAAGTTATAGAAGATGGAGGCTGACCTAGCCCAAGAGAAGGCAAACTGTAGCAGTTTGACCATAGAGATCAATACTAAGAATAATGAAATAGAGAGTCTAAATACATAGTTGTAAGATATTGTTTCTCTTCAGACTCACCAGGCTATCTAGTCCCAAAATGATTCTTTGAAATCAGGGCTAATGCAAGTGAAGGATGCAGTGACAACCTTAAGGTGGGAAAAGGCAGTATTTTAGGAAAAATGTGAGGAAAGCCTGCTATAGGTTACTCAACTTCAACAAAAAGCTACTGAATGAGTAGAACAATACCATTGTTATACAGGCCCAACTTCAAGTAGAGCGACAAATGAGAGAATATTTAACACTTGAGTTGGCTAATAGGCCAAAGAATACAAGGGTTTTGAACCTAGTTAAGGAGCTCTATGTATCAATATGGAAAATAATCTCTGATGAGATTACTCAGCTCAGACCCTCTTTAACCTTTTTGCTAAATGCATAGAAATTGTGTGAAAAGGTGAAGACTTCTATTGAAGCCACTATGTCCATTGTCTCTTTGAGAGTATTTGACTCTCAAGTGCTGCTGCAAAAGCTATATGATTAAACTAATGGAATGTTATTAGTAACAAGGATTAGTGACAGAATGATCGTTGCTAAAAGAGTGAATGAAGTTCTCAATTGCAACTCCACAACAGTTAAATGTGAAGAAATTATAGATGTGGTGAAAGAATGAATCAAAGACATGAAATAACATATTGAATATATGGTGTAATTAGGTCTTCCCTCACCTTTTCTTGATAACAACACTATGTTGATGATTGATGAAATTAAACCTTTGTTGTTAGCTAGTCAAAATGATCAGGCAGTCTTTCAGGGTTTAATAGATGATTCATCAGTGCCTGAAGTGGAAGTTGTCTTGATTTTTGTTTCCCAGCTAGAATTTAAATTGAAGGCTATAGTTCATATTTTGCAAAAAAATTCACACAAGGATATCATCAATCTTGATTTAGCCTTCCATGAATTGTAAAATAAGTAGGGATTATCTGATGATGAGTGGTCTGCTTATTAGACAACCTTACTAAAGTTGTGATTTTTTTCACATTTTGATCATGAGGGAGATTGTGGATTTTTCTTTTTGAGCAGGCTCAAAAGTCCTAGGGGTCACCAAGAACTGTAGAGTTAAAAAATCTACATTTTTTATTTTCTGAGTTTTAGTTATGTACTCCAAAATTTTGTCCCTATGCGCTTTGGTTCGAGATAGTGAAGTTTTTTATTCAGAACGCGGGCTCAAGTTTCTTTTCTTCTAAATTTTGTCTAAGTATCAGAGTCACGTGGAAGCTTCCAATTGTCATCGACCGAGGCACATTTCATAATTTCTATAAGTTGCTTAGAACATTCATGTGTCTCGTAGTAACTCAGTGGAGTACGACAAGTGTTGGCATCCACGTCTCATGTTTCTTATATGTTTTGAAAGCTTCTTTCAATAAGATTTTCTCAAGGTCAAGTGGAAGGCACCAAGTGGCAACTGTGGAAGGTTTCAATATACTTTTCTAAAAATCAGTGGAAGACACCACATATCCCTAGCTGAAGAAAGTGGAATCTGCCACGTGTCAATATCTGAAATATCCACATTTTGTTTCATTGATAAGTAAATACTATGGTGGGACCTAGGTTTTGTTTCTGAAGCAAGTGGAAGCCACCAAGTGTCACTGTCCATATGATTTTAAAAATAAATATTGAATGTTTCATAGTATAGCCAGAGCCCTACATAGACTACCATGTGTCACCTTTAGCAGGATTCTCAGAAGGTAGCTAAAAGTAGCGGAAGCCACCACGTGTCATTTGTTAAAAAATGTAAAAAATGACACATGTCCCTATTTTTTTTTTTGAAGTTGTTTGAACAAGAAGTGTTATGGGTCCCATTCTCCATAAATTGTTAAAGTTTGAAGAAGTGGACTGTGATAGATGCCAAAGATGGAACATTCATGAGTAAAGACATAGTAAAGAGTATAGGTTACATGGAAAGTGCCGTGTGTCTTCGGTATGTGCTGTGGAACATGCCAAGTGTCAATTATTTAGTGCCTCCTGAATAATAAGAAGGTTTTGAAGTAGAGTAAGAAAAGAGGCCAAGTGTCCTCTCTTGTTTCATAGTGGGAAGCATCTTGTGTATCTATTTTGGCCAATGAACTTGTAGGGAGATAGAACATTTCAGATCCAAGAAATATCCTATGTTAGACACTTCTAGTTCAGTTAGAATTTAGTTAGGCTATTGGATTGGGAACATGTAGGAAATATAGAGCTAGTTCGATGCTATAAATAGGCGTGCAGAGATCCCCAGAGATCATCATCAAAATATAGAGAGAAATTTTTTGTGAGAAATTGTTATCAAAAGTTTTAGACTTTTAGCTATGACCAGTAATATCATTTGCCTTTGTTCTATTTTCTTGAGTTAGAAAGTTTGTATAGCTAAGCATGTTTTTATGCCTTTTATGTAACTAGAAAATTAATGAGAATATTGAATTATGTGCCTTTGTTGATATTCTCTATGTCATTGCAAAATCATCTAAGTTGTGAGCCTTTGATTCTATTTATTTCCATCTTTTACATTGATCATGCCTTGTTTGCTCTTTAATGTAATTGAATCCTAAAGATAGATTCATTGTGCTTTGAGAATTAAGGGTCAAATTAAATTCAGGTGCATCGCCATAGTTAGATTTTCTTTCGTTGCATTTGTGTTTCTGTTTAATTCCTATCTTTTTTCCCAAAATAATTTTGAGATAAAGAAGAGCCAGCTTCTTTAAAATCTGGAGGTCATTTCAGGTCTCAAGTCCCACATTCCTGAAACTTCCCATTGTTGGTGTTGAAAACAACAAAATTTTAATCATCAATAGTAACTCTGATGGAACATCTTCCACAATCTCTTCATAAGATTATATATAAGTAGATTAGTTCTTATTTTTAACTTTGAACTCATCCTTAGGGAGCTACAAGCATTTTTTTTGAAAAACATATTTTGCATAGTATGATTTTCACTTCTATATAATTTTAGGGAGTGAATCTAATGTACCATTATAGGAGGAACCGCTTGATATTTAATGATAGGGGACCACCAATGGGAGCGGTTATTGATAGAGAGACCCTCTTTATACCCATAGTCATTAAATAATAACCAAGTTTTTATTTTTCCCAATATTTTTATATACATTTTAAAATAAATGACACCGCAAATTTCACATAGGAAATGAGAGTAAGGAGGTTATTAAAAATAAGAACTTTACATGTTTCACACTCGTAATGGGATCCTTGAGCAATACAATTACAAATTAACACCTTTTAGGATTATTTTCCATTAATGGCATGAATAATCCATTTGACATAGAGATACACACCTTGGCAAGAGACATATATCAATCTCAAACCACCTACCTCTTGAGTAAGGAAATAATATTCCTATGACACCATATTGGGGCCTCATAAATGCATAGATAAACATGATCTACATTGTAAAATATTGAACAATTTTTTCACAAAGGTAAAATCTTTATTCTTCAAGATTGTTTATTTACAAAGGAGAGAAAAATTATAAATATTTCAAGTTAATTATTCTATGTGACCCCAATGGTTTCATCCCAAACTAAGATACTAACTTATTTAATATATTTTCTAACATTTATTGATTACCAACTAAAAAATAAAGTAAATGTGATTTATATCAACAAACCCCAAAACAAAACTTGATCCAAATGGGTATAGAAGAACATAATTTAAATATATGACTATGATGTCATCAAAAGTATCTACCACACATACAAATAACATGTTGTACATCATGGTACTGATCAAAACTGATGTTGTTGCATATATAAATACAACTATGAGTTATATCATAATATATTGTGAACACAATAAATTCCTGCTTATCCCATGTGATCATCCATAACATATTGTAGTAGAAAATAATCAAGGCATATTCGACCACATTGATTGACATAAAGTCTCACATAGAAACCCATCCAATGGATTATTCAATATTATGTATGGTGTTGGAGGTAAAATATGACTAAGAGGGGGGGGGGGCGTGAATAAATCAACCAATCTTTCACTTTCAGATCACTTATCATTAATTCATTGACATTCATGAATCAACACAATAATCATATGTAACTACATTACCATCAAAGCATGAATAAGAGAAGCACATCATAACACAACATCTAATGTGGGAATCCCTCGTGAGGAATAAAACCCACTCTCAATGTTGAAAATACATGAACTACTTGTCCTATAAGCTATTTCAAACATGAGACTTTAGTGGAACACACTTTCCACAAGGAGCACCTACCCCTAGGATGGTTTAGTCCTTCTAATCAAAATATAGTGAAACACCTGCTTCACAAGGAGATCCTACCATTAGGATGGTCAAGTCCTTCTGACCTAGATTTAGTGAAATACTTGCTCCACAAGGAGAACTTTCCCCTAAGATGGTCAAGTGCTTATGACATATATTTTTAATACCCTCCAAACACCTATGATATGAACATATCCTAAACATTAATTTCCTATGGATTTGATGTATATATAATGTATATCATCCCCCTTCACTTCTTCACATAGCCACAAACATCTAAAACCACCTTTTTGATCACTCTACACTTCTTAGAAACAACTCTATCACAACATCAATAATATGACCAAATGGTCATACACATAGTCCACACTCTAAGCCACCTCTCCAATCAACCACCAAACTTATGTAGACATCATCTATTCTTTACTCACACTCAAGACATCCAAAACATCCTTTTGGATCACTCTAGACCTCTTCACTCATCTTCAATCTTCAAACCTACAAGAGCACCATTCTAACATTATAAATATGAACTACATGTCATACACACAATCATCAACCTACTCTACTCTACAACTCATCCATTGGGCACCCACCCTTTCTTATTTCCTTCACTCTATAACTCTCACACACACCTCTTCTTTCAAGTCTCACAAGTCTAGAAATCATCATCTTTGGTTTTACCTTTTATATAGTCTTCATTAATATCATGTTTACAACATTTATTATTAACCATAACACATGAATTCACTCTTAAGTCATCTACATGGGTCACATTTAAGTAGTACCCTCTTTCAAATAGGCCTAAGTGTCCTTTTAATTCCTATGGAGACCCATTCACCTCTTTGACACTTCTCCAAGAAAAATTATAACACAAAAACACTTTAACAATACATAAACCCATGCCAGATTATCTATAGGTCCACCTTAAATGGAAAAATCCATCACAACACCCTTTTTCTATAGCATAATTAGCCCAAACATCATTCTCTACATGTGATCACCAAGAATGAACACATAATCAACTTCTAAGCCTTTGATCATATAGAATTTGGATTGGTCAAACCTTCATAATCTACACAGATAGTCTTCATGAAGCATACAACATGCTTCACCACTTACTTCATCTTAAAACATCAAAATACCATTAAGAACAACTCAATTACCCTTTTTGGGTTACTTTCAAAAAATGAACACTTACAGAGTCAACTTTGGAGCTCCATATGTTTAACTGTAAAATAATTAGACGTTATAATTAGGTTCTATAAATGAACCATGAAGTCCTCTATAACTTTTCCTTTTACACCATGATCAAATTATTCATATATCAAAATTTATAGCATAAAAAGTCTAAGCCTATTTTCCTTCATAAATTTCAATATTTTAATTTCAATGGTCACTATGAAATTGTTAAACTTCGAACATGTTGACCTCATCTCATGTCCTCTCATACCTTGAATAAATACAAATGATTAATCTCTAATAAGTATATTAGTTTTTAACTTTACTTTACTATTAAATATTGATCACTTTTCATCATCTCACTACTTCTTGATAATTTAGAACAAACACACTCCATCAATTTCTTCTAAGTTGCTTTCTCTTTATCTTACAATGCTTACCAATAGATCTAGATCAAAACTCCCATGGTTATGACACTCGGCACCCTCACATGTTTTCTTCACACTTTACTATTAGTCCATACACTTGTGCCACTTGGTAGTCCACCATCCTTTGTTGAATCTTTGACTTATTCCACACCTTTAATCTTTTCAAATATGAACCACCACTCACCATTGATATTTTATCAGATTAGTGAGCTTGTGACACTTATAAGTAGTGCATGTAATCTTTGACATGTTGACTTCATATGCACAATTGATTTCAATATATATAATTAAGTTCTCACCATTGGATCTTTTAGGCCAATGACCTAAAACTTCAACTTGATTAAATTTGACAGTCTCTAGCCCATCATAGTCTACTAGAGCAACTTTGAAGCTTTATAACTTGAGCTAGAAATCACTTCAAGACTCCAATTTTTTAAGGTAGCTTCTTAGCACTATATAAAGCATATCCTTTTAAAATTTTAAAAATTATTGACTTTATTTTTACCTAAATTAAGTGCACAAACTTATTGGTTCATTCATATATGCATGGTGTGTAGTGACAGTATGGCTAAATATAGAAACTTAGTGAACTTCTGTGTAAGAGGCCAACTTTGCACACACATATATTTATCTACTCCCAACCTCATTACCTAAAATTTTTACCATATGATCTCCTCATATTTTTGAATCCATCTATATATCAAACTTCTCTTAAAACCTTCACATGTGTGAAATATAATGTAATCAATATGCCTACTCAATTTTTTCTTCCATAGAATCAACTATGCCTAGATGATCATAATAAAGAATTAGATGAACATTATGCATTACCATAATAATTTTTTTCAATCTAGACACCCCATAGACCTATGCAACATGATATCATCATCTATAACATTCATCAACTTCTTATCCAAGCATATAATAAAGACCCATGCTTACATACTAAGTTACCAAGCCTATGTTAACATACTGTTCACATGATTGTATTCTTTTCTTGACCTCAAACCATATCAACATGATATATACAATATGATAAGATTCAAATAACACTTAACTTATATGCATCTAAATCCTACCTTGCACAACTTCAGGCTCAAACTCATCATCATCATGACATCACCACTTTATCCTTACCTTTGACATTAATGCACACATTAAATCAATCTTTGACATAAATTATAACACTTTACAACATATGGAACATATCTTTGATGTCCAAAAAATGTTGAAAGACATTTTCTCAACACTATGGTGTTATCAACTCTTATGTCAACTCCTATAATTAGTAACCACTGATTGAAGGCCATACAATATATTCCCCCCAATCAAGTGAGGGGTGAGAAATCATTGTAGGAAAAACAAAATAAAAACTAATAAATCTACTCCTCATTAGGAATATTAATGAAGTGAATATGACCAAAACTAAAAATGATAAGAAAACACTCCTAAAAAAAATGTTATTGAAGTATTTTATCCAAACTTTGAGTGAATAGTTAAATAGAGAAGGGAAATTATCCTCTATACTTAAATAGATCCTTCAACCTCCATTTTGACACTTATACTTTCTAAAACACAAAGATTCTGATGGACCTATAAGGGTTGATATGGTCATCAATAGTATAGGCATGAGAGGACAATTTTGCATTTTGAAGGTGTCAATTTCCAACAAATGTACCTTTATACATCATTTTCAATACGTTTATTCCAAATACCATATAGATAATCTTAAAAATATTAAATTTACCATTATTATGTGTCTAAAACATCCAAAATATATAAATTGATTTGTCACATGACCACCTTTAAACAAAATTATGACTAGTCAAAATAATTTTACAAATATAATGTTTACAATGATGAATGCAACAAAATGAAATTAAACCAAAAGGAATGTTTCAGAGGTTTTGAAATATTGACCACTAGATTTCCAAGGACCACACAAAATATGGTTTATTAATTAATCTATAAGAATTTACAAGTGCAAAATGAAAGATTTTTTATTTAAACTTGATTTTAACATGTGGAGAAATAAAAGAAATAAATTTGCATCTAAAATCAATTTGAAATCCAATCACCTAATGTTTTCACCTGCATGTATAAGAAATATATGCCTTTCTTCCCTTGTGGGGTCCACATAACATAGAAAACTTTGTAAAAACTTAATTTTATATCAAATAAATAATACATATTATTTTTTCTCTATAATTTTACTAAGAATGATCCTAGGACATACAAAGACCATATTATTGCAAATTATATGCTTGAATATGTCATATTGGATAAAATATGTAGATTTTTCTTTTGGTTTAATTAAAAATGAGTCAAGTTTAGTTTTATTTTATAAAGTTGTACAAAAAACTAAAGATTCAATTTCCATAGGGTGTAAGTCATACAAGATTTACAAGGATGCTCAGGAATACCAAAAATTCACACAAGAAGAGTTTTTAAATGCATTAATTCCATAAATTATCCAAAATTAGATATCAATAGTAGATAAAGTTTCAAAAATATGTTATATTGAGAGTATTTATTTTTTTGAACATTAAAAATTCATACAAGTCATACAAATGGAAAAGTGAATTGTTTAGGTTTTAAAAACTATGGTTTGATCATATAGATTAGAAAATAGGGATTTAGATTAAATATTGAGCCCAAAAAATATTATTTATGCTAAAAAAAAATAGAGCTTCCAAAGGGATTTTGAGACACATGGAGGTTGTACGGTCTGTGTAGGAAATATAAAGCAAATTTGATAGTGTAAAAAAGTCAAATCTTAAAAGCTTCATACCTTGTGCCACAAAATTTTATCTCTCTCATTCCATCATAATCTAACTAGGATTTAATCCTCAATATGTGCATAAACTAGGATCTGATTCCATTATTAGGATCTCATAAATGCACATGTAACTATGAATATCTACATTGTAAAATATTTGATAGATTTTCACAAAGTTAAAATATTTATAATTTAAGATTATTTATCTACAAAGGAGAGAAAGATTATAAATATTGAAAGTTAGTTATTTTATGGGACCCCAATGGTTTCATCCCAAACTTAGTAACTCATTTAATTTATGTATTAGCATTTATTAACTACCATCTAAAAAAAGTAAATGTGATTTGGATAATCGACCGAACAAACCCTATGTAAACATTTGCTAGTGGAGGCATTTGGAAAAATGACATCTAAAAAAAATCATGGTTTTAGGTTGGCTACTTGGAAGGTACCTAATAGGAATAATAATACACATGGGTGAATGTGATCAATTTAGAACAAATTTGAAATTTAACAGCTCATGATAATGGTTTGATGATCTAATAAAGTAACTTATTTTACACCCTATCCATCATTTAACCCTAAAAATATAGATGAGGAGGCATAGCTTGAAAAATAAATATCCATTACTTAAAAACTTCATCATGTTGGAGTATCTTCCACTTATAGTGAGTCAAACAAGTAGACAGGGGAAGGAATGATTATTTATAGGACTAGGTTTTACATCATTGGATGGCAGAGTTGTTGGGATCTAGGAAGCACAATTGATTACCATGTACAAGCAACTAAATGCAGAATTTAACCAGAATGCACAAGTAACTAGAATTCAAAAATAACACAGAATATGAGAGACAATACCCACTTGTATTAATACTCTTTAGAAGGAAATACAACAAATAAGATGCCACAGTCTTCTTCCTTACACACCTCTAGGGCTCCCACACCTCTAGGGCATAAATAGTAAATCTTTTCAAGAGCTCACTCTCTCAATTACGGTCCCAACACACAACTCAAACACAGAGTTGGTTTTCACCTCCAACCAATCAGTATCACTACTGCCAGTACACTGAGTATACACACATACTCAATCGAGTACACAACGCACTCCAAGTAGATCTCCCATGAACTTGAAACAACTTACAACTCAAATGATCTTACTTTGGAAGGATCTACCTTGCCTTCCTCTATTGATCTCTGACCGAGTACACACTGTACTCCAAGTAGATCCCACCTAATCTTGCTACCACCTAAAAATCAACTTGGTTTTGCAACACCTGTAAACCTAGATCAAGCACACACACAAATACCTATAGATCAATGATCTTACTTACCATGTAGATCTACAAACGTGGCCTTGCACACCTGCCAACCAAGATCATACATACATGAAGAATCCTTCTGATTCTCCAAACCAGCAACCACACTTGGCACTGTGGCACTAGGAGGAACACACCATGCTCTCTTCACTCTGAAGGAGCTAATTTTTCTCTCTTACTCTCTAGCACTCCTGTGGAACTAGGAAGAACTACCCTTGCTCTCTTCACACTTAAGGAGCTAACCAAGCTCTCTCAAACTAGAACACTTTACAATACAACCCATGAGTCTATTATATAGATCCCATGTAAATAATAATTAGACATCCAATTACAATAATTAGATCCATAGCTCAAGACTATAATTGGCCTTCTACATGCAAATAATCGGTTTGTTAACTAACTGTCCATGAAATCGACAGTTCTAGAACCGCATAGGTGACCGACGTCGGTCCCTGTCTAGCTGGAGATGACTGACGTCGGCCAATACCTGACCGATGTCGGTTGCTCTGACATTGTATATGACCGATGTTAGCTAATCAGACCAATGTTGGTTTCTCTACCACTTAGCAACCTCCTTCCCTGTTTGCATCAGTGAAGATTTTAGCTCCGCAACCTAACAAGAGCTAGAAGCAAAGGCAAAAAATATCAAAACAAAAACATGGCATTAGAAATATTATATTCATAATTGATGAGAGTGAGAAATGAAACATGTATGAAATTATCATTAATAATTTTTAAGGGTTCCTTAATAGGTAAATGGATATCATAAATAAGGCCTTGAAATTGGGCATTAGTAAGAAAATATCTAAAACATTTAGCAACAAGAACATAGAGAGCCAAAGATAGTAGCCAACCCTAAATAATGGATATAAAAAATACCAAATTACTATTCAAGCTAACTACATTTATGGAAATAAAGGTAGATCTATCAACATAAACCATATGAACCACTTACAATAATATTGGGTCAAATCTTAGAGATTAAAACATGGTGAAAATGAAAGGCCACTCTATATGGTCAATTATTATTTTTAATTCAATTTTGATAAATAAAACAATCTAATTAGAGTGGGGAGCCCATTTCATGAATTTTCATACATCAATAACATTTTCCAATATATATCTTATTTGGATTAGCCTTGTCTTCTTGGATTGAATAATCAAAGGCAAAAGGTTGTGAACCTAAAGTGCTAAATCTTTGTAAATAATCTTGTAAAACATATTAAGTTAAGTAATAGGCCTTCAATTGAAAATAAATTCAAGGATGTTATATTTCAAGATGAATTTGATGTTCCCTTTTTTAATATTTGGTCTCAGTGGTTGATTGTGGAGGGATTTAATATAGACTTTATAAAGATCAATCCCAATAGTGTCCCACATTTTTTATAAATTCAATAAGAAGGCCATCACATCAAGGGCCTTTTCCATTTACATAACTACCTCATAATTATCCTCAACATATATTTATCTATCATAGGCAACTTGTTAATAAGAAGTGATGTTTCTTATAACAATCAAAAGGCATTAGTCAAAGGTTTTTTATCACTCCAAGGAAGGTTTCTAAGATGTGAAAACCTATTAGTAATGTTTAGAAAAGATTTGACCATATTTGTAAATTCAATTTGGTGATGACCATCCTCTTGGATGGTTTGACCTATTGAGAGGGAATTATTGCTTTAATCACATGATAAAAATAATTGGAAACTCTATTCACCTCTTTAAGATAGTGCATACACACTCAAATGTGATCTCCTTAAGCATTTTAAATGTTTGAAATTTGGATATTTTCCCTCAATCTAACCACCTATAATTACAAAGGTTCACTGAAGGGGTTTTACTCAAACACCATCAACACACGACTTAGCTTTGAAGAGATGGTAGAGTAAGAATGTCATTATATCTTGGCCAACTTACATCCATAAATTTGAATAAATCTATCCTTATGATTGTGATCATTGGCACACCATTTCATCCATCCTAGTTATTGATTATGAAAGGTAAGTAAGTTCCAAACTTGTTTAATATGGGCCATGGTTGGACTGTGGGCCAATAGGACCATATTTAAAAATAATCAATTTTTTGATTTTATGATTTTTAAACTATCAAAGAACATAAAAACAAATAGATGAATTATCAGAAAGGATAAAATATTGTAAATATGCTACAATTGGGAAATATAATTATCAAAAGAGAAGTATAACTAAGTGGATAACATATCATGATCAAGTGATTTTATTATGTGATCAGGTCCACTTCAATGACTAGTTAAAGTATACAAAACTTTAGATGTGGAATGATGACTGGTGTTGGGATCATAAAACCCAATTGTTTTTTATTATATAAAATAATGCCTCTCTTTCATTCATCATCCATCTCATTGGTCGAATGTCATTATTATCATCTAGTTTTTCTACCATATTAAATTCACCACATATTTACCATTAGGTGTCAAGTAATTAATCATCAATCCATTGCCATAAAATTTTCCTTTCACATGCATAATTTGAGGCATAAACATTAATGATTCTAAAAGAGTGATTCTCAATACTGAAAAGGGCCCAGATGACATAATGTAAAGGATCACATCTAGAATCCACATAATGTGGCAACATTTCAAATAAATAAATGTGAGAATATCACCATTACGTAATTCATGATTGCTTACTAGAACTAAAATATTAGGCCATATTTATTTTTTGACAACATAGATAGGGAAACCTTCCACCTTATTTTCATATAGGTAGACAAATTCCATATTTGTAAATTTTATCCCAAATCTATCACCACATACTTATGAGTTGAGTCTGGAATACACTAAACATTCCATGACTAATAATTAAAGATTACAAGTTTTGAGATACATGTCCTTAGAATCTATCCCTTAAAGGGCCTCATATATTTTCTTCAAGAATTTTTCACTATTGGAAATAAAAAATTATTATCATTGAGCAACTTCGTTGGATGTCAAGTCAACTATGTACTCCAAATCCTTCATAGATTTTTGAAGATAAGTACTATGATAGTGAGGAGATTCCTTAGAGGAACTACATGAATATTTTTTAATCCTTGAATGGGATAAAATATGTGGCAAGAGAGAAAATTTAATTAGATAAAATTATAAAAAACTTCATAATTTGACATAAAATTTATGGAAATAGGATTAATATAAAAATGGGTTTTGTAGTTTCTATCTAAGATTGGGCATGTTCCTTATCAAGTTGAGTTATTTTGGAAAAAATTGTAGCAAAGCAATTCCTATGCATAGGTGCCTATGGTACATATATATAATATTATTTATATGTGATCATATGATATTTATGAGTGGGCCCTTGTTATGGTTGTTTTTGTGTCCCCAATATTTTTCCACCCATCTTCCTAGGTATCATTAGGGATATCAAAAGTGGGTTTGGGAGCTAACCTATTTTATGTAAATGTAAATAGATAATCCTTGGTATTTTGATCCATTTCTTGATAATGGAAATAAGTTTTGTGCAAGTTGATATATATGACTCATTATGAATTTCAAGACTCACTAACCTAAATCTTAAAACAAAAAATGAAACCCTTTGACAAATCAACTTCAACGTAAACTGATTTTTATGGGTGGGTGAAATAAAACCTCATAGATGCAAGGTAGACAACACAAATAATAGAAACCATGATTTTGTTAATTAAATGCTAAAAAGGAAGGGGAAACTTATGGAACTCAATTGAGATGGGTTGTTTCAAAGAAACATGATATGAGACAACAAAATCTTAGGTCTAGTAAGAGAGCACCAACAAGTAGTTTTTAATGTACTAGGTGACAGACTTATTAAATATCACACCTTCATGGGTAAGTTATATGAAGCATAATAGTATTAATCCTTCCATCATATTTTGGTTTCTCTATAGCTTAATGCCATGATAATTACAAGCATATTAAACCCATTTTAATCCTTCTTTCAGAAGGGATACAACCCATAAAGTATCCAATTAAGAATAACCAATATAATGATTGATAGTCAGAGTTAAACTTAGGCATAAAATAAACAACATTAATTTTAGTTTCATTATCTCATGGTAAATTTTGGAAAAAAAATTCTAGGTCACTTGAGAGGTGGTGCCACAGCTCAGAGCTCCTCCTTCATTCATCATGCCTTTAAGAACCAAATGGGAAGGTAGGGAGGCCATTAAATAACTTGATCTTGCCATAAAGATAAGATATTAAATTATAATAAATATTATTATCATGAAAGGCCTAACGAGGACTGCATAGTGAATAGATGTTGGTAACAAATGATAATAATAATAATACACATAGCTAAATCCCTAATAGATCCAAAAATATTAAGCAACTAGATGTTGATTCTTTCTTCCACCCTTATCTCTAATTTACTTAAAATATTTGATATATATACATAATTAACACTTATTTTAATCCCCTTTATTTATTTTAGGTACTTTATTTAATTATTTTATACATATCCATATGATGAATGTAAATCTCCTTGAGGTGTCTAACTATTGATAAGATAATTCAAAATAGGGGCATGTGGATTTGGGATATATTTTTTCACGTAATCCTCAACATGATGTATATATTTCCAATAACTCTTTTACTTAAATGTGTAGGTGTATGTGATCTACAGTAGCCATGACAAGTTTAATGATGCCTAGGTAGAGCAAAATTAGTTCATGGGTAGGGGAGATGGTGATCTATAATATAGGGAGTATGGTGGCACCTAAGGCAAGTAGAGTGGAGACACAAAGAGGAGGTGATATTCTAGGTATGAATGGAGATATAATGATATGAATATTAGAGGAATGGGATATGGGGAATGGATGGAAGTAAGTGTAAGTAAGGTGGGAAGAATAATGACACATGATGGGAGGGAGAGTCGAAGCATGGGATCCTAGATTGGAGAGAAAAATAGTAGGCATAAGAGGGTGGTGGGACAAAATGTATGAGTTAGAAGAAGAACATGTGGGAATATGGGTGGTAGATGGTCTAAAGGGAGATAATTAGGTGGATGATAGTGTCATTATGTGGTTCGGGAAGGTATAAGGGGTAGGCAAAGCATTATAAAGGTTTAAAAATATTTATTTGGTTTCATATTTTTTAATTTATTAGAAAAACACATAAAAAAATTAAATTAAAAAAAACTTTGACATCAATTTTTCCCAAAAAAAATATTCAAGCTACAAATGGTCAAAATTGCTGAATAGATTCCCATAAATCATAAACAAAATAGGAATGTTTTCCACATAATAAGATCATACCTTTACTAAATAGGCTAATCCCCACATATACATATTGCAATATTGGGCAAAAAATGCAATAATTCTTGAGAAAATAATTTAAAACTTGCATGATTACTATGTGTTGGTTGAATATTTTGTCAATCAGTGTACTGACAAACAAAATAGGTCTGATCAACCAAAGTAGTAAGATTGGTCATCCAAATGTGTAGGTTTACCACATCAAAAGGGGACTAATCTCTCCTCTCATCAAGGGAAGGTTCCCTATATATATATATATATATATATATATATATATATATATATATATATATATATATATATATATAGAAAATAATACTCAAGGGTAGGATAAACCATCCATCTCTCTTTCTTTAGAGATGATGCATGCAAATCAAAGGAAAAATCTTAAGGGAAATGATAGAAAGCACTCCTCTTCTTTCAGAAGTACTATTCAGCAAACCACAAGAATACTCCTAATAGTAATTGTAAAATGTAACCAAGGACATAGTAACCAACAAATTGAGATGTAGCATAAAGTCTCCACCTGAATTGCCCAAGAGTGAGATACAAAGGACAATGAGGGAACAAAGTTGTCCCAATGTCCTTTACATAGAAACAAAAATAAAACACACTAAAGGCAATTGTGGGGGCACAAAGTCTCACCACAGTTGACTTCAGGACACCTTCCTAACTATTTTCACTAATTTTGCTTGTTGAATTAAAGGAACAGAAAATATATTAAGGAAAAGGACATAAGAACAATTTCCCCAACAACAAATATATCACATCACAAAGTCTAAAAAGTCACTTGCTTTCTTCTTCAGGCACGTCACTTTCCTCGAAAATTACTTCTTTGTTGTTTGAGCTTTCCTGGAGGGGACCTACCCTTCAGGCCTTGAGAAATGATCCACTTTAGGTTGGGAAGATCCCCCTGCAAGGGTATCTTCCCTTCAGGCGGTCTTCGGATGGCCTTTGAGCTTCTTTCTTTTAGCAGGTCGCTAAGTTCTTTGGCTATTCTTTAAGGCTTTTCAAAATCAATAGCTATTTTACGAACCTTGAAATTGACATTTTATGCACCCATCACTACGTTTGAATTTCTAATAGCCAGTTCACTATTCTTGACTTTTACGTCTTCAGGCGTGTCACCCCTTGGACTTTCTTTGGCTTTCTCTTGATTTGGCCTTTTTCGGTATTTGCTTCCTTCAGATTTCATTTTTTGCATCCTCCTTAAGGGAAGGTGATCCTTTGGCTTTGGGGAAGTGTCCTTTAATTTGGTAGCTGAGAGTCCCCTACAAGGGCACCTACCCTTTGGGGTCTTTCGGCAGCCTTTTGTCTTCGGAATCCTTCAAAGCTTTCCCAGAGACTTTTTCCGCAGACATTTTCTCGTGAATGAAAAGTCTGCAAGAATTGTTTTGGTTTCCTTGTCTTTAGCCTTCGAAAATTATTTCAGGCTTTCCTCCCACAGCTTCTCTAAATTTCTTCAGACTTTTTGTCTAAAGGAATTCCTTCAGATAAAAGTCTGAAAGAATTGTTTCTTGCCATAGTCTTTCCATCGGGGGAACTTTTCTTTGTTTTTTGGTCTTTGAATTCTTTCAGAGGAAAAAGTTTGAAAGAATTCTTTCAGACAATTTCCTTGAAAGAATTCTCTTTATCTTGTTCATTTTCTCGAAGGAAGTCCCTTTACTCTTTTGGCCTTTGAATTGGTCCACTGGTTGAACCTTTGAACCTGTGAACTCATTGAACCCTTTGGTTTAAGGTTCAATGGTTCAATCAGTTCATTCTATTTGTTTGGCTAAGTCCTTTTGATCTTTTCTGAACCAAACGCATTGAACCATTTGGTTGTTGAACCTATTGCACCAAAGTGGTTCAATGGTTTAATGGTTCAATGGTTCAAGCCTTCTTCTCTTTGATAAGTGTTTTGAAGTTGTTGAACCTTGAAGTGGTTGAACTTTGAACCTTGAAATTTGAAGCTTGACAAATGTGCTTAACTCTTGCTGCTGATGTTGAACCTTGTCGTTGAACTCTTTTAGTTGAACCTGGTCATTAAACCAACTTTGAAATCACCTAAGTGTGGAGAGCTTGCTCCTTTCCTGCAGAGTCCATATATTTCCTTCCTGCAGAGTCTGTAGATTCAAGCCTACATATTTTATAGATTCAATCTTGTAGAGTCCATAGATTTTTGAGAAGCTTGAAAAATGAGGAATTTGAATGCTCATAACAAATTTTGAGAAGGTAAGAGCTTATTTTGGTCTGTAGGACCAAAATAGTTCAAATGTTGTCCCAAAAATGAGTGATTTTTTTGGGGGAAAATAGATGGTTCCAGTTGGGGAACTTCTATCAATTGTAAAAAATAATTGAAGGGAGTAGAATCTAGAATCTCCAGTGTCTTCATGTGTACCATTGGGCTATGGAGTCATGTTACCCAAAAATTGAAGGCATCAAAAATGAAAACAAACAAAACTAAATAGAATTAAAAACTATACAAATATACATATGTACATATGCAATGATTTGATGCTTCAAGAGTTGAAGTGTTTCAGATGTTGCTTCTTGAGAGGCAGAGAAAAGAGTGAGCCATCTTGGTAAACCAGTAGGAAACCATTTTGCCCCCAGAAATGGTGATAGGAAAATGGAGCTCTCCACTAAGAAACCAATTTTATGTGTCTTCCTCTTGCTTTTTTATTTTTCTTTCCCCATGGCGAGATGTGGTCTTGAAACTAAAAACCATAACTCCTTGCTCTCTCTATGAAGAGTTCCTTTTGCTGACTTCAAAATATAGTAGTATGTTCCACCATCATAACTTGCTATTCTACTAGTTCAGTCCATCACATGCTTTGATTGTCAACATCAAACTCCTGACAAGTCATTAGTTCAGCATCTCCTTTGGTGTGAAGGAGTTTGACCTCTTCACCCTGAGCAGTTTTCAATTTGAGCAATAGAGATCCACATCCAGTTGTGGAAGAATTTCTACCATTAGATTCTAGGATCCAAGCATCATCAGAAGCTGATCTTCTATCAAATTTCTCTTCATGGGAGATGGAATATCCTTCTTGATTTGTACTGCACCATACCAATTTTTTTGATGCCTTATTTGGATGAAATCTTGGATTGATAGCTATGGGACTTTCATCAGCTAAGACATGAGCATCCTATGTGGTCAAGAAGTAATTACCCCTACCTAAAGGCTCAAATAGAATTTGAGTTGCAGGGGCTGATGTTTGGGTGACCACAATTTTTGCCTCAGATAGGTCCACACTTAGTTCTCCACCAATGTTTAATTGTTCAGGATTGGGTTGCAAGGATTCAAACTTAGTCATCTCAATTTTCAATTTCTTGACATGATCAATCATGGTAAATGACTGAGATGGACTTGGAAGAGAGGGTGGGAGTTCATCCTTTTGGTTTTTGGGATGGGGAGGACTGATCTATGAATTTCAAGTAGGTGTAGAGATGTTTGATGTACTTACTTCTTTGGAAATCACTAGGTCCTTTGACTAGAAAGGAAGAGGGGTTCTCTACTCAGCAATTAAAATTACTGGTTAGAGTCACTCCTCTATCTTCTCTTTGTCAGCCTGCTAGGCTGATTGATTATTAGACCTAGTGAATACTGCATATGATCTTTTGACTGTTTCACCTTCACTTCTGGGTTCATCCTAGAAATTCAGGAAACCAATGTGGGAGTCACCAGCTGATTCTTCTAGATCCTCCCTAAAGAGATTAGTGCCATTTTCTTGCTCAAACTCTGGTTGGAAATAGGAAACATGTTCTGTTTCTAGATATCTAACTACTGAGTTGGTTAGAGGTGCTTCAAGGGCAAGGTTCCTCTGTGGGGGAGGAAGATAATTTGGTTGCCCTTGACTTTTGGTAGCATTGCCTTGATATGGCTGATTAGGGAATGTTCTCCTTGGTATATCTCTATATAGAGGAGCAGAAGACATATCTTGTGCCATTTACCTCTTCAAAGCTAGCAATTCATTTTCCAACTTTTGTATTATTGGGTCAATGGTGACTGTGGGTGAGTATTCAAAAGATGAAGAAGATTTACCTTTGTTCAGGTCTCTCCTTATCTTTCCTGCCAAGATAAGGTCATATTTTACCTCAGTAGCCAAGTCCTAAGCAGTGGCAAGGTCTATGTGGCTAGCTCGTCTCAGTAGAAAAATCAATTTAGGTAGTTGTGAATTGATGAAGAAGCATTTGAGGTTCTGAGGTGTCAGCTAGGTGACCATGGGAATCTTGTGCGTCAGCTTGTCAAACCTAGCAATAAAATCCCTCATAGGCTCATGAGGCTCTTTTTTCATCTGAGTGAGCTAGGCCAGCAAGGCATGTGCATCTTATATAGGCTTGAACCTTGCTTTGAACTTGGTTTTGAGTGTATCTTAGTCAGTCACTGATCCAACTTCTAGATGGTAGAACCAGTTTGCAACAACGCCTTGTAGTGTTTCCACAAAAAGCCTAACTACCACGTCTTCAAATTCCACCCCTACAACACCATAGGCTATGTTAAAGGCTATAATGTGTTCATTAGGGTGAATTATCCCATCACCAAAAAATTTGGGGAAATTATTTCTTAAACTATGTGGGAATTCATGCAGAGGTGGAGTCAAGTTGAGTGGGCCAAAAGAGTTACCCCAGGGACCTCGAACTACCATGATTTAATTAAGAAAAATAGAGATAAAAAATCTGGATGGAGTGGCCAGATTACAAAACAAAAATGGAAAAGGATTGGATTAGCTTCAACTTGAGGCTTGAGGCTTCAAAATGCGCACTCTTTCCTAGCAGCTTTGGTGTTGTAGACCAGATAAAATAACGGAGGTGGAAGAAGATGGTAAGGCTATAAATGGATAACCGATAAGACATGAAATAGAGTCACTAGAGTCTGAATGGATAAGGGTTATAATGATAATGGGTAAGACATAGGTGATGTTTCAATCTAAAACTTGAGGTTATAAATTGCACAAAATTATGTATATCCCCAACAGAGTCGCCAAAAACTATTGGTTGAATATTTTGTCGATTAGCATACTGATAAATAAAATAGGTTTGATCAGCCAAAGTAGGAAGATTGGTCATCCAAATGTGTAGGTTTACCACATCAAAAGGGGACTAATCTCTCCTCTCATCAAGGGGAGATTCCCTATAGATATGTTATGTATATATAAATAGAAAATAATACTCAAGGGTAGGATAAACCATCCATCTCTCTTTCTTCAAAGATGATGCATGCAAATCAAAGGAAAAATCTCAAGGGAAATGATAGAAAGCACTCCTCTTCTTTTAGAAGTACTATTCAGCAAACCACAAGAATACTCCTAGTAGTAATTGCAAAATGTAACCAAGGACGTAGTAACTAACAAATTGAGATGTAGCACAAAGTCTCCACCTGAATTTCCCAAGAGTGAGATACAAAGGACAATGATGGAACAAAGTTGTCCCAAGGTCCTTTACATAGAAACAAAAAGAAAAAACACTAAAGGCAATTGTGGGAGCACAAAGTCTCTCCATAGTTGACTTCAGGACACCTTCCTGACTACTTTCACTAATTCTGCTTGTTGAATTAAAGAAACAAAAAATATATTAAGGAAAAGGACATAAGAACAATTTCCCCAACAACAAAGATATCACAACACAAATTCTAAAAATTCACTTGCTTTCTTATTCCAATAACGAAATATGATCAACAATCTAAGCTCAAAGTCTCAGTATGCCTTTCAATTTGGGTAGAGTTTTGTTTCTGATTATCAGAGAGAGATCGTTTTACACTAACAATAGAGTCCCTTATATAGCCTCTTCAAGAAAGACTTGGGAATAGTAACACATCATGTTGCATTGAATTTTTTTAAGAAGATAGGCTGGAATTTAGGGGCATTCACCCATTTGCTTTTCTAAATACCGAGAAACAAGTCATGCTATTGAAAGTTTGTGTCTTTCAATGTCCACCTGGCGATCTGTTTCTAGAAACATATTTGATGCACAAATGTTTTTGATCCTTCATCATCATTGTTCCTTTTTTGGTTAATTTAATCAGGTCCTTGATTCAATTTGATGCTCTGTTCCTTAGTCACTTCTTACTGATCTTGGCCTTAAAGCCTTTGAATGCATTTGGGTCCGTAGATTTAAACCTACAAGGATTAATAGCTATTTCATTGTCGTAACTTTGACATTTGTGGGCACGTCACTTTCCTCGACAATTCCTTTAGCTTTGTCATTTGAGCTTTCTCAGAGGGGACTTGCCCTTTAGGCCTTGAGAAATGATCTACTTTGGGTTAGGAAGAGCCCCCCGTAAGGGTATCTGCCCTTCAGGCAGTCTTCGGATGGCCTTCGAGCTTCTTTCTTCTAGAGGGTTGCTAAGTTCTTTTGCTCTTCTTCAAGGCTTTTCAAAATCAATGGCTATTCTACGAACCTTGAAATTGATGTTCACACACCCATCACTACATTTGAATTTATATTGGCTAGTTCACCATTCTTGACTTTGACATCTTCGGGCTCATCACCCCTTGGACTTTCTTTGGTTTTCTTTTGATTCAGCCTTTTTCACTACTTACTTCCTTTATATTTCTTGTTTTGCATCCTCCTGAAGGGAAGGTGATACTTCAGCTTTGGGGAAGTGTCCTTTAATTTGGTAGCTGAGAGTCCCCCACAAGGGCACTTGCCATTCAGGGTCCTTCAGCAGCCTTTTGTCTTCAGAATCCTTCAAAGCTTTCCCACAGACTTTTTCCGCAGACATTTTCCTGTAGACAAAAATTTCACAAGAATTGTTTCGGTTGCCTTGTCTTTGGCCTTCGAAAATTCTTTCGGGCTTTCCTCCCGTAGCTTCTCTGAATTTCTTCAGAATTTTTGTCTGAAGGAATTCCTTTGAAAAAAAGACTGAAATAATTGTTTCTTGCCTTAGTCTTTCCACTGGGGGAACTTTTCTTTGTTTTTTGGTCTTTGAATTCTTTCGGAGGAAAAAGTCTGAAAGAATTCTTTCAAAAAAATTCCATGAAGGAATTCTCTTTGTCTTGCTCATTTTCTTGAAGGAATTCCCTTTGCTCTTTTGGCCTTTGGATTGGTCCATTGGTTGAACCTTTGAACCTGTGAACTTGTTGAACCCTTTGGTTTAAGGTTTAATGGTTCAATCGGTTCATTTTGTGTGTTTGGCTAAGTCCTTTTGATCTTTTTTGAACCAAACGCATTAAACCATTTGGTCATTGAACCTGTTAAACCAAAGTGGCTTAATGGTTCAATGATTCAATGGTTCAAGCCTTCTTCTCTTTGATAAGTGTTTTGAAGCTGTTAAACCTTGAAGTGATTGAACTTTGAACCTTGAACTTTAAAGCTTGACAAATGCACTTAACTCTTGATACTAATGTTGAACCTTAACGTTGAACTCTTTTATTTAAACCTGGTCGTTGAACCAACTTTGAAATCACATAAGTGTTGAGAGCTTGCTCTTTTCCTGTAGAGTCCATAGATTTCCTTCCTACAGACTCCATAGATTCAAGCCTGCAGAGTCTGTATATTTTTGAGAAGCTTGAAAAATGAGGAATTTGAATGCTCAGAACAAATTTTAAGAAGGGAAGAGCTTATTTTGGTCTGTAGGACCAAAATAGTTCAAATTTTGTCCCAAAAATGAGTGATATTTTTGGGGGACAACACTATGCATATCTAGACCTACTGGTATTTATATTCAAAAAAATAAAATTCTCATATGTCTATTGATATGTACCTAGGGATATGATATATTGATGTATATGGGTTGATGGAGATGCCGACATGTGGCACACATCCCCTTAGTTATATGGGTACACTATATTAGGATAATAGAGTAACTTATGGAAGTATTACATTGGGTAATGGTTGGCCTACATTAGATTAGGAGGTTAACCATCCATGTGTTAGATAGATGTATATATAGGAGATGAATATCATGGTAAATATATCAAGTAAGCACTGAGTCTTCTATTGTAAGAGGATATTGGAGGTTGTCCCCTCAAAGAGACATTGTGGATTTATTCTTTCCTAAAGGAGTATTATATGGTGTTTCCCTAACTTAAGGGTATTTTGCATATATTGTATATCAAGATCATTACAAGTGGTATCAGAGCTTCGATTTGGGCAATTTGTGTGGAGTGAAACCCTAATTTCACTATATCTTCTGAAATATAGGGAATTTTTACTCAAAATTTTTACTGGAGATGTAAGAAGATTTAAGAGAAGTATAGTCAAAATTTCAGAATTTTTTTATTTGTTTTGTGGGAGTTATTTCTATTTTAGGGTTTATAATAATTTCAATATATCTTCCGAAATATAGGTAATTTTTATTCGAAATTTTTAATGGAGATGTAAGAAGATTTAATAGAAGTACAGTAAAAATTTTAGAATTTTTTGAGCTGTTTTGAGTGATTTGTTACGATTTTATGGATCAGTTTTGACATTTTAGGGTTTCAAAAACCTTAATTTTTTTTATGGATCATGGAGTTGCAAATATTTTCAGATGAAGATGATATTGATGTTAGAGAATGGTGGATCCTTTTGGATAATTATTTTAGAAAAACTTTTAGGCAAATATAATTAACTCCTTTTTTGTCTGGGCCTGCACTAGATTGGTTTGATCAGTTGAGCTGTACAGAAAGGTTTTCTTCATGGCAAGAATTGGAACCAATTTTTTTAGATGGATGGGCTAGAAAACAAGAAGTAGAAAAACAAGAATCAAAAAAAGAATAATCATTAGAAGAAGAAGAAGAAGAAGAAGGAAGGGTTCAAATAATTTGGATCCAAAGAAATTCGAGTCAATTTTTCAATTTCATGGATGCATTCAAAAGAAGAAGGTGGTTGTGTCCATAAACCCTACTAGCAAGTATAACTTCATTAACATGAATGTGTCCAAGCATCTACATGTTCAAACAAAGCATATCAAAGAGGTTTAAGTAGATGGTAAGAATATTTCAATGTTTGAAGATCTGAAACTCATTATGGAAAAATATGTTTTGCATTCAGATTTTTATGCTTTGGATATGGATGATATGGATATATTTCTTGGATATCCATGGTTAGAGACTTTGGGAACAATGAATATTAATATTCAGAAAAAGTTCTTGAAGTTTTATTATAGGAAAAAGAAGATCACTTTACAAGATATCATAGTGATAAAGGCACCAATAACAATCCAGGTAGATCATGATGATAAGATGGAAATAGGTGATGAAGAACATGATGAAGATTCAGATAATATAGATAAAGACAAATGCGCTTAACTCTTGCTATTGATGTTGAACCTTAACGTTGAACTCTTTTAGTTAAACCTGGTCGTTGAACCAACTTTGAAATCACCTAAGTGTTGAGAGCTTGCTCTTTTCCTGCAGAGTCTATAGATTTCCTTCCTACACAGTCCATATATTTAAGCCTGCAAAGTCCGTAGATTTTTGAGAAGCTTGAAAAATGAGGAATTTGAATGCTCAGAACAAATTTTAAGAAGGGAAGAGCTTATTTTGGTCTGTAGGACCAAAATAGTTCAAATGTTGTCCCAAAAATGAGTGATATTTTTGGGGGACAACACTATGCATATCTAGACCTACTGGTATTTATATTCAAAAAAATAAAATTCTCATATGTCTATATTGACTATTATGTGTTGGTGTAGGATATTAATTTCCTAATATTTAGATTAATTAGGTGTTATTTTCTATTGGGGAAGTTAGTCTCACATGAATGTTATGGTTTGGAATCTCCTAGCTTCCACCTATATATGTACCTATTCACCTAATCATTCATATGGAAATGAAAGGTGAACTATTCATTGTATAATCTATTTGAGTTATAGATAGTTCATTATCTTTGTGTGTATGGTGAATCTTCCATAGATGTAGTAATGGCTTATTGGAGAGATCTTGGCTTAAGAGTTTTGATGAATCTTTCATGGTATCGAAGCCACCCTCCAACAACCTTTGCTTAGTTTTAGGTTTCTTTCATTTCAAATGTACCATTATTTCACTAATTGTGCCATTTTTTATAGCTATTCCCATAGCCATTTGAGCTAATTTTTTAGTAAACTACATTTTGGTGAATTTTTAGGTCTTCTAACCTACGCTATTGAGTTTATAAGGCCTCAAAATGCTAGGATTGCTTGTCAAATTGTCAAAATAGAGAATTTTGTAAAAACTCATTTTTGAGGGTTTTCGATATTACCCACGTATATATCCATACAATGCATTTAATTAATTATTTTTATATAAAAATCTAGGATTTTCTAGTTTTTGTAAAAAATATGGGTTATTTTTGGACCCATATATTCTATGTTTATTTGATATATATAAGGAGTTGAGGAGGTGGTCATTTTCCTGATAGTATAGGAGATCCACCTACATTTTTAATAGATCTAATTTGAGGACAAGGAATGTGCATGTTACATAGGCATGTATGGGTTGGGATGGGATCTGAGTGTTGGAGACATCTGCCATGTACTAAGGTTTCATGTTTTGGATCATACACCTCATCTATACAATATGTATTACTCTTAAACAATGATGGTGTATGACCTACCTTTATTTTTCATGTTGATCCCTTGATAAAGAGCTTGTTTTGACATCATGTTATCTAGATCATGGATTTAGATCTCCTCAATCCATACTATATCACCTCTCTTATTTCAATTTTAAGATGAGTCATGACATATATTTTGGCATAACCTCTCCTCCACAATAACAAACATAGAGTCTCTAGGTGACATTCTTTGTGGCTTCTTGGGCCTAGTTGTTGGTTTCTTAGATGAAGACAATCACTACTCTTTAATCTATTTTCTTCCATATTCATGTCTCATGGCCTACTTTTATATATATATATATATATATATATATATATATATATATATATATATATATATATATATATATATATATATATTCACCTCAGAACTATTGATCCCAAGTATACATCAAAGTTCTAACCATTGTTAAAAAACTCATAACTATCTTCATCACCATCTCTATATTCTATAATTTTGTATTCATGACATTTGTACTCAAATCCCCATCCACTCAATTTTTATAAACAATCACCATTTAAATTGCCTCCCTATTCAAAAAAATACATGGTCTTAAGGTTTACATAGTGCGGTTTAATTTTTTCCACATCAAATCTATGAAGTTTAAATAAATCATTTGTTTTTCCAAGCTTATGGCTGACTCAGTGGTGTTGCTTTATACTTTAGGGGGTGTTTATTTTTGAGTGGTGGATTATTATTTTAGTGGGATGGCATATTAAATTTGTAATTACCTTTTAATGGAGGGAGACAAACACTTTTAAGTGGTGATTAGTTTTTAATGGTGGGGAACATATTGAGGGACATTTTTAGTGTGGATGACATTTATTTTGTGGATGCCATAATGAAATTATTATTTTTATTATTTTTTAAGAAAAATAACATATTATCATGTGGTGGATTTATTATGTTGTGTAAATTCTTGTAAATGGGATGATCTTTATTGTAAAGGGAACATTGATTATTTTTATTTTACCTTTGTTCTTTCGTTATTCGAAGATGGAGGGTGAGGCCTAGTTTGGTAGGAGGCCATACCCCCTTACAAGAAAAAAAGCATTTTATCCTTCTTTGATTTTATTCTCTCATCAAAATTTTGGATGTTTTTTTTAATGGTGATCAACTTCCTATTAGCATGAAATTTCACCTAAATTGTACTACTTAAGACACTATTTAACTTTGCATTATTTTTGATACATTTTTGGCCGAGTCTGATGTCCTTTTCATGTGTTTTGTATATTTTTATTTTTTGGTAGTTGATCCTTTCAAGTGTGTTTTTTGCATACATGATGGATTTTTATCCATTTTACACACTCTTCCATTATTCCATGACATGATATTTTATAGTTTGTGCATTGACACTTTGACACACTTATAATTTTTGTCATATCTCCATCAAGACCCATTTCTTAGTGCCTTGCCTTCTTCAATGGAGACATTTTTCCCCTCCCTTATTTTTAGTACATATCTGTGACAAGATGATAGTTTACTTGTTTGGACCTATTCTAGTGAAGCCTAATGTCTTCCATGTTTCAATTTTTTTTTATGTGATATGTTTTACTCACACTTATTTATAAAGTGCCATGGGGGGTTTGTTGATTCAGCCTTATCCACCTTCATGCATTTTTGTGCTCTATTTTGGGCACCTTTTCATTTCTTCTTAAATTACTTATCTCTTATATCACTACTAGCACCATCCTTTTTTAGAGACCCTATATGTATTTTTGACACCATTTTTTTGATAGTTTACAGTCTCCCATAACATGTAGAATTATTCTAGTGCATACAATATCAGCTTGATCAGTGTTTGAATAGTGGATTCAGACACTTGTGTATAAATTTCTCATCAACTCCACCCTTTTATCATTAGGGGGGGGTCGGGGTGGGCATGGTGTTTGTATATATTTTTGTTATCACTCCACATAGTCAACATTATGAAGGGTGTGGTGTACATTATTCTTCTTAGGTGTTGAGTATTCTTTGCACATGTAGTACTCTTTTGTACTTTCATCACCACTAATAGTCTTCTTTATTGAATCTATTATAGTGAAACCTAGTTTTAGTTGTTTTTATGTTCAATTAGTGGATTTGGACCACTCATAGTTTTATTTCCTTTGTTACTTTTGAGTACTTGGAGTGTATACTTCTTTAACATCATGTTTGGGGGACTTTCTAGCTCTCTTCTTCTTTTCTCTATTTTTTTAGGAGGGGTGTTTTTCCTATGGTTTTTCTCTCTTTTTTCCACTTTATAAGATTGATTTATATTTATATTTTACCATTTTTTTAGTGTTTTTTGTTCCTCCTTTGTAAATGTGTATCTTATTCAAGAACTTTATTTGTTGGAACCCATATGAGGTTTTTTTACTAGATTCCATAGCCTTTTTGGTGATTCTTATAGTTACACCATTATGGTATCCACACCAATGACACTAGTGTGGACTCTTGACTAGTATGTATGTTCATTTCTCACCATCTTGTTAGAGGGTGTTTAACCAATCCTTCCTCAGGTTCATCATTCTACCTAGTATTCTAGAGTGCAGTGTTCATATTTAGTGATCCTTGTATTCAAAACCATTCCTAATTTCACTTGGAAGTTATAGTAACTCAACATCCATGTACTCTATCAAGATGGATTAACATCCATAGGGAAACATTGATCCACACTACATCTTTTATTGTACCCACGTAAGCTATGCTTAAGGGGGTGTTGGTGTAGGATATTAATTTCATACTCTTTAACTTACTTAAATGTTATTTCCTATTGAGTAACTTAGTCCCACATGTATGGTATGGTTTGGATTCTACAAGATTCCACCTATATATGTACCTATTCACCTATTCAGTCACATGGTAATGCAATGTGAAATATTCATTGTATAATATATTTGAGTTATAGATAGTTCATTTCTTTGTGTGTATGGTAAAACTTACATAGATGTAGTTATGTCTTATTGGAGAGATCTTGACTGAAGAGTTTTATTAACTCTTTCATTATGGACACACCAATTATGTCTTATCTAGTTTAAATAACAAATAAAGTAAAATCCAAATCATATATCTACCAAAAGGAAGCCATTTGGTGAATAATTTGGAAGCCCCAACATTTTTATAGTCATCTTAAAGGTTTTAGACCCTTATAAAAGTATTAGAAGAGGAATAATTTCCCCATAATTGACCTAAAGTATAATTTACATTAAAATATGTCTATAATGAAGAATATTTTATAGGAATCCCACTTTGATA
>JARHVA010002915.1:1930000-1932500 GCA_037957365.1 Torreya grandis | reverse complement strand
TTATAGCTTATACATGTTATATAGCTTATAAAATAAAATAAAATACAAGCCATCATTATATTTCCTCATTTATAAAACATGATTTTCCTCTCCTCAAAATAGACTATCAAAAATCCAAATCGGTGATTGGTGCTTGTAATTTATCCTGTTTTAGTTGTGATGGAATCGATTGAAAATTTTGTAAAATAGAAGAGGTAAGGACCTTTAAATTTTACTTATTTGATTTAAATTTCATAATATATATTTTAACTTTAGCTTTTGTTAAAATTATCCATTTTTTGGTTTTCACAACCCCTCAAACCACTCCACCTGATATAATAACAATATAGATTATATAATTTTAGATTCAAAATAAAAACCCATACATATCTCTTAACCCTCATAACCTTCCTACAATTAGACAAGACCCTGAAGGTTTTCAAGAGTATTTGGTTGTACATATAGTGGAAAATAAAATGGATATTGTGCACTTTAATAGGAATTTAATGGAATCTCATTCAACTAACCACTATTTTTTATTTATAAAATAAATTTCATTCATTTTAGGAAATGTTGACTTGGTTAGGAGTCAAATTAATAGGTGGGAATTTTATAGGAAGGCAAGTCAATAATATTATGAGAAAATATGTCAACTATTTATTTTAGAGGCAATAAAATAAAAAATACAAAATATGTAAATTATGGACCAATCAAATAACTAATGAACAAATTTCATTTTCTTTTAAATGATTCTCAATCCATTAGTGCCAAAATGGTGTAATTTAAATTAATTATGGGGACTAATGGTTGATGGTATTTGATCACACACCTTGCAATATCCACTAGGTTAATTTATATTTTATGAGTAAACTTTATTAGAACTTTATTCTAAACAAGATAGCTATTTTTTTTATCATTCATATTTTTATGGCTAAGAAAAAGTTTCTACACATGATACAAAGGGTTCACATCATGTACCTAATCAACTTACAAGGATCCCTATCTAAAATACAATATTAACCCATGATATTCCCATATTTGGTGAAAGAGTTTCTATATATTTACACTTTAAATGTGCTTACAACACTTAACAACACCCTCATTCAATATATGCAAAATATTTCCCATTTTAACGTAGGTGAGGGTCTACATGGAGATGATCATACTACTCATCATGTTTGGCAAGTCTATTGCACTAAATGTGGGGCTCTCTACACTGGAAATGCATTAGATAATGATGATTTGATGTAGAATAATTATGATGTTATGTACATAGGGAGATATTATGTGTTTATGACTGATGCATTATTGATAAATAAATTTAGTTTGGACACGTATACGACATCTTCCAATGTATATTTACTACTTGACATGTTGTAGATATTTTTACTAGACATGTAAAATTAAAAATTTATATATCTAAGGTAATGATTAATTTACATTAAAAAATCAACAATTTATTAAAACAATCATATGCTAGATGTAAAAAAGTCCCATTTATTTCCTAGGAAGATCTTGAAATGTCTAATAGCACTTATACTGCTAGTAATCTCCCCATGTATAAATATAAATAGGTATTTTTGAATGTTTTAAGTTGTTTGTTTTTATTAATGTTATGGTTCATACATGTGTTTATGCATGTTCTAAGAACAAGGATTTTTGTATTTGAGACTACAGTCAAGAATCATCCCTATATTTCAGTGAGAGAAGACATAAACATTGTTTCTTTAATTTATTTAATGAATCAACTCATAGAGGTATGAAAAAAAATTAATTTTTAAATTCATATATGGATTTTTTTATCGTTTTTTCTTAGTAATTGCATAAATTTAATTGATTTGAATTTCATGTCTACATATTATTATAACAATATGTATGGTACTCTTGTTCAAATGATTAGTATGGGAGAAGTTATATGAAACAAATTGTTTTTAATTTATATATTATCAATAAATTTAAACTAGTTTTAATTTATTTTTTTGTTTGTGTATGTGTGTATGCATGAATGTGCACATGCTTGTGTACATGGTCTAACCCATTTCATTTTATAGAGTAGGCCATCGAATCCTACTTTATCACCATTTCACACTCATTTGCATGAGATTCAACATTCCATTGACCCTGATAATTATCAAATTAATATTGAGTATGATCACATGCATGTGATAATTGCATTTCTATTTTTTCATTCAAAAGTAACTTATTAACACATGAATAGGACTTGTTTCTCTAAATAGGTTTAAACACAAGTGAACCTTGAGAAAAAAATGAGTATGTGTTGATAGAGGTTGAATAAATATGCATCTAAATAATCTCCATATACAAAAATGGTGAAGAGAGGGAGGGTATATCATGATTAAGATAATTATTATGAAATTATATTTTATGCTTATATGTAAATTTCCACATGTATGTCATTATATTACTACATGGTATTGACCCCATATTAAATACTAATAACATTTTATATTCCTCTATGTCTTTGTGTGTGTGTGTGTGTGTGTGTGTGTGTGTGGAAGCA
>JARHVA010002915.1:1512500-1925000 GCA_037957365.1 Torreya grandis | reverse complement strand
AATATAGTATGTGATTTGATTGTTTTACAGATAAATTTGGAAACTAAAATGAAGACACTTAAAACATGGTAGAATAAAAGAAATTGATTGAGGTTAGATTTCATTTAGAAAAAATATTAATACATTGGAAAATTCTAGTCCATGTCAGCTAGTGGTTTTAGGTGTCAATTCAAGAAGCATGGATCTCATTGAAGTAGTTTTTGTTAATTTTGCACCTTATGATCGGTCTACTTACCCTTAGTAGTATCTATTATCCTATGAAATGAAATGGCATGTTAAAGTGTAACTATAGATGATACATACAAGTGAGAGATCATAAGATATTTAAAATTAATAGCTATATAGTTTATAAACAAAATGAATATTTCTAAAATCAAATTTCATAATGTAAAAAACTAGATAATAAGAGAGTTTAAAATCAATAAATATATGATTTAGAAAATACAAGATATGAAATAAATTTGTCAATAATATGGAGGGTTTGTTTGGGACTATTATCCTAAGTTATATGATGTAATGAACATAATATATTTTTTATTTCAATATACATATAATGTTTTAGGGTTATTATCAGGCCTTTGATCTCATATAAGGTTTTTCATATATCAAACCTACTTCAATTGTAAGTGAGATGATAAATCAGTTTTACTTTGAGTTGAGTAGATTGAAGACTATGGGAAAGGTACATATTCCACTTTGAAATATAGTGCCATGTTAGAAATTATTTTGTGAAAGATAGATGAGATGAAATAAAAATAATAGTCCCAAACTATGATTTATGTGTATGGAGTTAAGAAAATAGGGGCACCAAAACAATGACTACATAAAATTCAAAATAATGTTGAATGATATTTTTGAGATAGTAGGAAATTTGAATGTAAAATATCATCTCTTACAACAATATACCCAACAATAACTAATTTTATAATATAATTTCTAAAAGTCACAATCATTATGATGGAAATTTTAGAGCTCTCCAAAAATTTAAGGAAGACATCACCAATAATGTCTTCAAAATAGTTTTACAACAAATCACCACTATAAAACCTTGGATTCCAACCCAAGATGTAGAAATGATGACTAAGAGTTAGTATCAACCTTAGGGTTTAACAAGATGGACACCATAATATCTATCGAACCAAACATAATGGACTATGCCATCTCCTCAATATCGGTAATCATGGAATATTATGTCTTCCAAATAATAACTAATAATATGGAACCCATATTCTCCCCAAGGGTCATATGAGGGATATGATAGTCATAGTAATAGGGGTTTCATTCAACATAGTGATAGGGAAGATATGGTGGTTAGAAACAACAAGGTTTGGTTTTTTAACACATACAATGGGGATATAAAAGTGGGTACCTAGGTGGATACCAAAGAGGTAATCATAGACTAGATGAGAGGCATAGTAGATAACCAATTAGTTGTTATCTGTGTGAATAATACAACCACTTCACATGAAATATTCTAACTGATCTAAAAATACAATTCTATTATTCATATTTTATATTTCTAGGAAAACATTATACGCATTATTATATTATGTTATAAAATAAAATAAAATAAAAACTAGTGCAAAAAGTAAACATGGTGAATTCACACCCAAGGGATCATGTATACATAGAAAATAGTTACTCACCACCATGTAGAATAAATATTACAACCCTTAAATATGGAACATGACCATCAAATTTTAAATGTAAATCAAGTTATAAATATTGATCCTACAATATAAAATGGCATAAAGTATCAAGAAACCTGAATATTATAGAATATACAACACCATACTACATCTAAGTGCAATGCTATAGTCATTGATGCATGCATGTATGGCCAAATTGTGTGAATTATAAAGTAGGCTAGAATAGCTACTACTTTTAAAAATCTACTCAAGTCGGTAAGCACTCTACTAAAGAGGATATCTCATATAACATCACAATATCCAACATAATTTCTTAGATTGTGCACAAAGAGGGGAAAAATCTACTAATAAAGTGGTATGGTATGTAAAGACAAATAAACCATGTCCTATCAAATCTCAAATAGATATCAAATTGGTAGTATATGAGTTTCAAAATGTTGTATTCCAATTTTTAATTACCATAAATATGATCCCTCAATTAGCATGGGAAGCTATTAGACCACGTGTTCTTATTTACAACATAGTTACATTGAGTTTCAAAGAAAACAAAAGAGTATAACCTACTAGGAGATTAGATGTATAAATTAAATTTTATTATATATGTATTCAATTATATTTAAAATTCATACATATGAATACTAATGAAATTCATTAACCTGATTTGATAGATAAAAAATGGACATATGATGCACATATGACCATTAACATAATGCATAATTAGTTGGAAGCACACCAAGGGGATAATATTATTATAATACATATGAATAAATATTAAAAAAAATATTATTTCATTCCTATATAGCCTAAATTTACCTATGGCTATGGGGAAAATAATTGTTTTAAAGCCGATAGAGAGTTTAAGCATAATGCACTATGATCTATAGAGTTTAACCTTTTCCATCCACAAATAGAACCATTATGGTTGTTGTAATAAACAAATAAGACTTCATCTAAACCTATGATAAAAAATAAATAAAAATGTCCACAAATTTAGATAGGGGAGTGAAATTATCCATTGGTACAATCATAAACAATGTCCTAAGTAGATTTGATATATAAAGTGGGTGCAACAAACATGAATTACATGCAACTGATTCGATAAGGTGTTATACCTTGGGAATTTGTGTATTTTATGAGTGAGGATTCATATATCCATATGTTGAATTGGGTAAGAGGAGGCCATGATGTGACACAAATGAGAATGGTTTTCACTATAGATTGATAATTACCTCAATTTTTTTCAACTAAAGATTTGTGATATTTTATTTCCAGATTAGAGAAAAATATTTGAAAAATATATCATCGAGTCAATGTGATAAACTATACTCTAAATTTCAATTTTGTGTCATGTTTGGAATAACACAGGTGAAATCATATGAACTAAGAATATGCTTACAAATTTATGCAAGTTAGATATCAAATAACATCTACGATCAAAAATCAATGGGTATTTTACTTGGAAGGATGGTGTGCTAAAATTTTATACTAAAAAATATGCTTATGTATGGTATTCATTGAGTGTTTAAATCAAGTATTGGGTGAATGTATTTGATCATAATTTATATCCTATTCCAATAACATGGTATATACACCATGAACATGGGTGAGAAACTAAAAACTGTCAACATGTTCATTAGAATTTTATTTAATTCTTTGTCTTTGAGATAATATCCTAGTACATAATGTTATTTACAAGTTTAAAATATTTATATTCCATGGCCAAGAAGAGGATCTAAGAACTGTGATGAACTTATCTTCATAGGAAGAAATAATTACATATTTTACTATAGCTATGAAAAATTACAAGTTGAGTAAGAATAAAGAATAGTTTTTAGTGAAACCCTAAAATAGAATCGTCTATGATTAAGTAAATATATAATATAGTTCCATTGATGATGACCTTTAATTTAATGGTTTATTCTAACATGATCAATAAGTAAAAGAAAAAAAATCCAAACTCACATGGTAGATGGAAGATGTAGAACTAATAGATTTAAAAATTCAAGTAAAAGAATTGCAGAGGACACTCTAAGACTCTACGCATAGTGGGTCCAAAAATCTATATCAAGAATAATTAAATAAATCATTAGGTAACATTGGTACCAAGGATGCACCAAAATTTGAAACATTATTTATCTATTGGATACAGAAATAACTATTAGAAGGCCTAAAATTATTTCGAGACTATCAATATGTGTTCCCAATGAAATGTTTAGAATTCAATGGTGTAGAACCTTAATTAGGATAGATTCATATAGATCTCAAGGAATGTTTAAAACACATTAAATACCATTTACATATGCTAAATCAAAATATGAATCTTAAAGTGGAGGTTGAAATTGATCACATGTAAGAAGTAGGGATTACCTATCCCATAGATAATACTAAATTGGTAAGTCCAATGGTGGTGCAACATAAAAATTCAAGAGAGATTAGAGTTTGTGGGGAATACATGGTATTTAATGATGCATATGTAAATGACCCTTTCTAAATTTGATTATAAATGAAGTTTTGGAGTCATTTATAGGGTACAAATTTTATTCCTTCACATATGCCTTCTATTGATATCACCAGATACCTATAACAACTCATGATCAATCCAAAAATAGGTTTGAAATAGAATGGTACTCCTTTTCATATATTATAATCTAGACACCTAAAATTGGCCATCGATAACCTCCAATTAGGCTTTTGGCCAATTTCCACCCAAAATGCACAATTTAGCCTAAAACACACTAAATGTTGTGAAAATGACATATTCAAATGCTGATTTTGGCCAGGGTATCACTAAATGGGGTAATGAAATTTATGGGCCAACTAACTTTTATTAGATCATTCCAAGTCAAAATGACAAATTTTCACTTGTGTGCTCTAGATTGCTCTTTCCTATCAAATCTTCTACACAAGATGTATGCCTTTGTTATTTGTTTTTGTTAACATTCTAAATGGGAATATGGTTCCAATGCATCTGCAATTACCTTCCAATTCTAATCTATTCAAATTTAGGACCAATAACAAGGCATTCTGATCAATTTGAGTAATTTGTACATAAAGTGCTTAATCATGTTTAAGAGCTAATTAACCCAAATCAAGGCATAATTAAATATTGCATGGAAACTTGTTGAATACTTTGTTTTGGAAATGAATATTGAATATTTGCATCATCAGGTGACATCATTTCTTGGGAAGATATCCCTAGGCCATAAATGCCATAAATATCAGGATTCATGCCTCCCATGCCTCATCAATGCCTTCCATGATGCCCTCCATGCCTCTTAATTGCACCTTTTTCTAATGTCATGATGAGGATAATTACAAACTTAATTCCAAAAATTTAATTAATCCTCAAACACACATCTCAATCTCAGGATAGATGGTTCAGGTTAATTCTAGACAAATCTAAAAATCTATAAATAGGAGGCCTCACAACATCATTTCTAAACTTATTTTGGTACAAAGTTATTATGATCAAATATCTTCAAAGTTATTTTTGGTGCAAAGTTATTATGCTCAAATATATTGAAGGATATTTTTGGTGAAAATTTATTATACGCAAATATATTCAAAGATTTTTTTGGTGCAAAGTTATTCTACTCAAATATCTTCAAAGCTTTCTTGATGCAAAGTTATAATGCCAAATTGGTTCTAAAAGATTCGAGAAACTAGTGTTATCATCCCAAATTGATTCCAAGCTAAGCCAAGCTACAATACAAAGGTGACAAGGAGAGATGGAGGTAGCCAAGCTTCCATTGCTAAGGACTTCATGAGCACAAGCTGAGCAAGCCACTACTAGAAAGGCATTTGAAGCATCCAAGGAAGGTGAAGGAATTATTGGGTTTAATTCCTTAATTTTTAGTTGTGTTTGTCATTTTATTTTGTTAACTAAGCTCTCCCTTGTGTTTAGGCCTAGATATGTTATGATATTAGTGTGTTTATTTCATTTTAGAACTAACACCATAGTAACCATCCTCTCTTGAATCAAATTCTTAGAGCACATAATGGCACACCTAGTGGGACTAAACGCATCCCACACATGAAGGAGATCCTTTTTCAACACTAAAATATTTATTTGAGCCTTTAAAACTCTTGAAAATTGATTTCCTAACTTTATTTTTCCATTTTTAGTTACCATGGTTTTTACATAGTAACCGATGTTGACAAAAATACTAACATTGGTTACCTGACCTAACCGACGTTGATTCATAAAACTGACATTAGTTAGATCTCAGTTGGTCATAACCAATATCAGTCACTATGTTTTTCAAAAAACATAGACTTGAGAGCTACTTTTCTAAAGATTGTTGTTTCAAAATCAAAAGAGTTTCAAAGCTAAAGGACATGCTAATAATTTTGTTGTAGGACCGAGTTTAAAATTTTCTCAAAACATGTTTAAATCACCTTTGAATTCTTAAAAATCAATTAGGAACCTTGTTCTGGGTGTTTAACAAATAATTTAGATGTTTTTGGTGAATTTTTGTCAAAGTTTGTAACTAAGACCAAGGGGTCAAATGAACACCACCAAATATTTCATTTGGGTTTAAAATTAAACACACTTGTCAATTATTATTTGCAATAGTTGATTAGATTAATTTTGTTTGGAAATAAGAGGAATGTTGTGTGTATTCTCTTTCATTTGTCCCCTATAGGGAACCCTTGGAATCAAAAGTGCCATTCCTATTACAAATTAGACTAGTCCAAGGCTTAGAAAGAAAGTCATCTAAAGCACTCCCCAAAAACTCATCAAAGTCTAGGTGACCTTGAAAAGGACCCTAAAGTATTTATACTTTTATGTTTTATTTGTTTTTATGCATCTTGGCTTGCGAGGGAGACTTCATCACCTCCCAAAAGTTCTTTAGGGAAGCTTTGACCTAGGGTTTCATCTCTCAACATTAATTTTATTTGGCTCCTTTGGAGTTGCACACAGGACGTAGTGGCACTTTGGACATCACACTACACTGATAAAATAACAAGATGTAGTGGTTTCAAAAAGGACTAGACCTTTTTGCAACAAGTCAAGTGATACAGACCCAAAATTCATGTTTTTATTTTGCATTTTTTGGTGTGAAAGTCATTGTGAAATTGATTCCCATAGATCATTCAAAAACTTTTTAGATCTTAGACAAATCCACAATTGTCATAAAAGTATTGTTGGTGCAAGGTGTACCGCAAGGTCTATGTCATAGTACTATCATTTGAAAGAATTAAGGGTGTAAAAACCCTACTATATAATATGCATTTACTTTTAGATGAACACTTAAAATCCTCTCAAATGACGTATATTGATAGATTCCAATAATACCAAGCAACCTTGTCAATTTAGGATCTAAGATGGTTAATTAGTTTGTCTTGTAATAGATTAAAGTCTTGTTTGGAGTCAAAACTTGGTGTAAACAAATAAATCCAAAACCAAAAACATAGTCCAAATTCTCTTTTGAACAAAGAGGCATTATGTTGCCTGCATAAGATCATTAATTTTTCTTGTTCAAAAGGGTTCATCAAAATCTTGAGAGTCATATCTTCCACTTTGGTGCAGTTATGCTACCCAATTGATTCCAGACCTTTGCCAAAGTTGTTTAAGTCCTTCAATTATAATCTAGATTCAGAAATACACCTTTACAAGTTCATAGGGTTGATGTGTTAAGTGGATTCACCATTTTCACTAAACTTGAGGGAACTTAGGTTTAATTTCCAATTTGGGTTGAAGGTCATTTAAGACTCATAATCATTATCATCACTTGATAGACTTAAGCCATTTTGTGCTAAACTCTTTCACTTTAAGTCTATACACCACAACATTTTGAGTCAAGAAAGTTATTGTTATGTTGCTAAAATTATAGGAAAACAGCTTTGCCTTAGAAAGTGTTTAAATAAAAACTTTTCATCACACTTTTTTGAGTAGTATAGCATCATTACACTACCCAAAACATTTTGAATATTGTTTCATAGACGTTCTTGCATAGAGTTTCAAATTTGTTCCTACATTTTTAGACCAATCTGAGTGTACTTTTTGTGATCTTTTGTCTAAAACAATTATACTGATCACCTTTGTCTAGCTTGTTTATCAACAAAACCAAGTTTTATACCATTTTTGTGAGAAAATAAACTATAATTATGGTGTCTTTTAATTCATACCTTATACCTAGTTTACCAAGTTCATGTCCAAGAATCAAATGACTAGTGTTTGTTAGAAATGTTTCAATTTTGTTACATTAATTCATCTATTTTCAAATTCTAGCTTTTGATGTTGTTTCAGAAAGAGTCCTAGCACATGCCTTGTTTAAGCCTAGCTTTTGATGCCACATTTGGCCAAAAGATCTAGCAACTTTTTAATTTCCTAGATGAGATTGATTTGAAACACTTTGACCTTAGAGTTTGGTATTTTGATTTATTGGTCCATTTGCTTGCTTACATTTATGTGAATGGTGAAACATTAGATACTTTATGCTAGCTTATTTCCTCACAAATATTTGCATAAAACCTTTTGATCCTTTTGACAAATCTAGACCAAGTTGAAGGCATCATTTGTTTTAGATTCTACTCTTTTTAGAGTTTGTATAACTCTTTGAACTTTTATCATAAAACATTGACTATGGATCCCAATATGTATTACTACACTTGTAGTGGACTCATGTACAATCTAGGGATTAGTAATGTGGTTTTGCAAGAAGAAATGGTTTAAGACCCCTATACAAATAATATTTCTTATGAGATGGATTCTTATCCCTCTTATAATACTCAATTAGGGGCACAAAGCTAAGATCTATTGGCTAACTATTTGGTTAACAGACCACCTTACATAGAACAGGACCAAGAACGAACCACGTAATACCTAGCTACCATACCCACAATGGATGAGCTAGTTTTTTAATAGTCGTATTCTACTAATATATCTTCTATGTATGTTCTATTTTTGTTTTAGTGACATTTGTTAGAGAACAAAGATGAGATTTTGGTTAGATCCATAAAGGTAGGGGCTAGGTTTCTAGTAGACTTCCCCCATAAAAATTTACCAATTCTAGTAAGAGTGCCCCATAATATCATTTACAATCAATAGGCTTCTTATAGCAATCCTATGGCTCTAGTCCAAATAACATACCAAGATCCTAATATATCTAATCAAAGAAAAAACATCATGGAAGATCACTTTAACCAAATACAAACAATATATCAAACTTACCTGAATCTAGCACATGATTTCAATCAAATGAACATGGTAAGTAAGCCTCTCATTGACCTAGTTCCTTCAATAGGAGTGATGATAGAGTTTTAGATTAAGGTAAAAGCAGGTTTTGAAGGGGCCTTGAAACCCTTTAACAGAATCAAGAAAGATAAAACATTAACATCCACCAGGAAAGGCATTCCTGAAACCTACTAAAGAACAATATCTAAATCAGGTTTTATAGGGACCTAAAACCACCAATATAAACCAATAAAAGCACCTAGGTTTTACAAGGACCTGAAACCTAAACAAAACTAGGCTATACAACCTAAAATATAGGTTTTACAAGGACCTAAAACCTCATTAACAGAGACACCATCACCCATCTCCAAAATGAACCAAGCAGGCTCCTAGGTTCGATCCAACAACCCCAAGAACACAAAGTCAAAGGGACTGATCACAAATGACAGCCATCAAAATTTTCCTTTGCAAGACTGCTGATCGATTCCCACAGCGTCTGGAACGCTGTTCTCCCTTAGCACCAACATAGCGTAGGTAGATCTGCCACACCCATCATTTTTTCCTTGAGTAGGGCTCCTCCACAGCTTAGGGTTTTCTCCATTTTTTCCCTAAGCAAAGTGTTGCAGCTCACTCACTAACCACAAAGGAAACAAAGTTTCCCCCATCTATACATAATTTTCTTTGCAAACTAGATCATGATGGCAATCCAATTCAGGCTAGAAATCCAACTCAAGTTTCGTCTGCAATACAAAAATTTGAAGCAAAATAAAGTACCACACAATAATAGATCTCTCATTTCTATGCCATGCATAACCACCATGGCTCGCTCCATCCACACCACACATCAATTTGTGGACTAGGATCTGGTTGCCAAATTCTAAGAAGGTGGCCATGAAGGTTAGGGTTTTATCATAGCCACATCTATAGCCGTGATCCCTCTTCCCTCTTCCCTCCACGGTGGAGTGATGATAGAGTTAACTAGTCAAGAGAATTTAAATTTTGGCCCATTTATACAAACTAATTCAATAGATAACTTGATGCATATGCCCATTATTGAAGAAGTGTCTTCGGCCTCTACACTAAATAGTGAGAAAATTTTAGTAGATAATGTGCAAATAATGTCTAGTCCTAATCAAAGTGGTACTAATACACACACAACTAGCCAATACCATGTACTTGTAGTTAATCCTATGAATAGGTCATCATACCAAGGGATAGGAGTTTCTACACCCTAGCCTCAACCAACTACTTCCTCAATTGTAAAACCTATGGAGTTAGGTAATCAAATAATGGTCACTATCACACCTCAATGATAGAATGTGATGAATCTTACTCCCCCTCAATAAGTAGTGAGTAGTATTCCACAATAATAGACACAGTCTAGTGTATCAACATAAAAAAGAATGAATACATTTCCACCTCAATCAGGGGAAAAAAATATTCCACCCCACCAGGTAATGATGAACATACCTTTTCAATCATAGACTAATATGCCAGTCTAAAACCAAGCAATGACTAGTCAACAAAGGGTAAATATTGGTCAATGACAAATGTCAAATCTAAACCTACTTTCATTTCCTCAAATGGATTCATGCAACAAATATGTCCTCATGTTTCTTAGGTACCTAGTAGACAACCATTGGTTCAAAATATGCCACAAATCTAGAGATAGGGTCTTGGTCCGCAAATTCCCACTCAACAGCAAGGTTTGATTAGTCAGTAGCATGTCCCTTTTCAACCATAATAGGCATAGTATAAGTATATCCCTCCATCCCAACCACAAAATCCATTATGTCAAACCTTTATTGTCAACCCAAACTAGAATATCATGCAACAAAATGTGTAATTTCAAGTACATCCCAATCCACGTATGTGTATTCTTGGTCAATTCCCCAACTAAACCATTATACCCCAATAGGTATCTCCATCATAACTTAGACAAATTATTCCACTTGTGATCTCCCAACCATCTATCGAAACCCAAATTCTCCCTTAAACCAATATCCCTTCCAGTTTCTTGTCCCAAGAATTACAACAAATAAAGGATGCAATTACTACCATTTAGGCTAGGAAGCAAACCACAAATTTAAAATTGGATGAGGTATGTTCCTATCCATTCAACATGGAGTATTTTTAGATACCATTTCCTCCAAGATATGAACCACTAAAATTTGATAAATACAAAGGGAAAGGTGATCCTAAGGCTTATTTGACTGAATTCTTTATCACATGTCAACCAGTGGCATATAGCGACATATACATTTTGATATTGTTTCCAAGGAGTTTGGTTGGACAAGCTTTGTAGTGGTTTTTGAAGTTGCCCAAAAATTTAGTAATGAATTTTGATGATTTTTTTGATAAATTCATACAACACTTTTCCTATAATCTCGAACATGATATTTTATTAGTGGACTTGGCACAAGCAAAGTAAAAAGATGGGGAGAGTTTTGTGAGTTATTTATAGTGATGGAGAGCCCTTACAAGTTGTTTTACCCATAGTTTACCAGATAAATAATTAGCCATTGTGTTTACCAAAAATTTTCATAGTGAGATAGGTTATCACTTGGAACTATAATGTGTGTATACATTCAAGGAGATCATTGATAAAGGTTTGTTGATTGAGAAGGTGCGCATCAATAAAAGAGTCATCAAGCTTAATTTAATTAATCAAAATCAAGGTACCAATTAGTGAAAGGACCAACATCCCATCCAAGCACTAGCATTACAACTAGTAGAGGACAATAACCATGAAAGATCAAAGCAATTCAATCATAATAAGAATTTTGTGGGCAATGGAGTAACCGAATATCATCATGTGAAAATTGTGCAAACATCATTTACACCACCTTTTTATCTTACTCCTACTTAGTAACCTCTCCAACCAATACCACAAATGCAACAACTAGGACCTACACAACAAATACAGTATCCTTTACCATTGCAAACCCGTCATCCTACAAGAACCATCCCTACACATCATGTCTTTAGTGACCTATGATAACCTATTGAGTCCATATTTTATAATCTTATTTCTACTAATTTAATTAGTTGGCCTATACCAAAACATTATCCATAAGGAATTCCTTATCCTTATTGGCACCATGAAAATTAATTCTGTGACTATCATCGGGTCAAAAGCATAATCTATGAAGATGTTTCCAAATTAATAATTTAATCAAGGATATGTTGGAGAATGAGGAGATAAAATTGGATAATGGTGCTTCCAATTCTAATAAAACTCTTTGGATCTATCAAAACCCCTTTCCCTGACATAATAATCAAAGCAGTAGAACAATCAATAACAACAACAATGGCTAATGTAGTAGCATAATCAACAATATCAAAATCAAAGGCCAAACCAACAAAATCAACAATAGAACCCACAACGATAATGGACAAAACCAAGGTCCAAATGGTAACAACCAAGAAACCTACCATGTAGTTGCACATGACTACAATAGGGTTGTAGGTCGTATTATAGTGGGTAGTGTTAGTACCATTTCCATTAATCCTAGACCAAACACTAATCATCCTAGACCATTACTAAATAATAATATTCAGCCAAATCACATGGATAATCCTTCTTTGACCTAGGAGTGCATATAGGCAAACAAGCAAGCTAGTACTTCCCCTTTTACATCTTATAGCAGTAACTTATCCATGCCATGTGACCACATACAAGTGCATTGGTAATCAAGACTAGTCTTATCTAGTCCCACACCATTCCCAGTATCAGCTAGCAATAATGGTCTATTATTTAATCCCAATTGTGTAATCACAACTCAGAGATTGAAGATTACTATCCCAGGCCCACAACTATCCACCACTTTGCCTATCATCTAGCCAATTATTCAACCTTGAAATAAACCATTCACTACAAACCAAGACAAGAAGTTTGATATTGTGGAATAATTATAGAAGACACCAGCACAAATTTATATCTTAGATTTGCTACGAATGTCAATAATCCACAAAAACATCTTGAATGATTTTTTGACCCAATCCACTATTGCTAGTAACATATCTCCTAATAAATTTCAAACGTTGGTTGGACAGCTAACTCTAGCCCAACAAGTCACATTCAACCAAAGTAATACATCTTCCCTTGGCTCACTCCATAATAACCCATTATACATTGAGGTTTGTATCAGATGGCATAAAGTGAAATGTGTCCTTATAGATAATGGATCTTGCCTCAACAAAGTGTCTCTAAAACTTATCAAGCTTCTTGTTTACATAATGATATATCTCCATCTAGAACCAATAACTATTAAATCCTATGATAATCAAGAAAGAGAGTCATAAGGCACCATTAATTTTCTAGTTATCATTAGGCCTTTGACCCATGATACACTTTACCATGTGCTTGATCTTGAGTTATCATACAATATGACTTTAGGTAGGCCTTGGTTACATGAGATTCATGCAGTCTTATCAATATTGCACCAATGTATCAAGTTTTCCCACTCAGGGATGGAAGTGAATATTCTAGGAGATTTACACCCATATGAGCACTACAAGCATCTTGAGGTTGAGTTTCAAAGCTATAATTATTAGTATGGTATGAATATAAGTTCCAAGTAGGATAGAGGAAAAGCTATACTTATTGATCCATAACTAGATAATTACATAGATCCTAATACCTTGGATTTCCTTTCCCATATGCCACCTCCTAATTTTTCTAATCATTTCACCATTTTGGATAATGGATCCAGAGAATATGTGACCCATGACACATTTTATATTTCCAATATTCCTTAGAATTTGAAAACCTTTAGGTGACCTAAGGTCATCCCACATGTGCATTGGAAATGAAAGATCAAAGATAAGGGACCTATCAAATTTGTACTGGCATCTGGTCTAGGACTTTACCCTTTTGAAGGGGATGAATCATGGTTATACAATGATGACCAAGCTGATTATTATAAAAATGCAAAGTATACTATTCCCAATAGGATCATGGAGAATCATAATTATGAAGGAAGAGGCCTTAGACCAAATTAGCAAGGAACCATTGAGCCAATTTCCATGACTAAGTATGAAAGACCTTATGGACTTGGATTTAAACTACCTAGGGGTGACCCCACATATCTTATTCAAAATACATCACTAGTGACTAGTGATGATGATGTCAATAGTGAAGTAGATTCCAATCATAACCTTACCTTTGATAACCTAGTTGAAACCAACATGTTTGATAATAATGCCATTTGTATCCTTACCCAAGCCATTCATTGTAATCCATTTCCATTGTATTATCCCAACTGATAGATTGGGACCAAAAAGAATCTAGTCTACCAATTGATGAGTTCAAGAATGATGAGGCATTCTATGATTTCTTAGGCCTTAGGGATAATGTTCTATTGGGAGATCACAAATTAGGATTTTTAGTCACATTAAATCCTATAGCCTATTTTGGAGAGAAAGTGAACACCCTTAGCCAAAAATAAATAAGTAAAACATTGAGGTCTCAAAGTGAAGACCTCTTGGAGGTGCTTTTTAACTAGGGAAAAAGTAAAAATAAAGGATATTCTAGTAGTGAAAACCTATTGTAGGTTCCATTAGATGGGGGTGCTTATTATTATTTGAATATAGACCAAGAGACCACCAATGATGAACTTGTCAATAAATTTGAGTTTAGTTTTGAGAAAAAACAAGTATTTGATCAAATTATCCAAGAATTTTTCACTATTTTTGTTACATGGCTAGATCTCCCATTAGGGGATTCAGATTCATCATGCCTAGGAAAGGTTGAAGAGTAAGTCCTAATAGAGGACCCTAACATAATTTAATAGGTCAAGTCATTGCCTACTATCTTAGAAAATGGTTTGACCTTTCTAGTCAAAGATATAATGGAGGTAAATATCAAGACTCCATCAGACCTAAAATGGATAAAATTAGGAGCATCTTTCACTGAGGAGGAACATGATGTCTTTGCATCTCTATTGAGAGAGTTTGTGGATATTTTTGTGTGGGCCTATTCTAACATGCTAGGTTTAGACCCCACCTTGGTTCTACACCACCTTGTGGTTAATCATGATGTTAAAATAATAAAATAAAATATACGTAAGATGCATCCTCACATTATTGTATTGGTAAATAAAGATTTGGGAAAAATCTTAGAATAAGGATGTATCTGATCCATTGACTACTCTGAATGGATCTCTAATGTTGTACCTATTAGTAAAAACCTTGAAGGGATCATAATTTATACTATTTTTTGAGACATCAACAAAGCTTGTCCTAAATATGATTTTCCCTTACCTAATATTAACATGATCATCGATTCCATGGTAGGTTAATAAATTCTTTCACTTATGGATGGATTTTTAGGATATAATCAGATCAGAATAGCACAAAAAGATTAGCATAAAACAATGTTCACCACTCCATGGAAAACATTTTTTTATTAGGTGATGTCATTTAGCCTTAATAATGATATATCTACATATCAAAGGGACATGAATATCATATTCCATGATACGATGCATGATATTGTTGAAGACTATGTCGATGACATATTAGGAAAATCCAAAACCAGGGTCAACCATCTAGCAGTGCTATGCAAAATATTTGAAAGACTATGGGAGTACAAAGTCAAAATAAATCCAAATAAATGAGTGTTTGGTGTAATCTTAAGAAAATTACTTGTATTCATCGTGTCTCATAGAGGTATTGAAGTTGATCTAGCTAAATTCCATGTTATAATCGAGATGCCACCACTAACCAATTTAAAATAACTCCATAATTTGTAGGGTATGATCCAGTCAATTTGATGTGTCATCTCTCAATTAGCTGATAAGTTCCATCCATTTACACACCTTTTAAATAATAGAGTTGAATTTCATTGGGATGATCACTAACAAATATATTTTCAACAACTCAAATATTATCTTATCAATCCACCTATTTTATTACCTCCTATACCAGGAAAGCCATTCTTGTTATACTTATTGGCTACCAGCCATGCTCTGGAGGTACTCTTGGCTCAACATGATGACAAAGGAAATGATCATGCCATATATTACCTAAGTCGTACTTTGGTTACATATGAACATAACTATGCACCTATTGAAAAAGCTTGTTTAGCCATAGTTTTCATAGTTCAAAAATTGTGTCATTACATGTTGAATAATAAAACTATAGTCATTTCAAAAGTAGATCCACTCAAGTATCTACTATCTAAAATAGATTTTCAAGGTAGAATGGCTAAATGGATCATTCTTCTCATTGAGTTTGACATAGATTATGTCAATCAGAAGGCAATCAAAGGACAAGTTCTTATAGATCAACTTGTTGAAACACCTCTCATAGACACCCATCCACTCACATTTCAATTTCCTAATGAATCCATCATGAACATCATGGACACACCCCTTGAGGATCATCCGTAAAAGCTATATTTTGATGGTTAATTCACTACACATGGATCAGGGGCAGGCCTATTATTGATTACACTATAGGGGGATCTAATCCCTAAATCATTCAAAATCAACTTTCCTTGTATAAACAACATGGCCAAGTATAAAGAACTTGTTACAATACTTTGACAAGTAGTTCATTATAATATATCTCATCTTCAAGTTTATGGTGATTCTCAGTTAATCATCAATCAAGGCTTAGATCATTTTTAGACCAAATACGACAAGCTAGTTCCATATAAAGCCATGGTTGACACTCTTAAAAATAAAATTGCCAACATTCAGTTTGAGCATATACCAAGGGCTAGTAATAGAACTACAGATCCCATGGATACTATTGGATCTTTGATTTGAAAAATAGATAAAGCTAGAGAGTATCAATTCCTTATTGAGAATTTATCAGCACCAATTCATGAACCTTCAATCATTACCATGATTTATGATATTGTTGGTCCTAATTCTATTTGGTACTTAGACCTTTACAACTATCTTCATGACCAAGTTCTACCACCTAACCTATCTCAAAAACAAACCAGAGACTTCATTCATCATTCCATTCATTATAATTTACTTGGATCCAATCTTTACCATTATAGTTTTGATGGAACTCTACTTTGTTGTATAACTTCAACAGATTCTATGCTAGCATTAAGAGAAGTTCACAAAGAAGTATATGGAGCCCATTCTATCAAGGCAATCCTATCCAAAAATCTCTTGCATACTAGTTATTATTGGCCCACAATGGATGTATATGCCACTACATATGTAAATAAATGTGACAAATGTCAATGACATGGTAATTTGATTCATGCCTCAGCAAAAAATCTAAAACTGATGTTGACACCATGGCCATTTTCTACATGGGGACTTAACCTCATTGGGAAGATTAACCCCACTTCATCTAGAAATTGGATTCATATCATAATGATAATTATATCTTTGAAACTTGGCCTCAAGATGATTCCATTGCTCATATGGGTGTAAGTCTCCTGGAATATTCACTTCCATCCCTGAGTGGGAAAATTTCATACATTGGTACAGTGTTGACAGGACTACATGAATCTCATGTAACCAAGGCCTACCTAGAAGCATATTATATGATAACTCAAGATCAAGAAAATGGTAAAGTGTATCATGGGTCAAAGGCCCAATGATAAATGGCAACTTATTGGTTCCTTATGACTCTCTTTCTTGATTATCATAAGATTTAATAGTTATTATTTTTATTTGGAGATCTATCATTGTATACCCAAGAAGCTTGATGAGTTTTAGAGACACTATGTTGAGGTTAGATCCATTGTCTATAAGGACATGTTTCACTTTATGTTGTCTAATACAAACCTCAATATATAATGGGTTATTATGGAGTGAGCGAAGGGAAGATGTATTGCTTTGGTTGAATGTGACTTGTTGGGCTAGAGTTAGGTATCCAACCAAAGCTTGAAAGTTATCAAGGGATATGTTACTAGCAATAGTGGATTGGGTTAAAAACTCATTAAAGATGTTTTTATGGATTATTGACATTCATAACAAATCTAAGATAGAAATTTGTGATATTATCTTCTATAATTGTTCCATAATATCAAACTTCTCTTCTTGGTCAATAGTGAATGGTTTATTTTGAGGCTAAATAGTTGGTTGGATGATAGGAAAAGTGGCGGATGGTTGTGGGCCTGAGATAGTAATATTTGACCTCCAAGTTATGATTACACAATTGGTATTAAATGCTAGACCATTATTGCTAACTTATTTTGGGAATGGTGTGGGACCAGATAGGACATGTCTTGATTGCTAGTGCACTTGTATGTGGTCACCTGGTAAGGAAAAGTTATCGTTATAAGATCCAAAAGGGGAAGTCCTAGTTTATTGGTTTACTTGTAAGCACTCCTAGGTCAAATAAGGATTATCCATGTAATTTGGTTGAATATTGTTGTTTGTAAATGGTCTAAGATAATTAGTGTTTTTTCTAGGATTAATGGAGATGGCATTAGTGCTACTCCCTACAATATGACCTATAACCCTATTATATTCATGTGTAACTACATGGTAGGTTTATTGGTTTTTACCATTATAACCTTGTTTTTGTCTATTATTCTATCATTATGGGTTCTGCTATTGATTTTTTTGATTCTATTGGTTTGGCCTTTGATTTTGATACTATTGATTCTGTTATTACACTGGTTGTTGTTTTTGTTACTGCTGATTGTTCTACTGTTGTTGATTGTTATGTCATGGAAAAGAGTTTTGATAGATCCCAAGAGTTTGATTGGAAGTGGAAGCACCATTATCCAATTTTATCTCCCCATTCTCTAACATATTCTTGATTAAATGTTTGATTTAGACACATCTTCATAGATTATACCCATTGACCTGATGATAGTCATAGAATTCATTTTCATGATACCAATCAAGATAAGGAATGCCTTATGGATAATTTTTTAGTATGGGCCAACTAATTAGATTAGTAGTAACAAGCTTGTGAAATACAAACTCAATAGGTTCTCTTAGGTCACTAAAGACATGATGTGCAGGGATGGTTCTTCTAGGAGGAGGGTTTTGTAATGGTAAAGGTTGTTGTATTTGTTGTGCAAGTCTTAGTTGTTATGTTTTTGATATTGTTTGGAGAGGTTACTAGGTAGGAGTAAGATTAAAAGGTGGTGTAGATTATGTTTTCACCATTTTCACATGAAAGGATTCAGTTACTCCATTTCCCACAACATTCTTATTGTGATTGAATTGCTTTGGTCTTTCATGGTTATTGGCCTATGCTCGTTGTAATGATAACACTTGGATGGGATGTTGGTCCTTTCCCTGATTAGTACCTTGATTTTGATTAGTTGAATTAAGATTGATGACTCCTTTATTGATGAGTGCCCTCTCAATAAACAAACCTTTATCAATGATCTCCTTGAATGTATGCACACATTATAGTTCTAAGTGATAATAATATGTTTATGATTTTGAGAATGATCTTATTGTTTTCTCTAGGTTTGTGGTCACTATATTCACATATTTCATCCATGAATTTTTAGAATTCTATTTGATGATTGGGTTGTATGATGTTTATTTAAATAATACTTATCCAAGCTATGAATCATGTTATAATTGTGTTGATATATTCACATTAAATTTAATTTGAAAAAAAAATCTTCCTTACACCATTTGGTGTCTTTTGGGCCATATAGTGTGCAATGATGGGATTTTAATTAATCAAGATAAAATTATAGTCATTTTGGGTATGGAACCTCCTACAATTCTATCAAATTGATATTCTTGTTATTGCATACAAGCTATTACCACATGTTTCTAAGAGGTTACTACTATATATGCACCAATGGATGGGTTATTATGAAAATATACTAAGATTGAGTGGACTAATGAATGCCATGAATATTTTATGTTTATTAAATAAATTTTGGTAATAAAACCCATATTAATGTTCCATGATTGGATTAAGTCATTTCATGTACATGTAAATGATTCAAGAACCACAATAGGATAAGTTTTGGCTCAGCTAAGAGATGGGGGTTGGAATCACCACATTCACTTTTCAAGAAAAACATTTTTAGAACCATTATATAATTACACTACAATAGAGTGAGATGATTTGGCTATAATATTTTCACTTTGTATATTAAGGCATTATATTTTAGCAACATCATTTTATTTCTTTAACACTAGGCTTTATGATACTTGGTGTATAAGCCTATGCTAAGCAGAAGGATATCAAGGCGGATGATGTTATTATAATAATCTTTATTTATAATCAATGTGGAACCTGTAAGGGAAAATTTAGGATTAGATAATATTATCTAAATAAGAAATGGTGAGGATCTAGAGGAATTACAAAATGATTCATCAAATGTGCACTTATTTAGAGTCATTGTAATTCCACAATATATGGAGCATATATTATAGTTCTTAGAATAATTATTATTTATTGAACATTATGTCTAAAAATACACAAATAATATATGATCACACAAACCATATCTTTCATTATTATCAATGGATTTATCTAATAAATATTTAAAGATGATGTATTGTGTAGAGTAGCCTTGTAGTATGAGAAACCATAATTGGTATAATAATCACACTAAATATTTATAGGAGGACACCTCTTATGTAAATATACTTAGAGGAAGATATTACAAAATGACCTATGGAGGCATAAGTTTTTTCTTAGATGCACATAGAGTCACAAACCACTAGGATATTTGTTAAATAATTGGAAAACAAAATAAAAGGGATCAAATGCATTTGAATATGATGTTAGAAACATAACCTTTTAAAAATTTGGGAGTTAAAAGATATAAGACCTATTATACACAAATAAAATTATATCATGCCAATTATATAATTATGGAATCAACTATTTCACCAAATGGGTGAAATATATTATGATACCAAACTACAATGTAAGAGATGCAACTAAGATTTTGTATGAGAATGTCATTATTATGTTACGATGTCTAGTGAATTTGGTTAATTGTAGGGAGGAACACACTTCCTAAAAAATAATATCAATAAAATGAAAGAATAATATATGATATCACCCAAAAAAACATAACATATCATCCTCAAACATGTTGAGATATTATCATTAATGTCAAAAGGTTTGATATTATATAAAGAATATGGTTATTGATGTCAAGGAATTTCTACAGGTAGATATGGATTACATCAGGATAGTTATGGATTACAATAGGATAGCTATGGATTACATCAGGCTATCTATGAATTACATAAGGCTTACTACGGACTACATCAAGCTTACTATAGACTGCATCAGGCTTGCTACTGATACAAGAGAGTTGCTAATGATTATAATAGAGTTGATATAGATTATAACAAAGTTTATATGGATTAAAATAGATTTGTTATGGATTACAACAAACTTTCTACTATTTACAATAGATTTGTTATTTATTATAATAGAGTTACTATGGATTAAATAAAACTTACTACGTAGTACATCATAACCCCTAAAGACTTCATTAGGATGGCATTAAAATTATTTTAATGATTTATTTTTCTATCCTAATGTCATTTCACTTAGGCTAGCCTATGTGAATGAGATTTTATATAAGCTAATTGGAATTATGTTTGCAACAGAGAATAAATCATTATGTAGCTGACTATAGAGTTTTATTTGGTTGACCTTCAAGAAATTGTTGAGTACTATATTATATATAGGAAAGATAAAATTTTCCTTTTGAAGTATAAAAATAGATAAGATTATTCACTAAGGAGAATAATAAAGATCCATTAAAAAATGGATGGCTAGAGAGGTGTGAGTATGAAATCATTGAATGATTCATATAGAATATACTAAAAGAAATGAGTAGAGAAGGCAAAGAGGACAACATCTTTGAAAATAAAGAGTAGAGAGGAAAGAGAGCCTAATGTGTCTATTTTATTGATAAGCATAAAAGTAGCAAAGTAAATGTGAAGTTGATAAATAGATAAAGAGTTTATAAAAATAGTAGAATGAATCTAAGATAGATAAGTAGAGAGAGTAGAATTGTACTATCATTTATTGATAGAAATAAATGAATAAGGTAGATTATCTAAAGTAGTAGTTGGTGATTATTAGCAAGTGGGTATTCATTAAATCCTTCTATCAATTTGGTTCTTATAAAAAGGGGTTGAATTCTCCTATATATTGGTGTCTACAAATGAAGGAGTTGGTACTTCTTTACAAGTGGGTGATTGCTAAATATTTTTGTGAAGTTTGTGCTTGACTATTTGGGGTTGGTGCCTCAAGTTGAATGGGTGTTTAGAAATATTTTTGACTCATTTCATATTTGATTTAGGACAAGTAGTCCATGTAGTAATCACTATGGGTTTTCTTCCGTTTAAGGGTTTCACACATATATAATGTGTTATGTCTATATGTTCTTTGTTATTTTTGATTGCTCTATGGATTTTGTATTAATGATTGATTAACAAACTAAATATTTGAAGAAAGTTTTAATATCTCACTAATTCACACCCCTCTTAGTGGTTATACTTCCAAAACTTGGTATCATAGCAGGTCCTTCAAGGTCATATTTAATAGATGGAAGGTAGATCTTAAGAAGCAAAATGCATAGTCTTCAAGTAAAATAAGGTTTTTGAAAAAACAAGGCCCCTTTATTCACTTGAACTAATTATGAATTTTGTAACATTAGGATTAAGTCATATTCAATGGATCTCAAGTTTGACATTTGGAGGTCCATTGTTGATGGATATAGTATCCCTCAAACTCCTCCAACTGATGTTATAGGAAAGAAAGCAAGTGTGAACAATTCAAAGTCTATGAATGATAGATTGTATGGATTGGTAGAATCTAATTTTGTTAAGGTGATGTTATGTGAGTTAGCTAAGGAAATTTGGGAAAAGACACATCTTATATATAAAGGTGACACCAAGGTGAAGTTAACAAAGCTTCAAACCTATAAAAGATAGTTTGAATGTCTAAAGATGAAGGAAGAATAGAATATTGTAGCATATATTCTTAGAATTGATTAAGTGGTTATCATAATCAGAGGTCTTAGAGAAAAGGTTAATGAGTCAAATGTTGTTCAAAAGGTTCTAATATCCTTGACCCAATATTTTACTCAAAGGTGTTAGCTATTGAATAAGTAAAGGATTTGGGCAAGTTACAAAGGGATGAGCTTCATGGAATAGTTACTTCCTATGAGATGAGGATTGATGATGGAATATATTACAAAAGGGAATAAACATTCAAAGTTATAATTAAAACACATATCAAAAAGGTTGAAATTTATAGTGGTACTAATATTGATAAAGATAAAGACAAAGCCTTGTTTGTGAGGAAACTAAGAAAAGGTTCATGAAGGTAAAAAGGCAAAATTTTTCAATTGTGGCAAGATTGGTAATTTTTCTGCCATGTGTCCTCAAAAAGAAAAACATGATCATGATGAAGAACATGGTAAAGAAAAGAAGAAGTTAGACAAGTATGATAAAATCAATAAAAATTTCAAGCAATGTGACTATAAGAAAATTTTCTTCAATAACAAAAAGAGTTTGTATTCTAAATAAGACAACAGCTCTTCTAAGGTTAGTGATGAAGATATCTCAAATAGTGATGGTTGTAGTTCAAACCATAGAAGTGGTGAAGCTATGTTCATGGCCATTGAAGTTGAAGAAGGGAATAGTTCAAAAGAAAGAGTCTTCGTAGATGATGAAGAATTGGAATAAGAAGAAGTTGAGGTTGATCTTGAGGTAGAACTTATTACTGCATTGAATGAATTGAAAAATCAAAGAAATAAAAACAAAAAGTTGAAGTCTCTAGTCAAAAATATGAAGAATACACATTTATCTTGGAAACTACGATAACTAGGAGTGCCAAGGAAGCTAAGGAGGTCATCAATAGTTTTAAGACTTAGTTAGAAGAAACAAATGCAATTTTGATGTCCAAGGAAAGAGAGTGTAATGAGTACAAATCTGAGATAGGTTCATTAAATTTTGATTTGAAATAGTTCACAATCAAATTGAAAAATTATCAAAAATTTGAAAAGATCAATGGAATTCTTGATATATTGAACTTTCATAGGTCATCTATCATCAGAATAAGATTGGATACATAGATGAATATAAGAGTATAAAGCAAGATAAAAATATCAATAAGCCAAAGATATATGATGATGCTCTCAAGAAACCTAAGATTGTGAATGAAAGTCAGAGGTCAGAACAAATCAATACGATTATCTCTACTCATAGAGATAACAAAAGTGTCAATATGCCTTTCAAAAATCTATAAAGAACATATCCTATGAAGGAACTAAATGAAATAAGATACATGAATTTATTCTATGGCTACTGTTTTTCTTTTAATTAGTTTGGACATAAACTTGTAGATTGTAGATCAAATTCTATAAAGAATCATGCATGGATAAGTGTTATGAATAGTCATGGATTTTCAAAAGGATTCTCAAAATCATTTATCCAAGGGTCAAATATCAATAAACATAGTGTGTTTTATTAAAACTATAATATAATTTGACATATTACAAGATTTTTTAGGTTGGGTTATGCAAAACCCCCTAGTCAAAATAGAAAGCTGTATGTTCAAATTGGTAATAAGTCAAAACCATTGAAAATACTAAAAAAGGAAAAAGAAAATTATGGTCCAAAGGAATAAGAATCCATGTTAACACAAGTTTCTTTTCATGTTCAAGATGATAGTTTAAAATGGTACCTTGAAAGTGGTTGTTCAATCCATATGACAGGTGACAACAATAAATTTATATCTTTAAAGAAGACTACTAAAGGTACAATCAAGTTTGGAGAAAATACATTGGATAATATTATTGGCAAGGGAATACTAAGTCTTGACAATGGGAAAACTAAATTAGAGAATGTGTTATATGTAAAAGGACTGAAGCATAATTTATGAAGTGTTATTAAAATGTGCAATTAGGGATATAATCTAACTTTTCATCCTAACGGTTATGAAATAAGAAAAGAAAGTTTAAGAATATTGGTAGCAGATGCTAATAAGACAGAAAATAATTATATTTTTTGAATGAGATCAATAAGGACAAGTGTTTGATGAGTCAAGTGGATGACAGCTAGTTTTGGCACATAAGAATGGGATATATAAACTTTGACAACTTGGTAAAGATAAATACTAATAAATTAGTTAGGAACATGCCTAAGATCACTAATCCTATAAACACATTATGTAAGGCATACTAACAAGGAAAATAGACAAGAAGAAGGTTCAAGAAAAAATAATATTCAACTACAAAATTATTAGAGTTGATTCATGCAGACCTGTGTGGACCAATTAAAACTCAGAGTATTCAAGGTGGAAGTTACTTCATGCTTCTTATTAATGATTACCCTAGAATTATGTGGTTTGATTTATTGAAGGAGAAATATGAGGCTCTAGATAAGTTCAAATCATTCAAGGGTCTAGTTGGGAATAAGATGGACTTAAAAAGCAAGTGTCTAAGATATGATAAAGGAGGATAATTCTAGTCAAATGAGATTGATGATTTGTGTATAGAACATGGAATTAAGAGAGAGATTTTAGCTACAAGTACACCATAATAGAATAGTGTGATAGAAAGGAAGAACATGATTGTTTAGTAAATGGCTAGGGAAATGTTAAATGAGTCAATTATCTAATATAATTTGGAAAGAGGTTGTAAACATAATAGTTCAAATACTAAACAAATGTTGAATTAGAATAAATAGAAATAAGACTCCTTATGAACTATGTAAATGCAGACCAACTTTAGTGGAACACTTTATAGTGTTTGGAAACATGTGTTTCATCAAGAGAGATGAAGAGGATCTAGGAAACTTTGATTTAAGCACTGATGAAGGCATATTTATTGGATATTCTTCACTTAGTGATACAATAAGAGACTATAAAAGATTGTGGAGAGTACACATGTGAGAATGGATGAAACTAGATATAAGAAGGTGAGAATGCAACCAATAATTTATACAAAGGATATTGACTTCAAATAAGAAGAATAATGGGAAGATACAAGGGTACCTTCTAGATATGTTCATAAAAATTAGGCAGAGTCAAATCATTGGTGATATTAATGTTAGAGTGTAAAATAGAAAAAGGTTTATGAATACATCATAAAATATAAACTTATTTTTGTTTTTAAATATAGAACCAAATTTCTTTTCAGAAACTAAAATTGATAAGCATTGGGTGAATGCTATGGAGGAAGAGCTCAATCAAATTAAGAAAAATGAGATTTGGGACCTTATTCCCAGACCTAAGGACATTACTGTCATTGGAACCAAATGGGTTTTTAGGAACAAATTTAATAAAGATGGTCAAATTATAAGAAACAAAGTAAGGCTAGTATGTAAATTCTATGCTCAAGTAGAAGGTGTTGACATTGAAGAAAATTGTATATCTATGGCAAGACTGGAAGCCATAAGACTATTTTTGTCATATGTTGGTTTCAATAATTTCAAGATATATTTGATGGATGTAAAGTCTACATTTATCAATAAAAAATTAGAATAACATGTGTATATAGAGCAACCTAAAGGTTTATCTTTCTCATAAAATAAGGTTTATGTCTGTTGACTAAAGAAATCCTTATATGGGCTAAAGCAAACCCCTAGAGCATGGTATCCTAGATGTGATAGATAACAGCATGATCAAGGTTTCAAGAGAGGTTTTGTTGATAATAAGCTTTACATCAAAATGTAAGGTGAACATCAATTAATGATAGTTATGTATTTTTATGATATCATATTTGGCAATGACTATGACAAGATGTCTAAGGAGTTTGTAAAAGTAATGCAACAATAATTTGAGATGTTTATGTTAGGGAAACTATAATTTATTCTTGAATTGCAAGTAGTTTAGTCTAATAATGAAATTTTCATCTCTCAAGATAAGTACATTAGGAAAATGTTGAACAAGTTTGATATGGAAGACCGTAAGTTAGTAAGTACTCCATTGATAATAGGCTGTAAGCTGAGTCAAGAGGATAAGTCATTAGAAGTTAATCAGACCTTGTATCAATCTATGATTGGAAGTATATTGTATACTACTACATCAAGACCTTATATCATGAAAGAAGTAGGTATATGTTTTAGACACTTATAATTAGTGAAGAGGATATTCAAATATCTCAAAGTTACTATGGATTTGGGTTTGTGGTACTCAAAAAGTAAGTATTTCACTTTAATGGCATATACAAATAAGGATTTGGTAGGTAGCATTGATGATAAAAAGATCACAAGTGGTGGTGCATTATTTCTTAGAAATATTCTTGTATTATGGTTGAGTAAGAAACAACCAATAATTTTTTTGTCTATAGCTGAAGCTGAGTACATAGCAATAGCATCAAGTTGCACATAGGTTTTATGGATGAAACAGAACTTGAGAGACTTTAAGATCAAGAATGATAGACTAGTTTCTATAATTTATGACAATACTAGTGCCATTAACATCTCTAAGAATCTAATCATGCATTCCAATACTAAGCATATTATAATCAAGTATCATTTTCTAAGGAAACAGTTAGCTAATTAGATTATCAAACTAGAGTATGTCACCACAAAAGAATGTGTTGTAGATAATTTTACAAAACCTCTTCCAAGGGAAACATTTAAGGTATTAAGATAGGAATTGCGAGTAATTCCTTCTTTTGTCAGTCACTAAGGAAGGTATGGATTGAGGGGGAGATAACCTATGGGTATATTTTAGCTCCAAGAATTAGTTATCAAGAGTCTATGAATGTCAAAAGATGTTCAAATGGAAGTGAGTAGCATCTTGAATTTTTATAAGGAGAAGTTTATGGAATTATCATTGGGGAAATGAAGATGGATATTATCAATTTTGGAGAAGCATCTTTTTGTTTAGACCAAATAGTTTTAGGTTATGCAACCCTTTGCCATTGATGTCAAAAGGGGATAATCATATCGAGGGAGAATTAGAAAGATAACTATTTTAAAGAAGAAATAGTGCAGTAGTAGAGATAGTTGTATAAGGGAGAGAAATAACAAGTTATGTAGTTGTTATTCTAGTGTAAAGGTATGATAATTGAATTTTCAAATCTACTTAGGGGGAGTTTGTTGAGTGTGGACATGAGTTTAGTTGTAAAGGTTTTCCATCAATGATAAAGGGGGAGTTTAATGAGATATTGTCATTGATGTCAAAGGGTTTGATATTATATAAATAATATGGTCATTAATTTCAAGGAATTTCTATAAGCAACTATGGATTACATTAGGCTAGCTATAGATTACATCAATCTAGCTATGGATTACATCAGACTTACTACAGATTACATCAAGCTTGTTATGGATTGCATCAATCTTGTTGCTAATTAAAATAGAGTTTCTACTAATTACAATAGAGTTTATATATATATATATATATATATATATATATATATATATATATATATATATATATATATATATATATATTACAACAAAGTTACTAGGGATTACATCATAACTTCTACAAATTTCATTATGACACTTATAGACTTCATCAAGATGACACTAAAAATGTTTTAATGATTTTTTGGTCTATCCTATCTTCATTTCACTCAAACTAGCCTATGTGAATGAGATTTTATATAAGGTAATGGGAATTATGTTTGTAAAAGAGAATAAGTCATTATGTAGATGACTATAGAGTTTTGTTTGGCTAACCTTCAAGAGATTGTTGAGTACTATCTTATATATATGCAAGATCAAATTTTCCTTTTGAATTATAAAAAATAGAGAAGATTATTCACTAAGGATAAGATCAAAGATTTTTTGAGGAATGGATGGCCGAAAAGATGTGAGTATAAAATCATCAAATGATTCATACGTAATTTCCTAAAATAAATGAGTAGAGAAGGTAGAGAGGATAGAGTCTTTGAAAATAAATATCAAAGAGCAAAGAGAGCCTAATTTGTCTATTTGATTGACACAAATAAAAACAATAGAGTAAATGTGAAGTTAATAGGTAAAGAAATAGAGCAAAAAATTTGTAGAATGAATCTGAGATAGATGTAGAGAGAGAGCATAATTGTACCATCATCTTTTTAGAAGTAGGACTTAGTGATTCTTATCAATTGGTTAATTTTTGAATCCTTTTATCAAGTTGGTGTTTGTAAAATGGGGTTGAATCCTCTTGTAGATTGGTGTCTACAAATCAAGGAGTTGGTGCTTCTTAGCAAGTGGGTACTTGCTAAATTTTTTTTCAAGTTGGTGCTTGACAATTTGGGATTGATTCGTCAAGCTGAGTGGGTACTCAGTAATCTTGTTGACTCATTTCATATCTGATTTAGGACAAGAATTGGATGTAGTGATCACTATGGGTTTTCTTCCCTTTAAGGGTTTCCCACACATATCATGTGTTATGTCTTTTTTTTTCTTTGGTGTGATTTGATTGCTCTATGGATTCTATATTGATGCTTGATTAATGAACTAAAGATTAGAAGAAATTTTTAAGAGCTCACTAATTCACCCCCTCCTCTTAGTGGTCGTGTTTTCAATAAAGCCATAAAATATGTAAAAGCATCCAATAAAATAGTTAATAAGATCCTTAAAAAAATATGCAATGTGTAGAGAGTCAATGGGAGGATCAAAGTTTTAAAATTATATGGGCATATAAGACTAATGATAAGCATGTAATAGGGTTCAATCCTTTCCAGTTGGTTTATGGAATAAAAGTAATTATTCCAATGTAATATATAATTTCACATTTGTGAATTACATTCATAATGCAACTAAGATATGAGGATTCACTTTAGGAAAAATTTTATATCTAACTTACATGGTATAAATTCAAAATATAGTGATTTTTAGACAAATAAATAAGAATATTAAGATAATGAAATGACATAAATATATGATCTAAATATTTTTATCATAGCAGACATTGTCATTGTAAGATAGTTGATTTCTAGAACATCCAGGTAAATTGTGCATTTGGTGGAAAGGACCATATATTATGCATAAAGTATCACATTAAGTAAAAATAGTAATAATGGACCTTCAAATAACCATCCTTATAGGATATGTAAATGGATGTAGTCTTAAGCTTTACTACCAATGATCTATATTAATCATAGGTTGAAAAATTTATGGGTGTTGAATATCTCCATGTAGTTAGGATTTTTTTGGAAATATTGTCATTAATGTCAAAGGTCTAGAATTATTAGTGATAAAGGTCCCATTGAATTTAATGATGTTTTTAATATTAGTATCTTGGCTAATGTGTTAATATTTATTTAATATTAGAAAATATATTTTTGGTTGCATAAAGTCAAAAGAAGGGCCCATGGATAAGTCAAAGAGTCACAGGGTAAAGACAAAAGAAGAATGGGATGCATTTTCCCATGAAGAGTCATCTTGAGGAATTACAAGAGTCACCAAGTGAAGACAAAAGAGGAAGGGCATAATTTCTCATGAAGGGACACTTTGAGGAATATGAAAAGTCACCAAGATAAAGACAAAAGAGGAAAGGATGCTTTCACTTATGAAGGGTCACCATATGAATTTTCAAATGCAAGGATACAAAGGGTCATGCAAGTTTTGATGCCATTTTATATGAGGATTGAATGGTCACAAAGGGTGAATGTCAAAGGTCATTTGGAAATCTATAAATAAAGGCTTGAGAATCCATTTGTAATATGAAGATAAAGTATGATTTGTAATTTTTATATCTATCTTAGAAGAGTAGTGTTAGGATCTTTGAGTATAATTGATTACTTTTCTATAAGCAACTAAAAATGGAATTGAAACCAGAAGTAATAAGTAGCTAGAAATTAGAAACAACAAATAATTGGAGATACAAGAAACAACCAATCTTGTATTAAACTCTTCCAGAAGGAAATACAATGAAGAAATCTCTCTCTCCTCACACCTCACAGATGTACAGTAATTCTCCCTCAAGAGTCCTCTCTCTCTCTCTCTCTATCAATTACAATCAACTCAATTACTGAATTATTCTACATGCTATGAGGATATAACCCTACTATATAGTATACTACAACACTAGGGTTCATGAGCCATGCATTCACCACCCTTAGATCCACCTCTTAAATCAAAGGCTCAACTCTGTTTGGCTAAAAATAGAAAAGCTAGAAATGCATAGAATTCAGTGTCAGTCTGAAGATGACCGATGCCAGTCGACCCCTAACCAATGTCAGTTGGTTTTGACTGATGCCGATTACTATGTAAGCCCAACAACCTCCACATTAGCTCATTAGTGAAGCTTTTAGCTCCACAACTCAACAATCTCCAACTTGGAGATAAAAAACTGCACCTGTACCTGTATAGCAACATCCTCTAAACATCTCTGGTTTGTTTCTCCCTCTTCAAGTTTAATCTTGAAGACCAACAAAAGTTGAATAAAAATCCAACTTCTCCTTTGTTACCGGCTTTGTTAACATATCAGCAGGGTTCTTATCCATATGGATCTTTTCTAGCTTCAACTGTCCATCCTCTAATACCTGTCTAATGAAGTGGTACCTAAGTTGTATATGTTTGGTTCTTGAATGAAAGGCTGAATTCTTTGCCAAATGAATTACACTTTGACTATCACTGTACAATTGCAACTCTCTTTCTCCTTTCCCAACTCTTCCATGAATCGAGTCATCCAAATCATTTCCTTGCTAGCCTCTGTGACTGCAATGTATTCTGCCTCTGTAGTAGACAAGGCAACAACCTTATACAACTTTGAAATCTAGCTAACCATCGTTCCACCAACAGTGAACACATATCCTGTGGTGCTTCTCCTACCATCCAAGTCACCTGCCATATCCGAATCTACATACCCATGTAGAGAAGTGTTTAACCCTCCATAGCATAAATGCCTACTGTTGGTCCCTCTCAAATATCTAAGAATCCACTGAACTGCTTTCCAGTGTTCCTTTCCTGGATTGTCCATTAACTTGTTGACAACTCCCACTGCTTGGGCAATATCTGGTCTAGTACATACCATTGCATACATCAAGCTCCCAATTGATGAAGCATATGGAACTCTACTTATGTACTCAACCTCATCATGTGATTTAGGACACTGTTCTTTGCTCAACTTGAAGTGTCTAGCCATAAGTGTGCTTACCGGTTTTGCATCCTGCATATTGAACCTCTCCAACACCTTATTCACATAATCCTCTTGAGGCAAAATCAAACTGTGATATTTCTTGTCTCTCTTAATACTCATGCCAAGGATTTTCGTTGCTGCTCCTAAATCTTTCATGGCAAATGTGTGAGCTAATTTTACCTTAAGCTTAGTAATTTCCTGCATGTGTGAACCTACAACAAACATATCATCTACATACAGTAACAGAATAATATAACTACCATTATCCAATCTGTTAAAATAAACACAATGCTCAGATTGACATTTACTAAAGCCATGTTCTGTCATAAACCTGTCAAAGCTCAAATACCATTGTCTTGGAGCTTTCTTAAGACCATATAAGCTTTTCTTCAACCTGCACACAAGTTTCTTCTTACCTTTGACCTCAAAACCTTCCAGCTAATCCATATATATCTCTTCATCCAAATCTCCATGAAGAAATGTTGTCTTAACATCAAGCTGCTCAAGATGTAAATCCTCAATAGCAACTAAAGACAATACAGTCTGAATAGAAGTCATGTTTACTACAGGAGCAAAAATTTCACCAAAATCAATACTTGGTTTTTGTACAAATCCCTTTACTACCAACCTAGCCTTATGTGTCATTTGTCCATTCTCTCCTTCCTTTAACCTGTATACCCATTTTTTTTTTATTGCTTTCTTTTTAGCTGGAAACTCAACCAAATCCTACATATGGTTCTCTTCCAAGTAATCAATTTTCTCATTCATGCCATGCTCCCACTATTTCTTGGATTCTACCTGCATTGCCTCATCAAAATTTTATGGTTATCCACCATCAATGAGCAACAAGTAGTATAAAGAAGGGGAATAATGAACTGGATGTTTACTTACCCTTTCAGACCTCCTTATGGGCATTTGAGACTCATTTACAACTTATTGTCTGCCTAAATTTTCTTTTGACAGTGATCGATCCTGGTCATCTCTAATCGATGCTGGTCTGCACTCGACCGATGTCGATTCTTCCTGACCGACGTCAATTTCCACCTGATCGATGTTGGTCTCCACCTGACTGACGTCGATCTCTGTGTTTTTCTGTGAGTGATGATTTTTACTTGTGAGCTCATTTTGGATCATAACCTCTTCCAAATCAAGATTGCCTTGCTCAAAATTATTCAACCTCTTGAGCTGATCACTGTACATCACCTTCTCATTGAAAACTACATCATGGCTTCTAACAATTTTGTTAGTTTCTAAATTGCACAACTAGAATCCAAAATCTCCAAAACTATAACCAATGAAAGTGCACCACATAGATTTAGCATCTAGCTTCTTTCTATTTTCTTTATCAATGTGCACAAAAGCTTCAGAACCAAAAACTCTGAGAAATGAAAGATCTAACTTTTTACCTGTCTAAGCCTCTTTTGGAATTCCACCATCTAGTGCAGTAGAAGGTCCTCTGTTAATCAGGTAAATTGTAGTATCTACAAATTCTACCCAAAACTATAAGGGCAAACCAGTATGCAACCTCATACTCCGTGTACGCTCCATTATTGTTCTATTCATCCTTTCAGCAACTCTATTTTGCTGAGGTGTCCTTGGAACCATCCTTTCCCTATGTATTCCACTCATAGAATAGTAACTATTGAATTTATTGCTGCAGTACGCACCACCATTGTCAGATCTAAGGCACTTCAATCTCAAACCTATTTCATTCTCAACCAAAGCTTTCTATTTCTTAAATGTGTCAAAAATATCAGATTTCCTATTTATGCAATAAACCCATACCTATCTTGTATCATCATCAATGAAAGAAACATAAGACTGTGATCCTCCAATAGAAGCTACCTAAGCTGGTCCCCACACGCCTGTGTGAACAAGCTCCAACTTGTGCTTCTTCTTTGTTGACCCAGTTTTGAGAAACCTCACTTTCTTCTATTTCCCAAAAATATAATGCTCACAGAAATCTAGATCTATGCTTTTCAAATCTGAAAGCTTACCTTTTGACTTAAGAACATTCATTCCCTTTTCACTCATGTGACCAAGCCTACAGTGCCACAACTTTACATTTACATCTGAAGTAGATAAAATAGAAGGAGAATAATCAGTAATACAAGTAGATAGATAAAGTGTATCTACTCTCTTACCTTTTGCTAATACAAGTGCACCCTTAGAAACTTTCTAAGATTTAGCTGTGAGAGTTACTGTGCAACCCTCATCAACCAACTTTTCTGTAGAAATCATATTCTTCTTCAGGATGGGTACATGCATGACATCCTTCAACACCCATGTGTTGCCATTCTACAATTTCAGCTGCACTTTTTCTTTGCCAACAATTTTACAAGGCTCATCATCCCCTAAATAAACTTTTCCTAAATCTCTGTGGACATAATCATTGAAAAATTCTCTATTTGGGGTTGCATGGAAAGAGGCACCAGAATCTAAAACCCATGATTCTACTTTATTATCCAAATAAAATATAAGAGCATCCTGTGCAACAATACCTGCAACTTTTGCTTCTTTATTACCTTCATGCTGATTTTCTTTGTTATCCTCCAACCAACAATATTTCTTTGCATGCCCTTTCTTTCCACAATTCTAGTAGGTTATTCTTCCATTTCTGGATTTGGATCTACTTCCCATCTTTGACCTTGATTTCCCTTGCTTGCCCTTCTCTCTTTACTTTCCCCTGCTTTCAACACTTAAAGCATTACCTGATGTTTCCCCTGTGCTTTTCCTATGAATTTTTTCATTCAAGATTACACTAACAACATCATCAACTTTCAAAATATTTGAAGCAAATGTAGTATTACTAACTATCATTACCAAACTATGCCAACTTTCAAGTAAAGAGCATAAGATTAAGAGAGCCTCAATTTTATCATCAAAAACTATTTTGATTGAATTTAATTGATTTACTATTGTATGGAAATCATTAAGATGACTAGATACAGATCCACCTTCCTACATTTTCAAATTAAATAATTGCTTTATAAGATATACCTTATTCGAAGCTGAGGGTTTTTCATATAAATTTGCCAAAGTATCCATTAACTCTATCATTGTCTTTGCCTGTGATAAGTTGGAAAACACAGAAGCTGCCAGGCTCAACCTTATAGATCCAAGAGCTTTTTTATCAAGAACATTCCATTCTTCATCTTCCATATCTATGGGCTTCCTTGAAACCCCACCCAATGGTAAATACAAATCTTTCTGATACAGATAATCTTCAATCTGCATCCTCCATAATTGATAATTCTTGCCATTGAATTTCTCTATTTTTAGTTTACTTTCTTCTACCATTGCTTTGATCCCACTCAATCAAATACCCCTGTGAGTGAATTCTACAATTAACAGACACTAACATGCTCTGATAATAGTTGTTAGGATCTTAGAGTATAATTGATTTATTTTGTACAAGCAACTAAACACGGAATTGAAACCAGAAGTAATAAGTAACTAGAAATCAGAAACAAAAAATAATTGGAGATACAAGAAACAACCAATCTTGTATTAAACTCTTCCAAAATGAAATACAATGAAGAAATCTCTCTCTCCTCACACCTCACAGATGTACAATAATTCTCCCTCAAGAGTTCTCTCTCTCTCTATCAATTACAATCAACTCAATTACTGAATTGTTCTACATGCTATGAGGATCTAACCCTACTATATAGTATACTACAACACTAGGGTTCATGAGCCATGCATTTTCCACCCTTAGATCCACCTCTTAAATCAAAGGCTCAAATCTATTCAGCTAAAAATAAAAAAGCTGGAAACACATAGAATTCATGTCGATCTAAAGATGACTGATGCTGGTCGACCCCTAACCAATGTCGGTCAACCCCTAACCGATGTCGGTTGGTTCTAACCGATGCTAGTTACTATGTAAGCTTAGCAACCTCCACATTAGCTCATTAGTGAAGCTTTTAGATCCACAACTCAACAAGCAGAGGAGAGAGAGGAAAGAGATATTGTAATAAACTATCATTTGTTGAGATAGAAACATTGAGACATAGTTGTTTGGTATACATAAAATGGGTTGGTGCTCCTATGGGTTGTTGATCACAAATAGTTGTTGTGTTGGTGCTTAGAAAAGGGGTTGGTGCTCCTATGGGTTGGTGCTCATGAGTAGTTACTGTGTTGGTACTCAGCAAAAGGGTTGGTGCTCATGAATAGTTGCTATGTTGGTGCTCAGTAAAGGGGTTAGTTCTCCTACAAGTTGGTGCTTGTGGATATTGTAGTTTGAGTTGGTGCTCATTCATATACTTGAGATTGTTTTCTATAGTTTTTCCCACATTGGGTTTCCACATTAAATTTGGTGTCTCTTTCCATCTTGTGTGGTGTTTATTATTTAAATTTTATTGCATATCTTGAATATATGGCTAAGTGGAATTTGATTAAGAGAAAGTTTATAAGATTTATGATATATTGATTCACCCCCTGTCTCAGTATATCCCATATTTAACAATTGGTATTAGAGTAGGTTCCTTTTGAAAAAGTTTTACACCTTGAAGGAAGATCAGGTAAGCACGATGGCATGATCACATGAAGGATTTTCTACAAATATGGCACCTTTGTTTGATGGGATGAATTATGTTTTTTGGAGCATAATAATGAAGACTTATTTGATGGTTCTTGTATTCGACATATGGCAAGCATTGGTGGAGGAATATGAAGAGACACAGACACTTGTAATTACTCTAGTAGAAAAGAATGCAAGTGAAAATAATGCTAAAGCTTTAAATGATATTTTATGTGGTTTATGTGAATCTAAATTTGTTAAATTTATGCAGTGTAAATCTACTCATGAAACTTGGGTAAAACTTGAGAATATTTACAAAGGTGATGGAAAGGTTTAGCAAGCTAAGCTTTAGACTTTTAGAAGATAGTTTGAGAGTTTGAAGATGGAAGAAGAAGAAGAAGATATAGAAAGTTATCTTTTTTGAGTTGATCAAATAGCAAATTTGATTCAAGGTCTTAGAGAAAAGTTAGAAGATTCAATGGTGGTACAAAAGGTCTTGAGATCTCTACAAATGAGATATGATGCAAAGGTTTCAACAATCGATGAGATGAAGAATTTAGCCAAGCTAAAGATGGATGAGCTTCATGGCATTCTAATAGCATATGAGATGTAGATTGAACAAGATAAACCCTCAAAGAGAGAAGCAACTTTCAAGACATCAAATAAAGAGAAATCTAATATTCAAGAATCAAGTGATAGTTCTAGTGATGATGAAGATGAAAATGGAGCTCTTTTCATTTGCAAGCTGAAAAGGGGCACAGGTAAATATCAAGGAAAATTACCTTTTAAATGTTTTAATTTTGGAAAGATTGGCCATTTTTTTATCTAAACACCCAAATAAAGGTAATGATGATAATGAAGAAGGAAAGTCTATGTACAAGAAGAATTTCAAAGGTAAATTCAAGAAGGGATTCAAGAAGAAGAGCCTGTATTCTAAAGATCCTAGCTCAGCCGAAGATAGTGGAGTCAGTGATTCAAAAGAAAAAGAGATTTTATTCATGGCCATACATGAAGATACCTCTACAATAAAAATTATAGATGATCAAGAAGAATAAGAGGATGAAGCCAAAGTGAATCTAGAAGGAGAACTCATTTGTACCTTAGAAGAGTTAGAAGCTATTAAGAAGAAGAATCAAAGATTGAAGCGCTAGATCGAGAAAAATGAAAAGGAGTCAAAGGAAATAATTGATGATCTAACAACACACTTTGAAGAAGCCAAGAAGAATGATGAAGATCTAACATCATAATTGCAAAAAATAAGAAAAGAATGTGAAAGACATGTTATTAAAATTGCCTCTTTAAAAGAAGATATTGAATAAGCAGTCAATGATAAAGTAGTTAGTGATTTAAAATTTGAGGATAGCACTAACATGTTGAATAAGATATTAGAAATCCAAAAGGCAATATCAGATAAGATAGGTATTATATTTGAAAACAAAAAGAGATATGTTGAAGCTCTTACAAAAAAGGAAACAAAAAGGGAAGAAGTGAAGAATATAGAGGATATCTCAAACAAATAAGGTTGGAGGGAACAAATCTACAAAAGGAAATCAAGTCAGAGATACACAGATAGGTCTTATTTTTATGGTTACTATTTTTATTGTAATGGATATGGTCACAAAAAATTAAAATGTAGAAAAAGAGCTAACAGTTTCAGAAATAAGGAGAAGGAAATTCATGTAGATTCAAGCAAAAGATACAAGTCTTTTACTCCTCTATCAAGGTTTGATGAAGAGGCCATAATATGTTACAAGTGTAACAACTTTAGACACATAGCTTGGTACTATAGAAACATGTTCGAGTCAGTCAAGAAGGACTAGAGTTTCAAGGCTCCATTCATCAAGAAGAAGGTTTAGACATGTTCATGATAGAAGAAACAACCTAAATATTCTATGTTAGTTTAGACAGCTTTGCATGCAAGAAATGAAGATCAGCCATGGTTAATTGATAGCGGATGTTCAAGGCACATGACAGGAGACAAAAGTAAGTTCATAAATCTAAAGAAGATCAATGGTGGAATAATGAAATTCAGAGATAAAACCACTGCTAGATAGCTGAAAAAGGTGCTTTGAGTTTGGATAATGGTAGAATCAAGACTAAGAATGTATTGTATGTAAAAGGTCTTAAAAATAATCTATTGAGTGTAACTCAAACATGTGATCATAGATACACATTAATTTTTTATGTAGAAGTTTTTGAGATTAGAAGAAAAGATTCAAATGAGTTGATTGTAGATGCTCAAAGGATAGGTAACAATTTATATGTATTATTAGATATATTCTCAAAGGCACAATCAAAGAACACATTCAAAGATCTACAAGAGAAGTTGGGAGTAATTTCTTTTACTTCCTACCATTGAGGTTCAACATCAGTTGAGGGGGAGCTAAGTGTTAGATCTAGGTAGACCCTTTGTCATTGATGTCAAAGGGGGAGAATAATAGGTACATTTATAAGTGTGAAAATAGGTACAGGTTGTTACAATAAGGCAGAGTTACTGTATGTTTTTCAAATAATAGTATGTGCAAGTTTTAGGATGTGGCAATTTTAGGTTGAGGTTACCATCAATGACAAAGGAGGAGATTGTTGGAAATATTTTCATTGATGTCAAAGGTCTAGAATTATTGGTGATAAAGGTCCCATTGAATTTAATGATGTTTTTAATAGTAATATCTTGGCTAATTAGTGTTAATATTTATTTAATATTAACAAATATATTTTTAGTTACATAAAGTCAAAATAAGGGCCCATTGAGAAGTCAAAGAGTCACGGGGTAAAGACAAAATAAGAATGGGATGCATTTTTCCATGAAGAGTCATCTTGAGGAATTCCAAGAGTCACCAAGTGAAGACAAAAGAGGAAGGGCACCATTTTTCATGAACGGACACTTTGAGGAATATAAAAAGTCACCAAGATAAAGACAAAAGAGGAAAGGACATTTTTGCTTATGAAGGGTCACCATATGACTTTCTAATGCAAGGTTACGAAGGGTCATGCAAGTTTGGCACTATTTTCCATGAGGATTGAAGAGTCACAAATGGTGAATTCCAAAGGTCATTTGGAAAGCTATAAATAAAGGCTTAAGAAGCCATTTCTAATATGAAGAAAAAGTATGATTTGTAATTTTTATATCTATCTTAGAAGAGTAGAGGAGAGAGAGGAAAGAGATATTGTAATGAACTATAATTTGTTGAGATAGAAACATTGAGAGATAGTTTTGTGGTATACACAAAAGGGATTAGCGCTCCTATGGGTTGGTGCTCACAAATAGTTGTTATGTTGGTGCTCAACAAAGAGGTTAGTGCTCCTATGGATTGGTGCTCGTGAATAGTTGTTGTGTTGGTGCTCAGTAAAGGGGTTGGTGCCCATGAATAGTTTCTATGTTGGTGCTCAACAAAGGGGTTGGTGATCTTGAAAGTTTGCGCTTACAAATATTTTAGTTTGATTTGGTGCTCATTCATATACTTGAGATTATTCTCTATAGTTTTTCCCACATTGGGCTTCCATGTTAAATATGGTATCTCTCTCCATCTTGTGTGGTGTTTATTATTTTAGTTTTATTTCATATCTTGAATGTATGGTTAAGTGGAATTTGATTAAGGGAAATTTTATAAGATTTATGATATACTAATCCACTCCTCCCCTCTCAATATATCCCATTTTTAACAAATTTTTATTCCCTATACTATTTTCTTGTCTTTTTTTAGGTTTGTATAGTAGTTTCATATAGTGAAATCTACATATCATATGTTATTAAAACATAGTTGTTCAAGTCGATATCATATAGTATTAAATGAAAATAAAATAAAAATGAATGAATAATAAGAAGAGAAGTATACACAAGGTCAACATGGGATCGATAAATTATGTATAGGAATGAAAAATTGATAAAATGGGTGCAAAGGATATGTAAGCAATGGACATCACATATAATTTAATGATGAAGCACTTTAAATATTTCATATTTATTAAATTAGATCAAAATTCTAGATTTGGATTGCGTATAATAAAGGGAATTTTTAGAATAATAATATTGATACATCACATCAAATAATGTTAAGATCTAAAACATTTAACTTATCTAGTGAATCATTAAGGTCACATAAAAAAATGATATAATTTAAATCAAAATCATAAGGGAATTTAGATAACTCAAAATTATTCAATGTGAAGTGGTAAATGAGTGGATTGAATGAAACTTATATAAAGAATGGCATAGTGAGAAAACCATAATTATAACCCTTTGTGAATAAGATCCATTTGTGATTTGAGCCTCATTTATTAACTTGAGAGAAATTTTTTCATCAACATGAGTTTGAGTTGCATCCATTTTTGAGAGACTAAAAAATAACCTATGTATGTTGATCAAAACCATTGATTTCATTGATAGACACATAGAAATAAGAAATGGGGATTGGCCTCACACTAAGGAAATCATGGTACCATGATGAAAATCTATTTTATTTTATTGATACAACATAAGAAAATATTTTTACCATGAAACCGACTATAGTAACACAAACTCATGATCCTTAACTCTTCAACAACCTCTACAAGGATCGTATATGGATTAACTCATTAATATACCCATATATAGACAATTGGATGAAGTATTTATGGCATTGGTGAGTTGATACAGTAAAGGTGCATTCCACATGTCCAATAATTTGACCATCATCATCAAAAAATGAAAAATAAACAAGACTTTCAACATAAGGCAAATTCCTCCTATTGTACAAAACTAAGATTCCTCCCATTCACACAAATACTATAGATAAACATGCTAGGGAATTTATAGGGATCCATGTATACTCAATTGGTGATGTTGTGGTGAAAGTATTGTCTAAATGTATTACTAGAATATTTTTTAGACTACCAAAAATGTAAGGTAGACTACCAAGGGAGTCATTGATATTGCATATTGAATTATCTAGTAGAATGATAACTTTAACTAACCTTATGTTTTAGTCTCTAAAGTACACAAAAACATTCATAAGTTTTTCAATGATACATCATAAGTGTTCTAATACTAATTTCTATTAAAAATCCTCTATTTCACATAATTTAATTCTCCCAACAATATTGTAGAGTTGGATATCATTTTTGGCATGAAATCACCTTCACCAACATTTCATGGAACAAGATAGGTTAGTATTATGAAAAGCTAGGATAATTTAATGAATTATGGGTGCAGGTGGAAGGTCTTATATTTTGGACCTTCATATTCCCAAATATACCTTGTAATACCCTAGGAAAATTTCATTCATTAGAAACCTAAATGATTGAATTCAAATTAGAGTCCATGAGTTTCCCAATGAACAATCGCCTCATTTATATTTTTCATCACCATGTTGGATGTTCAGGTAAACATTTGGTGATATAAATCCATAGATGCCACAAATTTGTAACCACTTCAATTTATTTTACTAGGCATTTAACAACCACTACCATAAATCCTTAAGACATATCCTTAACCCAAAGCACAAACACCTCAATAAGAAAAAATGGCCTTGTCAAAAAGTTCCAAGGGAAAAATGAAGTTGAAAATGTAAAGGACAATGCCACATCCTCCACAAAAGAGGAAGACTCAAAGAACCAAACCATAGATTAGTGACATAATTGTGCCCAATATTGATACATAATATGATCTCACACAACTTTGTGTCATGAAGGAGGAATTTTACAAGTATATGTTGAAAGACATTGGCATAGATCTATATGAGGAGGAATAAGAAAAATATGTTTTTATTTAGGAAAGTAATGTACACTTGTCAAGTGTGCCAAGATTTTCTAATAATTATAATGATTGATATCCACATGCCTATAGCTTAAATCATATTCAACATTATCATTTTGTAATAAGAGTTCAAACACATAATGTTAGTCATATTCCAATGCATAATGGGTGAAGGATATTTAGTAGAATAAGTTATATAACCACAACTAGAGGAATCACAAGGAAAATAATGAAAAGAAAGACCTCAATACACATTTGTATGCAGACCTATATTTCAAAAAAAATTATGACTTCTCCCTCCATTTTATAATTCATGGGCTCCTTTTTTTACCACAAGTGTTGGAGGATATTTATTTTGAGGAAGAAAAAGTTACAGAGTAACATCATATTATGATAGTATGGGCTTACAAGATATTTCACAATGTTATTGTTCCACATTCCCATAATAATATAGTAATAAATAATTTAATCATGGTTATGTCTTTTCATTGTCCTTTCCTTCATGATTAAGTAGTTCATCCATCTCCATCTTAATATTTTTCCACTCATGCTTAAGAAAATCAAGCAAATGAACAACAACAATAAGAGCATCAAAAGGTACATAAAGATACCATAACTATAAAATAATGTTTTTAATCCATATATTGTGTAATCATACTTATGTATATAGGGTTAAGGATATATAAATTATAGGTCACAAGGATAAATATAAGATCTACATTAGGCCAATTAATGTGTTAAACTCAGATGTATCATTTGCTAAATTTATTAAATTAAGATAAGATATTAATGTAAAGTATAAATGTGATAGATAGATATATAAATTTAATAAAAGAGAGTAATTATCTAGCTATGATGCTAACATAGTGTTGTATATCATACAAGCATAAAGTAGGAAGGAAGATAATTCTAGAGCAATGACCAAATTTTAGATCTAGTGTCTCTAGATCTCTAGATAATTTCAACATCTAGGGATGGTTGCATCAATGCTACTATCTAGCTTCAATGCTAGTGTCCTATACATAATATCTTGTAAAATAGGATATTCCCACCCATATTATTCTATGTTTTTATTTTCCTTTGCTTTATTACATTTATATCTCAATCATGTAATATCACTCTTGCTGAAATGGCAAAGCCCTAGCTTTCCATATTCAATGTGACCTTGTAGAAGAATGGGTTAGAGGTCACATGGTGTCATGTTGACCCAAAATGACCCCATTTTCAAAGGGCATTTCCTACATATCCAATAATTTAGAGGAGGGCCTTAGACTCATGTAGTTATCCACTACATGTTTGCGTGTGTGTGAATCATATAATATATGTAAAGCAAGTACAATAATGACCTATATTTTAACATGGAAAATATGACCTTCTAATTTCTCCTTTATTACTTCAAACATTTATCTAGGTTTTTCATTTGACTTATGTTAGAATAGGTTAGAATAAGAAAGCTTTTGGTAACTTGAGTGTTTCTTGAATGCTCTTTTGGTATAATCTCTAGGTGAGAAGTGAATGAGGGTTGATATTGTATTTATAAAAATATTATAAATAGATAACTTATATAAAATCACTTATACTAAACATTTTAATAAATTTATTTTTCAAATTTGATAACTTTATGGAATTGGGCACTTGCATTGAGGCATGATTGTAACATCAATACTATTGTCTATCCCAAATGTTGGTGTCTAGTGAGAAGGAGATCAAACATAGGCTCAAAACATGTAGAGGTGTAGGATAATTACATTTTAAGCATTCCAAGAAATATGAGATTTTTGTTTCATCAATATAAGAATAGTCAGACTAATATCTAGGCCTAGGGGCACAAGATAGAGAAAATGCAAGGCTTGCAGAAACAAGGCATATGTAGAACTAAGAGGAACATCTAAGGCCTAAGTTTTCCAATTGTATAATACTGAGGTGCTACAAAATCAAAAAATATAGGTAGGAAAAATTAACAAAATATATGTTGTATAAGGAATAATAAAAGAGCAAAATGAAGGAGGAGAAGAGGAATAATAAATAATAAGTTATTGTGAAACAAAATAAGAATTGGGAAGAAGATAAACACAATAAAAAATTAGAAGAATATACAAAAAATAATAATAAACTAATAAAGAGGAAAAAATACAAAGAGAGAATGAAGTGCAAGATATGCAACATAAAAATATTCAGGTTGATGTAGAATCTAAGTTAAAGGAATAAAACAAGAAAGAGGTCCTATAAAGTATAAATAAGATATTAAATAAAGGGAAAATAAGAAAGATGAAAATAATGTTTTGCATAAGGTATAGGAATCATCTAAGTCACATGAAGAGGCCAATCCCAAATCTATGGAGGAGAAATAATGAAATAAGAAGGTCAAATTTATATCCCAACCATTAATAGGGCCATCTAAGTAGGTGCAGAAAATAAAAGTGCACCAAAATTATAACACATTTCAAGGATATATATCAACCTAGGTAGGTTCAAAATAATAATCCTCACAATAGTGGTTTATATCTATTTATTGGATATCGGAGGGTACAACACCATTGGCATGAAGGATAACATTGACAATCCCTTTAACATAAATCTTACACCACCCAACAAAAATAATAGATATGAATTATTTACTCATTATAGCCATGATATTGCATGAAACATCACTTAATGTGACTATTTTTAAATTCTAAAATCATATTGATGGAGTTTAAACATTCCAAAAATCAATCACATAAAAGGTAGCTGAAACAGAACATGACACAAACTATCTTAAATAAGACAATGCATAACTCTATCACTGCCTCATCAAGAATATGAAAATCATTATATATACATTCCTTATAATTATTTATAATAATAATAAGTATAAATAATAATAATAAACACATATTTGTTAGGAAGTGGCATTGTTATGCACACTCCCCATTAATGACACCTCTGATAGGCCCAACATTGCATGAAACTACTAAAACGTAGTACTACCATGTGGATTTATGAATATATCTACCACTACTTCCTTTCTAGGATATAACTATAGATATATATCACCATTTAGGAATTTCTCTCAAATGAAATGCACATAAACTTCAATATGCTTAAATTGTTGGTCATGTACACCTACACAAAATTTAAACACATATCCAAAAATAAATTAATGATAACATAGTATGGTTAACATCATAATAACCACATATATAAAAATATTATACATATTTTTCTATGGTAAAACAAATTTAAAATAATCAATTCATATTTTAGGCAACCAAGTTCACTACTTTGATTACAAAGTTTGTGAAAAAACATAAATTATTATATACAATTCATTAATAGACATCTCCAATATTTAAAAGATTAGCATCCCCAACTTCCATGCAATACACATATAATAATTTACTAGTAATATGATACTGATTTTAAACAATAAATATCTTACTAGAAATAACTCATTTTATCATTTGAGTTTTATTAAAAATATGCAAGTTTAATATGTTTCAACAAAAGGTTGAGGTATTACCTCTCATACATCAAATATGGATAATTTTAGCATGAAATGCTATCATCCAATCAAATAGATATGAGACTGAAAAAAAAATAGATATGTATGAATAGAATGTATAGTAAATTAAATGGTGAAGATCTAATAATATAAACTCCATTTACACAATGCATTTCATAACATATCTTATTATCAAATGAAGCATATAAGAATGTAAGAGTAAATAATTAAATGATAAAATAATCAAATGAAATTATTTAAGAATATTAGCATATGATTTCCCCACTACTCAAATGAAATCATTTTAGTAATTGAAACATAAAAGATCTAAACTTACTAAGCATGATCATTTTACCAAAATACAATAAATAAACATGATCATTTTGACAAATTAATCATGTTGTTTCACATATAATATATTTTGAAGTAAAAAAAATGCAAATATTAAGCATGGATTATATTCATAATATGAACAACATTATTTATTTCTTTGGCCCATAAGAACTAGGATAAAAATTTTTAGAATGTAACATTATTGTAGCCATCTCAATAATGGTGTAATTTTTACTTACAAAAAAACCATTTTGTTGAGGGGAATATGGAGTTGTCAATTACCTTTGAATACCACAATTAATGAAAAATAATCAAATTATTTACTAAAATATTCACCACAATTATTAGTTCTTAATCTCTTAATAAAAAAATTAGATGAAGTTTCATCACTAGATTTGAATTCATTGAATTTAAATAACGCACTAAATTTCTTTTTAATGAAAAATGCCTAGATCATTCTAATGTAATCATCAATAAAAGTAATAGTATACATAGAATAATTAATAGATACAAATTTAAGATGTCCTAAAACATCACTATGAATCAAATCTAAAGGATATGAAGACTTCACATCATGATTCTTATGAAAGGAATTAGTATGTTGCTTACCACATAAATAACCCTCACACATTTCATGATGAGAGGAGATATAAGGAAATTCAACAACAATATTATTTGTAGACATATAATGTAAACTTTTAAAATTGAAGTGTCCTAATATTTCATTCCATAATTAAGATTCATTTTACTATGTGATAAAAGAAAACATGCAGAGGAAGGAGAGAAAATGTATAAACCTTTCTTTCAAAAACCTTCAATAATCAAACAACCAGATTGATTTCTAATGTACCAACTATATTTAAGAAATTTTATAATAAAATTATCATTTTTAAGTTTAGAACAAGATAAAAAAAATTTTAAGTTTAAGTACTCAGAAAACTTCCTTAAATAACAACATTTTTTTATTTGATATATTAAAATGGGTTGAAGGGACCTGAACCCTGTACAAAAGATAGTAGAATCAGAAATAAGGGATAAAAAACAAGAAACCAAATTGGATAAGGGTAAACACCCTAAAAACTAGGCTAACATCTACTAAACATCAGCCAAAAACCAATCAAGAGCATAAAAAAGATCCAACCCAAACAAATGGGAATAACTAGAGTTATTCCAACTCAGATTAAGTGACTAGTTGTTTGGCTGCTATATTAGCTTTCTTATGACATTTTCCTCTAGTGTAGCTACTCATAAATTTCTCCTCCACTTTTTTTAGTTTCTTCCTTTTGAGTTTTAGAAGAGGGGAATCCTTAAATATATCCTCAACAATCTAGATGCCCTTCTCCCCAATGTCCTTCTAGAAAGAGCCTTCACTAGAGTTGTGGGTCTCAGGGGTCCTACCATCATGCATACCAAACTTTTTAAAACCAAGAAAATTACTTAACCTCTTTAATTCCTCCAAAATTTAATCATATAGTAGATTTTAGATCATGATTTTTTTATGGAGTTTCAAAAGGGAGTCTTTAACACCCTTGTCATCATTAACCCCTAAGGCAGTTTTGCCTTTAGAGGTGAAAGAAGGGCTTCCAAGATCAAATTTATCATTCTTAACTTGGGAACTAGAATCCCCCAGTTATTTTCCTTAATCCTCCTCTTTAGAAGCTAAGTAATGAGTGCCTTCCACCTCTAATTCTTCTTTGTTACTATTGATATCGATAGCCTCAGAAATGTTCTTAGACCAGATTGGTTCCCCCTTTTTAATTAGTAAAAAATTATGCCCTAGTGGATAAGATCCATAGTAGGGTTCTTCTTGACATTTAAAACTAAAACCTCTAGAGATTGAAATAAAAAGAAGGGGATACTGATGAGATGCCCCTTGAAGTGGTTCAAAAGAAGGAAGTGATACGAATAGATAATGGTGTGTTTACCTTCCAACATTATGTATTGCATTATTTGGAGACATACCTTTGGCCATTTCTTTAGAAATATGCATGCATGTATCCTTTATTGGATAGAGGTTTTATCATCTATTTCTCTTTCTCTTTCTTGAAGAAAATTTGCTTGAGCTTCTCCTTGTGATTCTTATCTATAAATACCTTCACTTCATGGCATTCCATTCGTGTTGTCTACCCAATCAACTCCTCAGTTAATTGAATCTTTAGCCCATACATTATCACCTCACGATCATTCCAAATATAAGAAAAATCCCGGTGAAATTAATCTGTCATGCCCCACTAGCCTTTCCATGAATGGGGCCAGTCCCCATTTAACTAATTTCTACCAAACATGATCATTTTTATTTATGTCAAAATAGAAAATTGATTCAAAGTGATCTTTATCATGACGTATCTTCACTTTAGTTTTATTATAATTTTTACAGGTGTTCTGGGAAGATCCAGATGGTATTAAAAAATAGACACAAGTAAAACAATGATTAGTCACAAGATGGGTGAGAGGGCATGATGATTGGCCCTCATGCCATGCCTTAGAATAGATGGCTTTGCATTTTGGAAGGCTATTCGCATAACCCACAATCTAGTCTTAAAATAATTTATCATCATGACTTTAAATGGTAAGTCCCTTTTCCTTCTCAATAATTCAAATGATCTCATTTATAAATTCTCCATCATGCCAAGTGATGTAATCACTTTTATGGATCAATATATTTGTAAGGCAATTAGCACCCCTGTTTCCTTCTCTATAAACATGATCAATAATAACACCTTTGAAATGGTTGAGAAGGGGTTTATCATCATTGATGATTCTTAAAATATTCAAAGAAGATGGGGATAGGCCCTTAAGACAATTAATGATATTCATTGAGTCCCCTTCTACATGAACAAATTGAGAACCTAGTTTAACCCCCTCTTCAATGCCCCATAGGGCTGCTAAAGCTTCCCCTTCTTAAATAACAACATTTGAAAACTTTAATTTTCCCTATTTATTTACTTCTAAATATAATTATCTCATAAGTAAATTATTTAAAATACATATCTATAATCAAAAAAAATATTAGACAAATAAGTCATTCAATATGATGCACTACTATCTTAAATTTATTCATTTTCATTTGAAGCAAATAAACAGGCTATAAAGTAATAACATTCTAAACCTGATTGTTATTCTAGGTAAGGTTTTGATTCTTCTGCTTGTTTTCATTAGTTTTATTCCCTTTGTTATGTTTAGAAGATTGATTGTTAACTCTATCTTTTTTATATAACATGTTTCCATTCTATGATCAAATTTACCAAAGATTACAATTCCCATTAAACTTATGTTTATGATTCTTATTACCATATTTATTATTCATATTTGAGATAGAAATAGAACTAAGGTTATATTTATGATTCTTATTATTATCAAAAATAATATTTAATAGCTTCCTGTGATTTTTGTTGAAATGTATTGGTAATTTCAAAGGTCACATGTTATCCAGAATGGGCTTTTTCAATCCCAACAATAATATTCCATAAATTATAGGCCATAAATTATGCTTTAATGCATATTTTTTAAATATTATAGTTATTTTTATTAAGCATTTGTGGTTTGTCTAAAACAAAATTAGGCGAAACCATAACTTCCTTTTAAGAATGATAATAAATAAATGCTTAAAATAAATCCTTTTAGTGTGAATTTTAACTTTATTTGAAATTAAAAACATATTGAAATTATAAAAACACAATTATTTATCAATTTAATGCTAGATAAAATAATAAAATTGTAAAAAATTACAACAAAACAAGGTGTCACAAGTAACTAAAAATATACTAATATAAACATATCTAAAATACAATAATTAATGTGTTTTTTATTTTTTTTAAAAATTAAAGTGAATCACACAATCAAAATACTTAATTTCATAATTTAGATTCTAAATAATACAAAAAACTAAATTAAAGTGGCAATAAACTAGGTGTTAAAAGAGTCGTACTCAGAACAACTACCTAGACACTATTATTAAAAAAGTTATAAAATTAATAATAAAAAGTTTCAAAATAAAAATGGACCATGTATATGTTTTTGGAAAGTGCCAGAACTTAAGGATGAACTAGTTACATGACTATACTTATCAAAACATTCAATAGGTAAAAATTTGAACAAAGGTTGACAAGTTAACTAGGATTTTGAATGTGTGAGAAATGTTTGTACACAAACTAAAAAAGGGAATTAAATTTCAAAAATTGATTTTTCCAAGTCAAAAAATATTGATTTTAGGGGGCTTTGAACTTGGGACCTCCCAAACTATAACCTTTTAGCAAAATTACAATCACCAACCCTTCTACAATCCTTCTTGAAAATTTACATGTGATAATACATATTGAACATTTATTTTATCTAATTTTTTTTAAATTAAAATAAAATCAAATATATAGAAAAAAATTAACCATGCATGTAAAAAAATTTAGATAAAATTTACATTTTGGCTAAAAATATCTTAAAAGAATTGAATAGACTTGGTATGGAAATTTGATTTTTAAAGAAATAAAGTATTTTTTAAATATTTTCACAAACTATGTAAAAAATATATTTACCTATAGCATATCATGGTTGTTGGATTATTTCTATGATCCAACATTAGTTTATTTTTAGTTTGTTAAATTCAATAATCCTTTGTTATTCAGGTTAGTTGAATCCCGTAAGGTAGTTGGTTTTATTATAACTTCTTGTGAAAGTTATTTATGCCTTCATCTATGTTGTAAATGTTAACCCCATATAATATAATTTATTATATTTTTATCAAATACTTTATCCACAATGTAATTTCATAATTCTTCCATTGTTTGTGGGCCATCAATGGTATCAGAGCCTAGTTGAATGAAAAAGGAGATAAACACTTGGGGATTTTGGTACATCTCAATTTGGCTAAGGGAAATGAATAGAGAGTGGCGGTTAAATAACAAAATAAAACATCAATAAAGTGATTTAAAAATTCATTTTTCATACAAAAAAATTAAGTATGTATTTTTTAGTGATATTGAATATTGAGGCTACACACCATTTTGAAAGGTACATGTTCACCATTCATTTTTGGGAACTTTCATCTTATTTAAAGTTTTCAAACATCTAAAACTTAGTAGATTACAAAATTTATTTTGATTTTAAGTATTTACCATTAAACTTGCAATTAACAGTGAAGTTGTGTAGTGATTTGCTCACATAACCCATTTCTTCATGGCTCATCAAAGTAAGAATTAATTATTACTAATAAAACTTGAGTGATAGACTATATTTAAGGGTTTTGATAGAATCCAGAATGCCACACCATGATGTCACCCTAGTCACTGCTACAATTGGCATAGAAGTTAATGTACATAGATAAGACTACCATAACTTGAAAAAGGAAGCAATAATTATTTTGAATTACTTAGATGATACCTCACAAATCTACATAATAGTCCTAACAACAATAACATTCTACACCCATCAATGTTTTAGAATGGCAGAACATAGCAATAAAAATTAATAATTTTATTTCTTGAAATTTGTTTGAAATTTATGATTTAAGGAAATCTAGAATTTTTTTTGAATAATGTAGTATGATACAACAACATGCCAAGAAAACCAATGGCACAATAGGATTTCTTTTTTGTTGGCTCCATGGTAGTAGCGAACTTTCTTCTTCCAGGCAAGATAAATCAAAGTTATATTTTTCCATGCAAAGTTTCTTGGTAAATATATTTCAAAGTAATTTTTTAAATTCTCATGCTGAAATTCATGGTTATATAAGATATTTTACTATCATATTATCAAATTAGTTGATGGGGAACTAGAAAATAAGCTTTTGATAGTTACTTTCCATCAAGGAGTGATTTAGGGCTCAAAACCCATTTGTATAATTTTTGGTATTATATTTTGATCTCTGGAAGTTTTTAATTTTTAAAGGTACAAGGGTGTGATAGATTTTTTTTGATAAATCAGTGATATAAGGGTGTATTGTTGACTTTTTGAGATAATTTTTTGCATAGTCACTCTTTTCATGGAAAGGTGGTTATGTGACTAGGCAATTCAAAAGTTTTCAAACATTTTGAACATAATAGAATAGTTTAATTTGTGATTTGATGCTTATATATATGATTTTATAATAAATTTATTAAAATGATCTATAAAGTTGCATTCTTGATACAAACTAACACCTTTAACATGAAATTTTTCACAATGCCACCTCATGCTTGTATTGCCGATGAACATCTCATCCTTTACAAGGCCATCAAGATCCTTATAATTGACAAAGTGTAATGTCAAATTGGAGGTTGGAGGATCTTTTGGAGGCTAAAGGATAATTTCCCTCTCTAGTTAGTTATTCACTTGGAGTATGGGTTCAATGCTTGAATGGAAAATTTTGTCTTGTGTCTTTGCTGTCAATTTAATTTTTAGCTTTTTATATCTGATAATCATGACATGGAGTGGACAAAGTTAGTTTTTTTGTTTCTATTGATGCATGGATTCTCAATTTTTTCCTGATAGAGGGAGAATATTTAGGCATTGTTTATAATTCAATCAATCATAAATGATAATACAAGTTGATAAAGGTTGTTAGACCTAGTAGCATTGAGTAAAGGTCATCAACATTTTTTGGTCATCATGAAGATGTGCCATACAGAGTATGGGTTTGTCACTTGGATGGATTATTTTGTGGGATCTTATGTGGTTCAATGTAGTTGGACCTACCCAATATTGTTCTACTATAGTATGGTATGATGATCACCAGGGATGAGCAGGCCTTGATCGTGTTCATCAACCATTTTTTACCATAACTTGTAGGGGTGGGATTATTTATGAAGTGATATCAATTTTTGGTCAGTGCTAGAGGTACAGTTCACCACTTAAAGTTGTGATAGGGATCCTTTGATGAATTCAGAGTCATTGCTCCAGTTCATTCATCTTTTATACCCCTTTGGATGAAGGGGGAGTTTATTGGATTATTTATATGATCTAAAGTTAGTCTATTTTTATGTTGTTAAATTAAATAATTCTTTGTTATTGAAGTTAGTTAAAACCTATAAGGTAGTTGGTTTTATTATAACTTCCCATGAAATTTCTTTAAGACTTCACCTATGTTGTAAATGATAACCTAATATAATAGAATTTATTATATTTTTATCAAATACTTTATCCATAATGTAATTACATAGTTCTTCTTCCTTTTTCTGTGGGCCATCAATGGTGTACATATAACACCTAGGGAGAATTTTGAAAGATCACAGTGCTCAAAGCAGACCACCAAACACCTTGAAAATTTACCAATACTCTTAAAATGCTAAAACATATCTAATAGGATCTTGATAATTCAATCTTCGGTGAAGAATTCATATATTTCACTCACTGAGACCAACTATGGCACCCTAGACTGATTGAAAAAAAATATAGCCATAAAAGTTTCCAAAATTATGGAATATGTTTTGTCAAGGATAATAATTAACAAAACAAGATTCAAACATAAAAAACCATTACCAAAAGCTTGTAAAATAATTTGTTATGATACTTTAACTTGCTCATGATGATTATGGCACCCCTATACAAGTTGTGGAGAGACCAAAAATTCGTATAGACAACCAAAAAACTTGAAATTTGATTCAATCTTCAAGATTTTTTTATAATAAAGAAGGAATTTTAAAAATTAGATTTTGACTAGGAAATAAATGTTTTGAATTTTTCTAGGATAATTATGGTTCCCCTACAATTGAAAAATATGTCAATGCTTGAAAAGAAACTGAGTTGTTTTAAGAGGTTTCATAGATTCTTTGAAATTATTCTAAGGTGTTTTGAATGAGAGACAAAATTCCAAAGTAATTCAAAAAAAAATCTTCTCCCTCCTTGACGTACATAGGCTTGAACCAATATTTAAAATAATTTTAAATTGAATATATATATATATATATGATATGATATGATATGATATGATTAATCACATACATCCCACTAGCTCTAAAACCATGAAAGAATTCATATATAGATATATGAAATAATACACACAATAGGTAGAATCTAGAGTGACATGAATAAGAAAACCATACACAGATAATAGTGAACACAGATCAATGAACCAATACATAGGATTTACCATGAGAAAACTTTAAAGAGGTAAAAATCTCACCAATGTGATATTCATACATTTGAGAAACCAAATCATCCCAATACATATCCTTCTCACTTATTTAATATCCTTCACAAAACTCTTTGTTCATGCATAATTTGTGATTCATAATATACTATTTTCCACACACATTCATAATAGGGGTAAAACCCTATTTATAATGAAATATGAAGGGATGTGACCATTGTAAGTAATGGGTCCAACCATCCTGAGAACATTTAAAATTAATGATAATAATAAACAAATATATTTTAGTTTTACTAATAAGTAATCAATAATTATTGAAAACCTATTATTACAACTAAGTAATGCACAATAGGTGAAAATTTATAAATGGTGCCTTGAAAAGATTACCACAAGAATTGTTTATATACCAAACCATAAACATATCTAATTCAATTAGATCTAGTCCAAGGCAAATTTATTTTGACTTTGTACTGATATGCGATAAATATTTAAGACTAGGAAAGTGTTGGTAGTAGAATTTGGATTGTAAAATTGTAGAGTCTAGATGTATGGAAAGTGTGAGATGTATATCAATATTTATAAATTATATATTTATGTCTGTATTTTGTCTATGTATGTATCCCAAAATATTATAGAATATGAAAACTACAATTTGAATGTATTTGTAGCTTTTACCATGAACATTTTATACTATGTTTTGCTTACTTTTATTTAATTACATTAAATGAACTTTTACTTTTTATAATTCAAGTCTATGTTTTCTCAAAAAATATGTAATTCCAAATTTAATTAATACTTGTTATTTCTATAATTTTAACTGTATTTTTATCCTCTATCTTACTTAACATATAAACACATATTTACATGTTTTGATGGGGTTTATATGGATTGCTACTAACTATGAGCATGCAACAACCTCACAATGTTTGCCTTATTTTTCCTCTTTATAAATAATAGTTAGTTTTAAGAGATGTGTCTATAAAAACATGTGTTTATATTTAATGGGATTAAGGAGGTTAGGATAAGTTTTATATTCTTATTATAGGCCATTTATGATGAAACCACTAATTCTTTCCTTTATTGCGTATGCGATCAAAAAGTTGTTTCCTTTATCAAATAAAAAATTTCTCATTTTTTCAATATTTATCTATGCCAATAAATTTATCGCTAAATACATGTCTACTTGAGTGGTTTTATAAAATCATGGGCATGTCTAGAAAATTTCCACATGAAACCATAGGAGGTGAAAACATGCCTCTATCCATCCCAGTTGCATGGAATAGTTTCAAAACTTTTACCTTTTCCCCATTAATAATTGAAGTCTCTCTTAATAAATAAGCTTGATAAAATGAAATTTTGGAATCTATGGGATGACATAGCTTTATAAAATGTGTATCTTTCCTTTATAGTCCATTTTAGATGCAAACATGAACTTAGTTATTTGATTGGGTGTATGGTTATTTACCTTAAGAATGACAAATTTTTATTTGTATTCTCTTAGCTTTGAGAATATTAAATTATTAATAATGGTAGCTATGATGTGAAGGTGGAAGCTCATTTCACACCTCTGAACTACATTAAACATGCTTGTAAATAATTATATTGAAATTTATATGCACTATCTAAAAAATCAATAAAAATAATATTAAATTAAACACAACTAAACTTCATAAATAAACATACCTTGGAAATTCAATCCAAATAAATAATATCATCATCTCTACTACTGATAATAGAAATAATTGCTTCTTGGTCAAACTCACGAACCTTCCATATTTCCCTATTAAGCATATATACACAATATTTAAGTAATTAAACTTTTTCAATAACCAAATGTAATAGTGGAGTATGTTACAATGTATTTCATAGGGTCTGAACAACCATACATAAGAATATTTTAGAGGATACCAACAAATATAATTTTCATAATTAATCACAACCCTAACGGGATAGTTTTTTCTTCCATTTGTGATTGGGGAAGTAAATTTAATTTTTATGTCTACACATTGACACAACTATTAGTCCATTCACTCTTCATTATCCTCACCCACAATAACTTCATAAACATGACTAACATTAAAAAATATAACATTTTTGAAATAATGATGTCGAATTATATACACAATTATAAAATTGTCTATTATTTACTATTTTAAATATATAAAGTTACCTATATAGATAGTGATTATAGATCATATACATGGTCAAAATAATATATGTCATTTAAGTAATCTATAGTGTTTTTGGAAGCTGATATATGCCAATTGTAATTAGATGTTTGCAACACCATTCATCCACCAACTCTTGTGACTTACACTTTTTACAAACAAATTTCATGCATGTTAAACCACACCATGTCATGTGCCTCATATGAATTGTCTAAGAACTTTCATTTAACCTATGAAATGATTGAAATTCAATTGATTTTGTTACTATCATACAATATTCATAGCTTGAAAATCATAGTCCTAAATCAAATATAAATGTATATTAATAATAGAGTTATTTTCTATCACCATTAGCCATTTTCACATTATAGTATTCAACAATCATATTTACATTAGTTAAGTCAACACCATATTTGAATTTAAACTCGTCTTTCACAAGATGTTTTTTTAACACATTCTCCAACACTATCATTCTCCCATTTTGCATGGACACCCTTAATGAAACTAAAATTTTGTCATACAATGGTATTGAAATGCATCCTACTCAGCTAGTAAAACATTTGTGAATTATTAGATTTTGATGTGAAATTGTATTACCATTTATGATGTTGATTGAAATTAATGTCTCTTTCACTCAAATTATAATTGAAAATATATAAATAGTATTTCACAAGCTCCTTAGAATGTGACTAATCATAATTGATTTAAAAATTTTAGTCCCTTAATATCATTGAATATTTCTTTTTTATTTTAATTGTATGCATGAATACACTATGCATAAAAATGGAAACCTATATTGAGTTTTAATATTATGCATGAAACTCATTTTATGGTTAAAAAGTGCAATTCTATGTAAAATTGACTACTAAAACAATTTTAACAAGTTAGAATATGTGCTTTTATAACTTGAATTTTTCATTAAACCATCATGAAGTTTTTGTGTTTTTTATACTCATACATAGTTTTATTATTAAACCCAGTCATAAATTTAGAAGCGTGTATTACTTTATAACATACTTGTAAATTTATATGCCTTTCCATATTTCAAAAAATATGCCACATTTTTTTTATTTCCTAAAACAAAATAATTATTTTCATATTCCATGTGTACTCTCTTCATGGATACAATTTTTCAATTTTTAAATCAACCAAAACCACTAAAAGTTCCATCCAAACATGATTTATTATAAAATAATTGTCCATCTAGTCTTTGGAAAAAATAGTAAATTCCCTTATTGAATTTTGTATAAATTCCATTACAAACTCTTGAAAATATTTTAATCATAAAAATTTAAATGCATATGATGAAAAAACAACATAATGCATTGAAAAATCATCATACACCCAAAAAAATAAGTGTGCATTTGTGATTGATTATTACATAAAAGGGTTTGGCCTTCTCCAAATATATTTAAATATGAAAAGCCTTTATGCTTTTAATAAAATCAATAGACCAAAAAATATTTGGATTATATTAAACATATTTACCAAAGTTAAAATGTTATTCCACATTATTTACATGAATATCTTATTGTCTACCAATATGGTTTAAGCTTTGTCTCTATGAATAATCGACATCGAGGCCATTGTCTTTATTTTAATCATTGTTTTTAATTTTTATAGTTTCTCTAATTTTTCATCCCCAAAAATCATCTTATTTAACAATAATTATTTATTATTTAATAATAACTCAGTGTTCAGTAGTGAAGGTGATTCACAAAATGAGTACAACATTCCAAAGGCCATAACTACTTATTTGTAGCTCTATTTGAGCTCTCCTTCATGCCAAAATGACCATATTGGAAATTTTGGTACATCCATAACTCACCATATCTAGTTATTGTTTTAGGATCAATTTTCACCCTTAGAGAGTTTTCTTCAGGCTCCCTCTAATTCATCTACACAATGGGAACAACCCAAGGCTATGCGTCACCTATAGTGGGGTTGTAACTCCAAAAAAGGATAACTTCCTCTTGATGATCACTTAAACTAATGTAAATCATTGATAAAAGGGTTATAAATGGTTTAAGAGATCCTAAGAAGGCTAAAATGTGATGCACCAAATTTAAAATGGACACTCTTACAAGCTTAAACCTACATTGGATCATAATAAAACAACTATAGCTCACACAACCTCACAATCTCACTAGTTTCAAAAATATATCATAGAAGAGGTCCCAATTAGAAAACTAATATAGACCTACAAGTTAGCTTGAAAATACCTTTAAAGAGGCAAGAAGAAAGACAATAAACTAGGAATACTCTCCTTCATAAATTCACCATACACAAGCATACTAAGCATTGATTGAAGATAAGAGAAAGGTAAAAAGTTGATTTTATTACTTTAAAAGGAAGTTCTTATAGTATTTTTATAGGGTTTAACCATATCAAACAAGAACACTTTTTCAAGAGTCTTAGAGTATCCTTGTCCTAGAAAAGAATGAAAAATTCTATGAGATGAGAACCCCCATAATAGGGAAGAGACTAGGATAAATTTGAGAGAGAGAGAGAGAGAGAGAGAGAGAGAGAGAGAGAGAGAGAGAGAGAGAGAGAGAGAGAGAGAGAGAGAGAGAGAGAGAGAGAGAGAGAGAGAGAGAGAGAGAGAATATGGGAGCACACCATTAGAAAGGGAAAACACCATCCTATGTAATTAATTGAGTTTGAGCTACCATATTTTTCCCCAATGAATGCCTTTCCACTTTATTGATCAATTAGGACACTACTCATGGCTTACCAAGTGGGAAAGTCTACAAAGGGCCTGAGGATGCATTAAATGAACTTAACTATAAGTCCCAACCACCAAATCCTTTTCTTTGATACTTCATGCCATCTCTCACTAAAGACAAAACATTCATGCTCATGGATTTGATATAATCATGGTTTTGTGTCTTTTAGGTGTTTTTTTTAAAATAAGACCATATTAAAGGATGAGGGTCCTCTTCATGAACCCAACCATCTACCCTTGATAAAATTTAGACCCAGATCTTTTCTATAGACAAAAAACTAATCCTCTTTATTGTTTTTCTTATAGCCACATATATCGATGTAGACCTATAGACTGCATAGCTTTGTTATTGATATTTAATAAGCCTATAAGACCTAATTTTGCCTTTTAAAATCTATAAAAATTGAGGACTTCATCATATATAGATCTCCTTTAAAGAATGGTGAACAAAATCACAAAATGAGATCTGTATGCCACAAACCTTTAAACCAGAGGTCTCTATTTAGCTTCAATGGTGCCCCTTTTATGTTATTTATACCTGACTACATGGATGTGGCCTTTAAATGGTACTTGAATGAGCTTTAATGGTGGCAAGATGACCCTATAAGACCTTATTTTCCCTAGATCGACCTTGGTCATATGTTTGACCTCTCATCAAAGATACCTTACTATTTTGACTTTGAACCTTGCTCATTGATTTGTTTGTATGAGATGCACATGAACCATTGATTTTCCTAATAGCCTAATGAGCTAATGCCACTTGGTAATATATCACTTGTAATCTAGATACACTAACCCTATTGACTCTGATTTCACCATTAGATAATAATATATGAATGAATGTGAGCCCTTGATCTATATCCTTTGACTTTGGACTTTAAATCATTCTATTGGATCATAATATATGAAGTAACATGAGCCCTAAATCTATCTAGGCCCACTTTATTTCTTGTTTCTATGCACCATTAGATCACTAGTATGATTGAGCACTAATCATTGATATATATCAGACCCACCTCTTTGTTAGTTCACCTCACACCATCGGACCTTTACTTGGTGAACTCACACCCTTATATCTTTCTCAACTTGCAACCTTTTAAGGTATTTTAACCTAGGGACCTTTTGACTTGTTTGATCCAAGTGTGAATGGTTAGATCTTTGTTGTCAGTATGTGAGCTTATGAATACCATTAGATATTGATCAAATTCAAACCTTTTAAGGAATTTTGGAATCCAAATGGTCATCTTGTAAAGCTTGAACATGACACTTTCATGAACATCATGTTCAATAGATTCAATTTTGAACACTTAAAACATGAGATATAAATCTTGTGTGAGCATGAGATTTGTAGAGTGTGTTCTTGGCATGAAGAAATACATGGTGCTAAAATATTTTGGATCATGATACTTTCTGAGTAGACTTATAAAATACATAACTAAATTGGTCTGCTTCATTTTTCATGACATCCTAATGATGGGATGGTACATTTAGACTTGTACTTGATCTTTTGAAAGAATTTCCAAGAATTGAATGAGCTCTTGAGGCCTATGTGAAATTGTCCCTGATCTTGAATTGCAATGATCACCATGAAGACCTCTATGGATCCATCTATTTACCTTGTAGACTTGTCCTTTGGAAATTTTCAAACTACACTTTAAGTGAACTTAAAGTGTTTCAAAATCTTTACAAGCTACATGATTTATTTTATCCAATCATTCCATCCATAACATCTATTCATCTACTCATCCATTAGGAACTTGATCCATCTAGGCACAATCTTGGTATGTGGGCCAAAAATGGCTAACATCTTTGGTGACTCACAGGGAAGCATACCTGATATGATTGAGAACCTAGTCTATTTTGCCTTGTCTGGTATATTGGGTGTACGGAGCCCCAAGTCTTCTCTCAACTGATCATGAAGATAACACAAGGCTATCCTTATTTGGAACCCCCCTTAAAGTAATAATAAAAAAATAAAATAAAACAACAAAGTGCCCAAAGAACTTCTAAAAATAAAACACACAATAGAAAGAAAATGTGCACAAGGCACTTAGTGGAAAGCATAAAAAACTTCTCTAATATGTACAGTATGTTACAATTTATGCAATACTTATAGTAAAAAGGATTTAAATGAATGCCATTGAGTAATATGGGTAATACCTCTCCACCTAGTTGGGGAAGCTAAAAAACATTATGTTCTTTGTATCTATGGATCAAATAAGGACCACTCTACAAGCTATCAAAGTTGGTATAGTTGTCTAGTTTGGCCATATTTGAGTCTCATTTGAGGATTAGGTCCCCTTCCTTGAATCTCCTTGATGTAGCTATCTTGTCAAAGGCCTTTTTGACCTAATCTTGATTTGACTCTAGTGTTTTCATATCAAGGTCCCTAGTTTCTCCCAGATCCATAAGCTCTATCATCCTCACATTCATTGGCTCATCCTCCATCAACTCAAGATAATGGGATAATTATAATGCAAGTAGCTCAAGAGAGATAGGCAACTTGGCTTCCCTTCCATATACAAGAACATATGTAAAATTATCAATGGTAACTTTAGGAGTCACTCTAGATGCCCATAAGGCTATCTTTAGCTTGGTTTGTTATGTTCTTTGATTTTTTTCCATGGTCATCCTTATGATTCTTACCAAATTATTATTTGTGGACTCTACTAGTCCATTTCCTTGAGGATAGTAGTTGGAAGTGGTGCTGAGGTAGTTTCTTATTTTAATATTCCACTCACTTATCTCCATACCAATGAAAACCAATACATTATCTAAAATGATGGTGGTTGGGACACCAAACTTGGTCACAATGTTGTCATAAAAATCTAGAATTACACCCTCATTAGCCTCATTAAAAGCAATGGCTTACAACCACCTAGTGAAGTAGTCAGTTATAGTGAGCACCCATTTATGCCATGTAATTGATGGTGGATTGATCTTCCCTATAAATTCCAACCCCCATTGCATGAAAGGTTATTCCACCTGAATTGGATTGAGTGGAAGGGCTACTAATTTTTTCTTTCCTTCAAAGAGAGCACATTTCAGGCATTTTATAACCCATGCATGAACATCCTTGAAAATATTGGGCTAGTAATGACCATCCCTCATTACCTTTTCTATTGTGGTTATAGGTGCAAAATGGTCTCCTATTGGTCTATCATGAAACTTCTCTAAGAGATTGGTCACTTCATTATAGTCTATACACCTAAGGAGTACCCCATTAAGGTCCTTTCTAAAAATAACACCACCAATTAGTGTATAAGGTGTGGATTGAAGAATATAATTCCTTCTTTTGGCTATGTCCAAACCTTGGGGGAATTCTCTTTTTGTGAAAAAGTGAGTCATATCTTGAAGCCAACTCTTTTAAAGTGTAAGTGCACCTATTTATGAGTTATCTTGGGTTACCAGGATAACTTCCTTGCCCTATTGAATATCATTCACCATTTTATCACACAAGACATTACCTTTGACTAACATGGTGAGCTTGATCTCTACATCATATTTCATGACTTTGGTGATCTAACCTACTCTTTTCTCATTTAAGTATTTGTTAAGAAGGAAGTCCCTAACTCCAAGATGAGACACCATAAGATGAATCCTACTATTGGATAGCATGGGTCTAAACTTCTTGAGACTCCTCAAGGCTATGAAAACTTATTTCTCAATGAAAGTGTACCACTCCTCATATCCTTCTAGCCCTTGAATAAAAAAGGCAATTAGCTAATCCATTCCTTTGCCATTCTTTTACATCAACATAGCTGATATGTTATCAATATTGGAAAAGGTGTAAAAGATGAAGTCCTTGGAGAAATTAGGATTTATGAGAGAGGGGGTTAGGGTCATGGCTTGTTTGATGGCCTCAAAATTTTTTGCCTTCATTAAACCAAGAAAACACTTGGTTCTTCTTCAGCAAGGTGGTGATAGGTATGACACATTTTACAAAACCAAGTATGAAACTTCTCACATAGTTAATCTTCCCAAGGAAGCTCTGGCTCCCATTCTTGTATTTTGGCAAGGATAAGTCTAAGATATCACTAATTATATCAGATTCAATGGATAATCCTTATTTTGAAATAATATGATCCAGTAGTTTGCCTTCATGCATGAAAAACATGCACTTTTTGGTATTTAAAGAGATCCCATACTCTCTGCATATTTGGAATATAAACCTTAGATGGTCCACGTGCTTACTAGATTTCTTAGAGAAAATTGTGATGTCATCTAAGTAGACCAATACCATTTGATTTAGCATTCTTTGGAAGGCCATGTCCATTGCTCTTTTAAAGGTTACCCCAGCATTGGACAATCCAAAAGGCATCGTATGGTAAGAAAATGTGCCCCACTTGGTGATGATGGTAGTCTTGTATTGATTTTCCTTTCTCATTAGAAATTGGTTATAACCTAAATATCCATCCAAGAGAGAGAATCATTTTAAACTAGTAACTGTTTGAAGGAGTTGATCCATGGATGGCAAGGGATAGTTATCCCTTAAAGAGACCCTTTTTAGATCCATGATGTCTACACATAGTCTGATCTCCCCATTCTTCTTCTTGATAGGTACTAAATTAGCTACCCATGAGGAGTGATTAATTGGAAAGATGATCCTGGATTCAATTAACTTGGTCAATTACTTCATCATGACCTCTTCAATTTTAAGGTTTATAGACCTATACTTTTGCCTGATAGGCTTGGCATTAGCCTCCAATTCTATAGTGTGTTGGGCTAATTTAGGATCAAAGCCTCCTAGGTCACTATATTACCAAGAAAATTTGTCTACATATTCCTTACAAATCTCTATGAAAGCATGCCTTTCAACTTTAGTGCTTACCTTTCTAAGCTTGAGAAGATTGTCTTCAAAGATAAGAACTCTCTCATAGTTTTCTTCATTAGTTGACATCATTGCTTCATCCTTCCTCATATGGTCCCCTTCATGAAAGAGACCTTCTAAGGTGACTATCCCTTTAGGAAGCTTATTAGACCTTAATTTAAAAAAAATCCCCTCATACTGATGCTTCAACTTCCCTTGGTGATGGAGGAGAACTCTATTTCTTGATTTAAAAAATAAGCAATTTGTTGGTCATTTAAAAATACCTAACAATGAGCTTCATTATCTGGCACTGATGGTATTATTACCACTTTGACATGTGGTTTCACCTTGGTCCTTTTAAATTCATTAGGGATATCAAAATGATCCCCCATGGCTAATGGTCTATTAGCATGTTGATTTTGGCCCCTTGGCATAATTAAATGTTAAAGGATTCAAAGTCCTCAATTAGGTCCCACACTCTATGTTTTTAAGAATTCATTAATAGGTTTTAGTGATATTATAGCCTCTGACTTGGTGTAAAATAAATTCACTATCTCCATAGACTTACAATTAATTGATCCTTCTCTTGATATCCCATTAAAGGCCATGCATGAGATCCTCATATTCTACTACATTGTAGGAGTAGCTAAATTAGAACCTAAATGAAGAAAAATACTTATAATTTGAAGGGGTGATTAGATAACACCTACACCCAATCCATGCTTGATTCTTGAGCCATTAAAGAATAATTTACACATACCACTAGGGTCTTCTTGAGGCCTCATGAGAGATGGCATGGATTGGCTTTCTTTGTGTAAATAGTAGACACCCAAGTCCCTTTGTTCAACACTTTCTAAGGGGTCCACCAACTGGCTCTAATTTTATAGATCATATAAGAACATGCCCAATATCTCTTTTGGATGAGTGTTCATCTCCTACCCCATTGTAAATTCATCCTCATCAATAATGGTACAAATGATGTTGATATTATCTAGTCCATAAGGTTTTATATGGAATTGTATAATGGCCTTAGCTATGATTGACACTTTGGCCCCATATCTTGTTCTAAATGTCATATATGACAAATATATTATAAGGTAGAATCCTATCTTTGATGTGAACTCTCTATATAGGCATACTACAAAGTGAGGTGGCACATATTGGATCAAAACATATTGGACCACTAAGACACTAGGACAAGCATCTAGGGTCAAGTTGAGATATTTGATTATACTAGATGGCTTGGTAGAAGAACCATCTATTTGTAGCACTCTTTTGGACTAGGGTTCATATTTTAGACCAAGCTGATTAGCTGTAGACTTTGGCAATACTGAGGTACTAGCCCCACTATCCACTAAGTAGTTATTCACTATAGAATTACCAATGATCATTGAAATGTAGAAGGGAGGAGGCTTGACCACTTTACCTATTTGTCCTTCATTTAGTCCTTTGGTTATATTGGTAAGGATTACATTCTCCTTGATTTTTATTTTGTCTACAACATTGATCCTTGGTTTTTCCCACATTGGCACACTCACATTGAACCTTTTCATTTGTTCCACAATATTGATGGGTGAACCACCAACCTTTGGTTGTGCTTTAAGGGCCAAAATTGTACCCTAATATTGTGAGCTTTAAGGGTCCAAGACACTTCCCTAGTTTTGACCTTTATAAATATTGGGGCCTTTAGAATAACATCAAGTCCAACTAGCTTTGATATTGAAGGAGCAATGGTAGGATACGCCTTTCTTTGTTCCTAGTTACCATCCATGTTCCTTCTTCTGAATCTAGTATTTATAGACACTGGAATTTATCCCTAGCTAGATCTAGCCTATTGATTGAGTCTATAACACTCTTCTTGTTCATATTTCATCATTGTAACACCCAACTAACCTAATCACTAATATTGATTTAAACTTTTTGAGACTCTTTGGGTTTGGTCATTGAAGGCACCTATGTGTTTTGGGCCATAAGAGCTTGATTGTACATAAAATTAGTAGCTTGTTGCCATTTATCATTGAATTCTTGGGTGAAATAAGTGGTTGGAATAATGGATTACCCAAAATATTGATTCTAAGGCATGGTACCCTTAGCTTCATGAGCCAAATTATTTTGAATTGGGACCAAGGTTTTAGAAGTGATTGCAATATTAGGATTACAGTTATTTTGCCTATTTTAGCCATATTGCCCTTGTCCTTGGTTTTGACCTTGGCCTTTGCCTTGGTAGTTCCATTTTTATGGTGGCCTATTTTATTTAAAATCTTGTTTTTGAGGTTGATATGAACCTTGATAAGTCCTATTGAAAGATTGTTACCCTTTGACATTCACTATCTCATTCCCTAAAGATTGGAACATGCTCTTGAGCTCTTAATTTTCTTTTGCTCTTGGGAATCATTGGACCCACTAGTAGAATATTTCTCTTGTTTTGGTGAAGGTATTGTAATAATTTTTAGTGTAGGAGGTGTTGATGCTTAAAATTGTGCTTGATTCTAATCAACAACAATGGGAAGTTTCAAGCTGTGGGATATTGTGGCTTGAAACAACCTCCAGATTTTAGAGAAGCTGGTCTCTTCTTTTGTATCAAGTGTGGGGGGGAAAAGGATAGGAATTAAATAAAAACACAAATGCAAGAAATTAAACCTAACTATGGCGATGCACTTGAGTGTAATTTTGATCCTAATCCTAAGCACAGTGAGACTATATGTAGGATTCAATTACATTTAAGAGCGAACAAGTGCATGATCAATGTAAAAGATTGAAATAATAGAAACAGAGGCTCACAATAGAGACTTCTTTTGTGAAGATATAGAAATTTCCAACAAAGGCATAGGGTTCAATCTTCTTATAAGAATCTTCTAATCACATAAGAAGCACAGAAACACGTACAGTTATGTAAACCTTCTAACTCAAGAAAATGAGACAAAAGCAAATGACATTCCTAATCACAACTCTAAAAATTTTACAGTATAGATTAATTTTGCAAATGACATAGATAATATAAACAAAGGCATAGAGTTCAATCTTCTTAATTCTTCAACCACATAAAAGGCACAGAAACATGCACTATTACATCAACTTTACAACTCAAGAAAATGAGACAAAAGCAAATGATATTACTTAGTCACAAGCTCTAGAAAATCTAAACTTGTTACCCTTCCTTCTAAAAAGTCCTTCCTATATCTTGTTCTCCTTGCTCTTTTATAGCCTTAAATTTTACAAATGAAATAGTGTGGCCTTTAATGCATTCAATGCCTTAGATGTATCCTGGTCTTATTAAGAAGGGCCATGCTAGAACGGGGCGGCTGCCTTGACTGTGGCATGTTGATTCATGTCTAGTACCTCCTTTCACACCTAAATTTACTCATTCCATCACTTGCTTAGCCGCGCAACTGTCCATTCTCCTCTACTTACAGGGGACAAACAGATTGCCCTTTTAATGTTTACAGGCCCCAAAAATCTACCCGGTGAACTATTCCATCTACTAGAAATAACTCCCACCGAGTTTGCCTCCATCTCGCTATGCGGCAATAGAAACACGAAACACTCTGTTTTATTGAAATGAAAGAGGACACTTAGTCAATTTCTTGAAATTATCCCTGTTACTTAGAAGGCACCAAAGAATGACACTTGGCACTTTTTGCCTAATTTATTGAAGACACGCGGCATTTTACACTTTCCCTTTAGCTATGTTGTAGAATTATTCGGGGCACATATTAGGCTCGTATGAATGATGACACTTGGTAGCTTCCGTAGACCTTTGAAATAACACCTGGGACCCACCACAATTTTTACTTGGAAATGAAGCTTGAAGATGATCTCTCCAAAGTTGACATGTGGTGGCCTTTGTTGTTCTTGAGAAGATATGTGGCATCTTTCACTTCTCCTACTAGGGGTATGTGTCAACTTCCACTTCTTTTGGGAATGGAGTAGAAAGGGGCTCAAAAAGTGACACTCGATGGCCTCTACTACTTTTTGACACTTAAACAGAATGAAATGATGCCTTTCTACCTTTCAAAAGGGTACTTGATCCCTTTGGTTTTATGGACACTCCCTTGAACTACCTGATGAACCAAAATAGTTCAATGGTTCAATGCTTCAACACTGTGTGCCATTTATACGTTAACTAAGGTATTCAACCAAAACATTAAACCAAGGTATTAAACCCAGGTGTTGAATCGACTATCCCTCAGATACTGACATGTGGTGACTTCCACTTTCCTCCAAAAATGTAGTCCAAGGCCTTCCACAACTACCACCTGGCACTTTTCACTTCTTCCTACTACTTAGCTTATTGAAACCCTTTCACCAAAAAATAGATGAAACACGGGTGTCGATATGAGATGCAGATGCCAATACGTGGTGCATTCTGATTAGCTATTATTGGATATTTGGCACATTTCATGGCCCTCCAAAAAGTTATGAAAAGTGTCTCAGACGATGCCAGTTGGTCGGCTCTATGTTTTAGAAAGCAACACTTGGCAGCTTCCACTCGAATTCAACACTTAGGCAAAATGAAATGAAAGAATCAAAAAAGGGGAAAGAGATCTCGTGCTTGGACATTGACACATGGTAGCCTCTGCTACACTTCGATAGTTAGATAGAAAAGAATTGAAAGAAACAAACCCACGCTATGCTCCAAAACTTTGCTGCCATGACCAAGGTATGCGGGAACCAAAACTACAATGCGTGACTAAAAATTTGAATGCAACATAGAGTAAAAATTTACTCTACAGTTACTAGTGACCCCTAAGACTTTTGAGCCTGCTCAAAAAGAAACACAACTCCCGCTCTGTCAAAATTTCAAAATTTTATAGCTTCAAAATTGATGTCTGGTAGATGGCCCATTCATGGTTAAACAACCCTTGCTTATTCTGCAATTAAATGAAAGCTAGATCAAGGTTGATGATATCCTTGTGTGAAAAATTTTGCAAAATCTGAATTGTAGCCTTTAATTTGAATTCTAGCTAGGAAATAAGAACCAAAATAGCTTCAACTTTTGAGACTGAGGAATTATCTCGTAGGTTCTAGAAAACTATTTGATCCTTCTGTTTCACCAGTGGCAATGGTTCAATTTGATCAACCATCAGTACCATGTTGGCATCTAGAAATGGAGAAGGAAGACCTAGTTGCACTAGATCTTCAAGGTGTTGCCTCATCTCACTGATGCCTTCCTTCATGACTTCAAGAAGCTCCTTGCAACTATTGGCTATGACATTGCAACTGAGCACCTCATTGACTCATTTTGCAGTGACCATTTTGTCAGTGATTATTGCAGCTGCCAATGTCGCATCTGTTGCATCATAGAGCTTCTACAATAAGGTTTGGGAGTTTGTGACTCGATCAAAGACTATAGCCAGAGTGTTTTTCACTCAATCTTCCACCTTCTCACATAATTGTTATGCATTGAGCAGGAAGGTGAGAGATGGCCTGAGCTGAATAATCTCTAAGAAAGTTCTTTTCCACATTGATTCGTAGAGCTCTTTTACTAGTTTTATCATTCTGACACCTTTTGGCCTATTAGCCAGCTCTAGCATTAGTTGCATCATTTTTTGCTACTCTACTTGGAACTGGGCTTGAAAAGCCACAGTATTGTTTTGTTCATCCAACATCTTCTATTGCAATTGAGTAACTTGTAGCTGGTGTCCTTTGAATCTTCCTTGCAACACTTCTTTCTCCCACCTAAGGGTCATTGCTGCATCCTTTGCATGCATTAACTCTACCTTTAATGAATCATTCTGGGCCTAGACTACCTGGTGAATCTGAAGGGAAATAGTATCTTGTAACTATTTATTCAGACATGCTATTTCATTATCTTTCTTATTGATTTCTTCAGCCAAATTGTTATAGTTTGCCTTTTCTTTGACCAACTTGGCCTCCATCTTCTGTATTCTTCTTGATGTTTTCAAATAATCTTCTATGATTGTAGAAGTGGATTATGTCAATAGATCAACTCTATCCTAGGGCCTAAACAAGGACATATCAATAGCCACTGTGTTCATTATATAATCCTCTGGCTGTATCTGCTAGCTCGGCTTGACGATGTTGGGTGACAAATGGGTCACCATCAGTTGCTAATAAATAGGGTCAAATTGTGACCATAGGTGTGGGGCAGACAATGCTTTATTCTCCTTAGTTTTCTTTTTCTCCATCTGAGTTTCTCTTGCCTTCCTAGCAGCATCAACCTGCATCTAGAAGGTGGCAGGGGATGTAATGTGTCCTCCTGCAAAAGGATATCCTTATGGCAGGCCATATTGAATAGCCAGTGGTTGGCTATGGGAAAGCTAAAGGGGCATATTTTTGGGAACAAAGGGGGAGAAATGGGGTAATGTTAGGGCTTGAGGCATCAAGGATGGGGGAAAGTGCGAAATGGGGATGGCAGAGGTGGCAGGAGGTGTCATTTGGCTAGGTGGAGGCATCACGTCGATAGGGGAAGGAATAGACTGAGAGGGAGGAGGAGGAGTAATACTTACTTGAGGGGGAATTATATTTATTTGTAATTTGTGCCATGAAGATTCTTCCTCCTCCTTTGAATTAAAATAGAACTACACCCTCTTTATCTTCCTAGGTGTCTCTAACTCTAGCTGTGTCTGCTTCCCTTCCACATCTACTATTGCCAGTGGTGCTTGTGGAGAACCAGGGATTTCAATCACTTTCAATGATGGTGAAGCTTTTGGTGGTGAAGATATCACACTCCTTTGCTACTCCATGATGCTAAGAGGTTGGGGCCAGGTTGATGTAGTGACTACAGCTGCAACTTGCTCTGAGGCCTGTGGTTGCTAGCTTGGTCCCACTCTAGCTTCTTGCCTTGTATCGGGTGTCAACAATTTGCTTGTTTCTAGGCTAGATGTAGGGGATGGATGGCACTCATCCTAGAGTTCCTCCCATCTTTCATCTGAATCCAGGCTTCTGAAAGTATGGGTGGTTTGAAAAATTTCTTATATTTCCAATAGGCTTCAATCTTCTCTGCATCCCAATCTTTGTTCTTCAATGTCCTCAAACCAGAAGTCATCCTGACTTTGGGATCATAATCCATATACTTATCATATAAGGTTTCCCATGGCCTATTCTATGGTAGGGGCAAATCTGTCAATTTAACATAAAGACCAGGAGCATCTTCTATAGGGTTTTTTCTAGTCTCCTAAAAAGGGTGACCTTCATGTGCAATCCTATCCCCAATCCTATTGGTCCTTACTCAGGAAGCTATGAAACCATTTGGGTCATAAACCCATTTGTCCTAAACTATTAGGAAACCTAGGAAGGCCATCTTTCTTAGTAACATAGTCTCAACATCTCTGGCTTCCAAACTCATGTTGCCTGCCATCCACAGGAGATTGTATATTTTTCTCTTCTTCTCAGAGCCATACTCATTGTCAACTACTGACACCTGCCTGGTGACCTCTAGGAATGCTGACCTAAGAGTTAAAGTCTTTAGTAACAACACTAGTTCCCCACAAAACCCATGAACCCTTATGATCATGTGGTGGGACCCAAAATAGAAGTCACACAGGATTGGACAACTGACCAGGAGGTTTGAAACACTTGGAAATAACCTGTTCATGACAGGTTCAGGGCTAAGGCAACAAAAAGTGGGGGTAATGAATAGTTCACAAAAATCATACAGGTCGCTAGTTCTTGATAATATGTGTGTCCATGCAGACACATAAATGGTCCTTTAAGGGTCAAAACCTAGGTCATACATGTTCAGACTCATATGTTGGGTGAAAAGGTCAGGGTTTTGATACAGTATGAGATGGAACAGATAAGAGGAATACCTGAACACCTCTTTGGATTTGAACTGGGTTAGTTGTTCCACTATTGAAAAGGTAATGTGCTCTGATAAGTCAAGTCAATACTCCTACATCTTGTTGACTATCTTCAACCTGAAAAGGATGGCCATTTATTCTGCATACACCGTCATGTCATCCTTCATGCCAAAGATGAGAGCCATCTTTGATAGTGCATCTTGGCTAGCTAGAGTGAATTGAGATCTTGGTGTAGGGAGCGTGGGTACCATAGTATCACCATCGGCCATTTGTAACTCAGACCTCAAAAACCTTGTCTGAGTGTTGGCATTCGCCCATGTCCTTTGCATCTTAGCAATAGTGGGGAATGTAGTGGTATTGTCATAATGTAGGGCTAACATGTCCCTGATAGCTAGAGGTGTGATCTACACCATGAAGGGACCCTGTTGAATGGTGTAAGATGGTACATGGAGTAAGTCTATGCATAATTCAATCAATTCAAGGCATGGATGCATAGCTAAGATAATGAACTGAGCTAGTTGTGAGGTCCACATCCTCATTCCAAATGTCTCGTATTGACCTGCTCTAGCCCTTTAAAGACACCTTTGGTGTGCCCATTCTATAAGATTCTTACTATTGGTTTTTTGTAAGATTGGGTCCATGATTCCATCTGCGTAATCATGTAATTTTGATGGGTCACTGGCTTGACCAACTCCCGAGATTTTATTTCTTAGATAGGTTCTCGACGGTTGCGTAGGAGCTGAAGCATATGATTTACTAGTAAGAAACTTATCAAGAGATTCAGATGTCCTAGCTCCTTGTTGTGAAGATGATGCTCCCGCCATCTCTATATATTTTCTATAATACCTGGTATGAACCTTATGCAAGATAGAAACACTCTTGCTGAAGCAAATTTTATTAGGTGCTAACAAATTGCAAGGATCAGGGTATTTTCACAAGTGCAGGAATGCTTGAGAGTTTGTAAAATTTAAATCTTGTTAAGAGATATTTATGGACCTATCAAGTCTCAAATGGCATTAAATTTGGATGACCATTATTAGATCCTACTCAATCTTTGGGGAATAGCGAGGTGGACACACTATGCAAGTTGCGGCACAAGGTACCTTAAAGATTTTGAAAGATTTGGGAAGCATTTAATGTGGCAAAAATTTAAAGAATTTAAAAAACTTTTTAATTTTTCACATGTAATTGAGGCTTAATGTTATTTTGAAAGAGTGTAATAATTTTGCACATGTAATTGAGGCTTAATGTTGTTTTGTTCATCTGTAACCAATTCACATCTATCTTGCAAAATGGTATATCATGACCCAATAATCTCAAACAAGTCATTTAAAACATGATCTAGGAACTACCCATGTTCTTCCTCGTTATCTTTCAAGGTGAGAATAAAGTCTGAGATTATTTCCTTTTCATTAAGAGTTGATATATACGCTACTAGGATAGGATAAGTAGCTAGTGGTACTAGGAGGATCAGAGGACTGCTAGCATTCCAGATTGCATAATTCCTTGGGGAAATAGGAGCTCCCATATTTACTCTATATATTAGTTGAAATTGATTGACTCTTCTTCTTGAACTAGTTACCAAAGGTGGCAAAAAGAATACCTGGATTTGCAACAAACTATGATCTAGTGACTGGTCCACATCTCCGACTCCTCGTAGCTCTCTGGTTCATATGGTCTTGAAAGAAACTTCAAGACTGGTCCCATCGGGCATGCCAAAAATTGTTGATGCTTAAAATTGCACTTGATTCTAATCAACAACAATGAGAAGTTTCAAGATGTGGGATATTGTGGCTTGAAACAACCTCCAGATTTTAGAGAAGTTGGTCTCTTCTTTTGTATGAAGTGTGGGGGGGAAAGGATAGGAATTAAATAGAAACACAAATGCAGGAAATGAAACCTAACTATGGTGATGCGCGTGAGTGTAATTTTGATCTTAATCCTAAGCACAGTGAGACTATATGTAGGATTCATTTACATTTAAGAGCAAACAAGTGCATGATCAATGTAAAATATTGAAATAATAGAAATAGAGGCTCACAATAGAGACTTCTTTTGCTGAGATATAGAAATTGTCAACAAAGGCATAGGGTTTAATCTTCTTATGAGAATCGTCCAATCACATAAGAGGTGCAAAAACACATACAGTTATGTAAACCTTTCAACTTAAAAAAATGAGACAAAATCAAATAACATTCCTAATCACAACTCTAGAAAGTTTACAGTATAGATTACTTTTGCAAATGACACAGATAATATCAAAAAAGGCATAGATTTCAATCTTCTTAATTCTTCAGCCACATAAAAGGCACAAAAATGTGCACAGTTACATCAACTTTACAACTCAAGAAAATGAGTTAAAAGCAAATGATATTACTTAATCACGAGCTCTAGAAAATCTAAACTTGTTACCCTTCCTTCTAAAAAGTCCTTCCTATATCTTGTTCTCCTTGCTCTTTTGTAGCCTCAAATTTTGTAGATGAAATAGTGCAACCTTCGGTGCATTCAATGCCTTGGATGTATCCTCATCTTATCAGGAAGGGCCATGCTGGAGTAGGATAGTTGCCCTGACTGTGGCATGTCGATTCATGTCTAGTGCCTCCTTCTACACCTGAATTTCCTCATTCCATCACCTGCTTAGCCATGCAACTGTCCATTCTCCTCTGCTTACAAAGGACAAATAGATGACCCTTTTAATGTTTATAGGCCCCAAAAATCTACCCAGTGAACTGTTCCATCTACCAGAAATAACTCCCACCGAGTTTCCCTCCATCTTGTTATGTGGCAACAGATACATGGAACACTCTGTTCTATTGAAATGAAAGAGGACACTTAGTCAATTTCTTGAAATTCTCCCTATTACTTAGAAGGCACCAGAGAATGACACTTGGCACTTTCCACCTGATTTATTGAAGACATGTGGCATTTTCCACTTTCCCTTTAGCTATGCTATAGTATTATTCGGGGCACATATTAGGCTCTTACGAATGGTGACACTTGGCAGCTTCTGCAAACCTTTGAAATAACACCTAGGACCCACCATAATTTTTACTTGGCAATGAAGCTTGAAGATGATCTCTCAGAAGTTGACACGTGGTGGGCTCCAATGTTCTTGAGAAGATACGTGGCATCTTCTACTTCTTCTAATAGAGGTATGTGGCAACTTCCACTTCTTTCAAGAATGGAGTAGAAAGGGGCTCGAAAAGTGACACTCGAGAACCTCTGCTACTTTTCGACACTTAAACAAAATGAAACGATGCCTTTCTACCTTCTAAAAGGTTACTTGATCCCTTTAGTTTTTGGGGCACTCCCTTGAACTGCTTGATGAACCAAATGGGTTCAATGGTTCAACACTGTGTACCATTTATACATTAATTAAGGTATTGAACCAAAACATTGAACTAAGGCATTGAACCCATGTGTTGAACTGACTATCCCTTAGATACCGACACGTAGTGACTTCCACTTTCCTCTAAAAAAGTAGTCTAGGGCCTTTCAGAACTGCCACCTGGCACTTTTCACTTCTTCCTGCTACTTAGCTTATTAAAACCCTTTCACTAAAAAATAGATGAAATGTAGGTGCTGATATGAGATGTGGATGCTGATACATGGTGCATTCCGCTTAGCTGTTATTGGATACATGGCACATTTTGTGGCTCTCTTAAAATTTATGAAAAGTGTCTCAAACGATTGCAGTTGGCTGGCTTTGTGTTTCAGAAAGTGACACTTGGCGGCTTCTACTCGAATTCAATACTTTGGCAAAATGAAATGAAAGAATCAAAAAAGGGGAAAGAGAACCCATGCTCAGACATTGACACTTGGCAACCTCTGCTGCACTTTGATACTTAGATGGAAAAGAATCGAAAGAAAAAAAACCCACGCTATGCTCCAAAACTCTGCTGCCACGACCAAGGTATGCGGGAACCAAAACTGCAATGCGTGACTGAAAATTTGAATGCAACGTAGAGTAAAAATTTACTCTATAGGAGGAAAGACATCAAGTGGAGGGATAAAAATAGGAGGTGGTCTAATTTCAAGAAATAAGGACATTGGTGGTCTAGTTGTAAACTTACCATCTCGAAATAGACAATTTTATGCTTTGATGGCCACTTCATAAGCATCTATAAGTATATTTCCTCCCATTTATTTTATCATCACTACTATATCACTATTTAAAGCCTTCAAATAGTAAAAGAATAAAAAGTTAGGGTTGGTCTAACTAAGACTAGGATTCTATCCCAATTTTTTTGGAACCTTGTGTTGAAGTCTTGCATGACTTCACGAGGGGCTCTCTTAATTTTAGTTAGTTTCTCTACAAGTGAAAAATGGTCACGTTTATCCTCAAATATTTTACATAAGGCAACACATAATTGGTCCCATGTTTGAATGTAATTAATAGCAATGCCTTTCTACCAATCTAGGGAATTTAATTTGAAAGAAGTAGTTAATAACCTAATATCTATATTCTCCTTAATGACATTATGGATATTTTAAAAATTGGCTATGTACATAAGGTGCTCATAAGGTGTTGTACGTTAGTCTGCAGTATAATAAGGAACACTTTTAAGTGTGGAAACTAGGATAGGATCATATTGAGCAAGTTCTAAAGTGATTTTTCCATTGAAATCAACAAAAGAAAAAGGTCTAGGGGATGTCATGGATACAAAAGGATTTAGTAAAGGTCATCTTATAGGGATAGGCCTTGAAAAATACTTAGGAGTAAAGGTTCCTTGATATGGATGTGTATTGGCAAACCTTAATCTTTTTTATGAATTTAGAGGTAATTCAAAAAACTAAATGGAATACCTCTTGAAGAAAATCTTATTTTCACCTTTGACATGAGATGAAGTTATTGCTCTACTACCAAAATGTTGAATTTTCCATTTGGAGTCGCCAGATATTGTTTCTTGGGAGCTTAACTATTGCAAGTTTGATCAAACCAATGTATACTTGATCAATCTTATTTGAACCTTGGTCCCATCGGGCATGCCAAAAACTATTTTAGGATCAATTTCCACCCTTAGATAGAGTTCTTTAGGCTCCCTCTAATTGATTTACACAATGGGAACAACCCCAGGTTGTGGGTCACCTATAGTGGGGTTAGATCTTTGAAGAGGGTCAAATTCCTCTTGATGCTCAACTAAACCTGATGAAAATCACTAATAAAAGGGTTATCAAAGGTTTAATGGATCCTAATAAGGCTAAAAATTAATTCACCAAAGTTAAAATGGACACTTGTACAAGCTTGAACCCACACTGAATCAACATAAACTAACAATAACTCACACAACTTCACAATATCACTAGTTGCATAAATATTTCATAGAAATGGTCCCATGTAGAACACTAATCTAGAACAACAAGTTAGCTTAAAAATATCTTAAAATAACTAAGTAGAAGGATACTAAATTAGAAAAATTGTCCTTCATAAATTCACCATACACATCATACTAAGTACCAATTGAAGACAAGAGATAGGCAAAGAGTTGATTCTATTACTTCAAAAGGTAGTTATTACAATATTTTGATAAGGTTTAACCATATCAAATGAACACACTTTTTGAATATTATAAATGAGTATCATTTTCCCAAAAAGAATGAAATTTTCTAAGAGCTAAGAACCCCTACAATAGGGAAGAGACTAGGATATATAGGAGAAGAGAGATAGAGAAAGAATGTGGGAGCACGCCATCAAAAAGGAAAAACACCATCCCAAGTCACTAATTGAGTTTGAGATACCACATTTTCCCCCAATGAATGCCTTTCCACCTTCTTGATTAATTAGGATACTACTCATGGCTTATTGAGTGGGAAAGTCCCCAAAGTCCTTGAGGATGCATTAAATGCACTTATAAGTCCCAACCACCATATCATTTTCTTTGATACTTCGTGCCATATCTCATTGAATTCAAAACTTTCATGCTCATGGATCTAAAAAAATCATGAATTTGTGACTTTTAGGTAGCTATTTATCAAAAATAAGACCATGCTGAAGGATGAGGACCCTCTTCATGACCCTAGACATCTACCCTTAATCAAATCTAGACATAGATATTTTCTATAGATGAAAAACCAATCCTCTTTATTGGTTTTCTTATAGCCACATATATTGATGTAGACCTATAGACTGCATAAATGTGTTCTTGATCTTTCATAGGTCTATAAGACCTATTTTTGCCTTTTAGCATCTATAGAAATTGAGGACTTCATCATATACATATCTCTTTTGAATAATGGTAAAAACAATCATAGAATGAGCCCTATATGCCATAAACCTTTGAACTAGAGGTCTATATTTAGCTTCAGTGGTGACCCTTTTATGCTCTTTACACTTGAATATATGGCTATGGCCTTTCAATGGTAATCTAATGAGCTTTAATGGTAATAAGATGACCCTATAAGACCTTCTTTACCCTAGTTTGACCCTAGTCATATGTTTGACCTCTCATCAAAGATCCCTTAGTCTTTCAAATTTGAACGTCATTCATTGATTTTCTTGTACGAGATGCATAGAGACGATTAATTTTCTTGGGAGCCTAATGAGATTATGACACTTGGTAATCTCTCACATATCCTTGATATACACTAACCCTATTGACTTTGGTTGCACCATTATATCATAATATATGAATGAACATGAACCCTTGATCTAGATACTATAACGTTTTAACTATAAGTCATATTTTTAGATCATAATGTATGAAGAAAAGTAAGCCTTTTATCTATGTGGGCCCACTTTCTTTCTAGTTTTGATGAACCATTGGATCATTATTATGATTGAGTGATGATTTTTGATCAAGCTTAGACCCACCTCTTTTTAATTTCACCTCACATATTTGGATCTTTACTTGATGAACCCACGCCATTAGATCTTGTGAAACTTATAGCCTTATAAGGGATTTTAACCTAGGGACCTTTTGACTTGTTTGAACCTAACACAAACTATGCAAGATTAAAGTATCCAAGATTACATGGACCATTAGATCTTGATCAACTTCAAACCTTTTAAGGACTTTTTGAATATCTTGAAAATATCAAACTTGATACTTGAGTGAATGTTCTACTTTGTATATTCAAATTTGAACACTTAGAACTTGATCTAGAAACCTTACACAAGCATGAAATTTATAGAGGATGTTCCTAGTGTAAACAACTCCATGAAACTAAAATATTTTAGCTTGTGATGATTTTTGAGTGGACTTATAAAATACATAAGTGAACTAGTTCGCTTCATTTTGCATAACATCTTGGTGATGGATTGGTGTAATATACTTGTAATTGGTCTTTTACATGAATTTCGAAGGCTCAAATGAGCTCCTAAGGCCTATGTGAACTTGTCCCTAATCTTTAATTACATTGATCACCATGAAAACCTATTTGGGTCCTTTTGTTTTCCCTATATACTTGTCCCTTATAAATTGACAAACTACACTTTAAGTGAGCTTAAAGTGTTTCAAAAGCTTTGTAAGCTACAAGATTTATTTGGTCCACTCATTCCATCTAGAACATCTATTCATCTATTCATCCATTTATAACTTGATCCATCTGGGCACAAGCTTGGTATGTGGGCCAAAAATGGCTAACATCTTTGGTGAATTTCAAGGAAGCATGATTTCTATGCTTGAGAACCCAGCCCATTTTGCATTGTCTATTCCATTGGGAATATGGATTCCCAAGTCTTCTCTCAGCTAATCATGAAGATAACACAAGGCTATCCCTATCTATAACCCCCCTTGTAGAAACAATAAAAAAATAAAATAGAACAATAAAGCGCCCAAGCCACTTCTAAAAATAAAACGCATAGCAGAAAGAAAATGTGCATAGGGCACTTTGAGGAAAATGTAAAAAGATACTTTAATAAGTACAATATTTTATAATGGATGAAATGATTATAATAACAAGGCTTCAAATAAATTCCATTTAATGGGATGGGTAATACCTCTCCATCTAGTTGGGAAAAATAAAAAACATTATGTTATTTGCATCCATAGATCAAATAAGGACCACTACACAAGCTGTCAAACTTGGTATGATTGCCTAGTTTGGCCTTATTTAAGTCCCATTTGAGGACTAGGTGTCTTTCATTGAATTTCCTTACTTTATCTCTATTTTTAAAGTCTTTTTTGACCTAATCTTGATGTGACTCTAGTGTTTTCATATCAAGGTCCTTGTTTTCTTCCAACTCCATAAGCTCTATCATCCTCACATTCATGGGCTCATCCTCCATAAACTCAAGCTAATGGGATAACTCTAATGTAGATAGATCAAGAGATATATAAAACTTGGATTCCCTTCCATACATAAGGACATATTGATAATTTCCAATGGCATCTTTAGGATCCACTCTGTTTTCCCATAAGGCTATCCTTAGCTTGGTGTGCCATGTTCTCTAATTCTCTTCCATGTTCCTCCTTATAATTCTTAGCAAATTATTGTTTGTGGAATATACCAATCCATTTCCTTAAGGATAGTATTTGGAATAGGTTTTGAGGTAGATGCCTAATTTAATATCTCACTCACTTGTCTTCATACCAAGGAATGTTATGCATTATCTGAAATGATGGTGGTTGGGACATGAAACTTGGTCACAATGTTATCATAAAAATATAGAACTGCACCCTCATTAGCCTTCTTCAAAGGAATGGATTCCACCCACCTCATGAAGTATTATAGTGATCACCTATTTATGCCCTACACTTGATGGTGGATTGATCATCTCTATGATGTCTAACCCCCATTGTATGAAAGGCTAGTCCACCTAAATTGTATTGAGTGGAAGGGATACTAACTTTTTATTTCTTACAAAGAGAGACCACTTAAGGCATTTTATAACCCATGCATAAACATCCTTGAAAATATTGGGCTAGTAATAACTATCCCTCATTACCTTTATTGTTGTGTTTATAAGTGAAAAATGGCCTCCTACAGGTCCATCATGAAACTAATCCAAGAGTTTTGTCACTTGAATATCATCTATACACCTAAGGAGTACCCCATCGAGGTCCTTTATAAAAATAACACCATTAATTAATGTATGAGGTATGGATTGAAGCCCGAAATACCTTATTTTGGTTTTATCCAAACCTTGGGGCATTCTCCTATTCTTAAGAAGTGAGTCATATCTTGAAGCCAACTCTTTTGAAGTGGGTGTGCACCTATCTATGAGTTGTCTTGGGTCACTAATATAGCTTCCTTATCCTCTTGGAGATCATTCACCATGTGCTCACATAAACCCTTACCTTTGACCAACTTGGTTACCTTGATCTTCACATCATATTCCATGACTTTGGTGATTTAACCTGCTCTTTTCTCATTTAAGTCCCTAACTCTAGGATGAGACACCATAAAATGAATCCTATTTTTGGAGACCATGGGTCTAAAATTATTTAGACTCCTCAAGGCTAAAAGAACTTGTTTCTCAATGAAAGTTTACCTCCCCTCATATCCTTCTATCCCATGACTAAAAAAAGTAATTAGTTGCTCCATTAGTTCTTCATTCTTTTGAATTAACATAGTTGATATGTTTTCAACATTAATAAAGGTGTATAAGATGAATTCCTTGTAAAAATAAAGATCTATGAGTGAGTAGGCAAGGGAAATAACTTGTTTGATGGCCTCAAAAGTTAACTTTCCTTCATTGGACCAAGCAAACACTTGTCTATTCTTTAACATGGTGGTGATATGTTTGACCAAGTTTTGAAAACTAGGTATGAACCTTCTCACAAATTTAATCTTCCAAGGAAGCTATGGATCCTTTTATTGTGTTTTGGTAAGGATAAGGCTAAGATATAACTAATTCTATCAGGGTCAATGAATAATCCTTGTTTTGAAATAATATGACCTAATAGTTTGCCTTCATGCATAGAAAACACACACTTATTAGTATTTAAATAGATCTCATACACTCTGTATAAATAGAATATTAACCTTAGATGGTTCATGTGCTCACTAGCTTTCTTGGAGAAAATTGTGATGTCATCCAAGTAGACCAATACTATTTGATTTATTAGTCCTTGGAAGGCCATGTCCATTGCTCTTTGAAAGGTTTTCATAGAATTTGATAATACAAAAGGCATCTTTTGGTAAGCAAATATGCCCCACTTGGTGATGAAGGTAGTCTTGTACTGATCCTCCTTTCTCACTAGCATTAGGTTATAACCTGAATACCCATCCAAGAGAGAGAAACATCCTGAACTATAGTAACTATTTGAAGGAGTTGTTCCATGGATGGTAAGGGATAGTGATCCTTTAAAAAGACCCTATTCAGATCCCTAAAGTCCACACACAAATAGATCTCCCCATTATTCTTCCTAATAGGTACTATATTAGCTACCCATGAGGAGTGATTAATTGGAAAGATGATCCTAGATTCAATTAACTTGGTCAATTCCTTCCTCATGAGCTCTTTTATTTTAGGTTTTATGGGCCTTTGTTTTAGCCTAACAATCTTGGCATTAGCCTCTAGTTTTATAGTGTGTTAGGCCAATGTAGGATTAAATCCTCTTATATTAATATATTTCTAAGGAAAAATTTCTACATATTCCTTAAAAATTTCCTTGAAAGCATTCCTTTCAAATATAGTGCTTACCTTTCCAATCTTGAGGATCTTGTCTTCAAAGATAATAACTCTCTTATAGTTCGCTTCATTAGTTAAACATCACTATTTTATCCTTCTCCATATGGTACCCTTCATAAAAGAGACCTTTTATGGTGAATATCCCTTTAGGAAGCTTATTGGACCTTTATTTAACAATCTGCTCCTCATGCTAAAGCTACAACTTCCCTTGGTTAATGGAGGAGAACTCTGATTTCTACTACAAGAAATAGGTAATTTGTTGGTCCTTTTCAAAGACCTATCAATGAGTTTCATTATTTGGAATTGATGGTCTTATTACCGCTTTTACATATGGTTTTACCTTGGTCTTTTTCAATTCATTAGGGATATCAAAATGAGCTCCCATGGCTGCTAGTCTGTCAGCATGTTGATTTTGGCCCGTTGGCACTGATTGGATGTCAAAGGCCTCAAAATCTTGAATTAGGTCCCACTCTCTATGTTTGTAGGAATTAATTAAGTGGTTTTTAATGACATTCTAGAATCTATCTTGGTGCACAATCAATTTACTATCCCCATAGACTTGAAATTGCTTGATCCTTCTCTTGCTAGCCCCATTAAAAGCCATGGATGAGACCCTCATATTCTACTACACTGCAAGAGCAGTTGAATTAGACCTATATGGAGAGAATTACATATCATTTTAAGGGTATATTAGCATATCACATGCACCCACTCTATGATTTCTCCTTGAGCCATCAAAGAACAATTTCCATAGACCACTAGGGTCTTCTTGAGGCCTCATGAGAGATGGCATGGATTGGCTTTCTTCATGTAAACAATAAACACCCAATTCCCTTTATTCAACACCTTTTAAGGGGTCTACCAACTATCTATAATTCCATAGCTCATCTAATAAAAATGTTTGGTATCTATTCTAGATGAGTGTTCATTTCCTGCCCTATTTCAAATTCATCCTAATCAATAATGGTGTAATTGATGTTGATATTATCTATTCCATAGGGTTATATATGGAATTGTGTAATGGGATCATCTTTAATTGACACTTTGGACCCACATATTTTTCTATATGCCATATATGACCAATCTACTACAAGTTAGCCTACCTTATTTGCTATGGACACTCTAGATAGGCATAGTGCAATATGAGGAGGAACATCTAGGATCAAAACACCTTGGACCACTGAGACACTAGGGCAATCATGTAGGGTCAAGTTAATCTCTCTAATTATACTAGATGGTTTAGTAAAATAACCATATAGCTATATAACTCCTTTGGATTGGGGCTCATATTTTAGACCAAGCTAATCATTATGGACTTTATCATTACTAAGGTATTATCCCCACTATCCACTAAGTAGTTGTCTAGTAGATAGTTACTAATGATCACTAAAATGTAGAAGGGATGAGGCTTGATAAATTTACCTGATTGCTATTCATTTGGTCCTTTCGTTGTATTAATAATGACTATATTTTCCTTTCTTGGTGGTTTATCTACAATATTGATCCTTGATAGTCATTTTTGAAGGATGTCTACTTGACCAGGCATGGATATAAATTCCCACTTTGGCATACTAACATTGGACCTTTTGATTTATTCCACAATGTTGATGGGTATACCACTAAACTTTGGTTATACTTAAGGGCCACAACTGACCCTTAAGGTTGTGAGCTTTGAGCGACCAAGACACTTCCTTGATTCTAACCCTTTAGAACTATTGGGGCCTTTGGACTAGTAACAAGTCCAACTGGATTTGATATCGAAGGAGAAATGGTAGGAGGCTCCTTGATTGGTTTTTGGTTACCATCCATGTTCCTTATTTTGAATATGGTATTTGTAGCCATTGGAATGTATCCCTAGTTGTTTCTAGCCTACTGATTAAGTGTATAACACTCTTCTTGTTCATAGTTCATCATTTTCACCCAACTGGCCTGATCCTTGATCATTTCTTTAACCTTTTTAAGGATCTCCTAGATTTTTCAAAGAATTGAAGGCACCTCTATGTTTTGGGCCATAATATCTTGGTTGTACCAAAAATTAGTAGATTTTTTCCATTCAACATTAATGCTTGGCTGAAATTAGAGATTGGAATAATGGATTACTCATAATATTGATTCCAAGGTATGGTACCCTTAGCTTCTTGAGCCACATTATTTTGAATTTGGACAAATGTGTTGTAAGTGCTTACAACATTATTATAGTTATTTTGCCTATTGTAGCCATGTTTCCCTTGTCCTTAGTTTTGTCCTTGGCATTGGCCTTGGTAGTTCCCTTTGTATGGTGGCCTATTTGCTTGAAAATCTTGTTGTTGAGGTTGATATGAGCCTTGATAAGGCATATTAAAAGCTTGTTACCTTTTGACATTAAATATCTCATTCCCCAAGGATTGGAACATGATTTTGAGCTCTTGAAATTTATTTTGCTCTTGGGAATTACTAGACCCATTAGTGGAAGCTTTCTCTTGTTTTGGTGTAGGTATTACAATAATTATTGGCATAGGAGGAATGACATTAAGTAGAAGGATAGAAATAGGAGGTGGTCTAATTTTAGTAAATAAGGGCATTGGAAGTCTAGGTGTAAGCTTGCCATCTTGAACTAGACAATTTTATTCTTTGATGGCCACTTGATAAGCATCTAGAAGTATATTCCCTCTCATATATTAGATCATCGCTACTATATCACTATTTAAAGCCTTCAAATAGTAAAGGCAAAGTTAGGGGTTGGTCTAACTAAGATTAGGATTATTGCCTAATTTTTTTGTAACCTTGTGTTGAATTCTTAAATGACTTCATGAAGAGATCTCTTACTGGCAGTTAGTTGCTCTGCAAGTGATAAATGGTCACTTTTGTCCTCAAATATTTTTCACAAGGAATCACCTAATTGGTCCCATTTTTGAATGAAATTAATAGCAAGGCCTCTATACTAGTCTAGTTCCTTTATTTTGAAATAAGTAGCTGATAACCTAATATCTATATTCTCCTTAGTGACATTATGGATATTGCGAAAATTGGCTATGTTGATGAGGTGTTAAGAAGGTGTTGTAGGTTAGTCTCCAGTATAATAAGGAACACTTTTAAGGGTTAAAAATAGGATAGGATCATATTGACCAAGCTTTAGAGGGATTTTTCCATTAAAACCACAAAAGGAAAAGATTTATGGAGTGGCATGGCTATAAAAGGATTTAGTAAAGGTCTTCTTATAGGGATAGGCTTGGAAAATGACTTAGGTGCAAAGGTTCCCTAATATGGATGTGTATTGGAAAACCTTAATATTTTTTTATAAATGTAAAGGTAGTTTAACAAACTCAAATGGAATACCTCTTGAATCCAAACTTGTTGTCACCTTTGGCATGAATTTACTTATTTACTTCCAAAATGTTGAATTTTTCATTTGGAGTCACCAAATATTGTTGCTTCAGAGCTTAACTATTATGAATATGATCAAACCAACATAAACTTTGATCAATCTCCCTTGAACCTTAGTCCTACCAGGCATGCTCAAAACTATTTTTGGCTCAATTTTCACCCTTGGAGAGAGTTATTCAGCCTCCCTCCAATTGAGATACATAATGGGAACAACACCAAGTTGTGGGTCACCTGTAGTGGGGTTGGGCCTCTAGAGAAGGTCAGCTTCTTCTTGATACTCACCTACACTAATGAAAATAATTAAAAAAATGGTTAGAAAGGGTTTAAGGGATCTTATAGAGGCTAAAATGTGATGTACCAAATTTAAAATATATATTCAAATAAGCTTGAACCCACACTAGATCAACATAAAACAACTATAGCTCACACAACCTCACAATCTCACTAGTTGCATAAATATTTCATGGAAGAGGTCCCAAGTAGAATACTAATATAGACCTAAAAGCTATCTTAAAATACCTTCAAAGAGGCAAGTAGAAGGAGAGTAAACTATGAAGACTCTCATTCATTAATTCACCTAATTAAAGATAAGAGATAGGCAAAGAGTTGATTCTATTAATTCAAAAGGTATTTATTACAATATTTTGATAAATTTTAACCATATCAAATGAAAAAAAAATTAAGAGTCTTAATGAGTATCCTTTACCAATAAAATAACAAAAAAATTCTAAGAGTTGAGAACCCCCATAATGCGGAAGAGACTAGGATATATAGGAGAAAAGAGAGAGAGAAAGAATGGGCAAGCATGCCATCAAAAAGGGAAAACACCATCTCTAGTCATTAATTGAGTTTGGGTTGAATTTTTTTACCTAAATGAATGCCTTGACACATTATTTATTAATTAGGACACTTCTCATGGCTTACCAAGTGGGAGAGTCTACAAAGGCCCAAAGGATGCATTAAATGCACTTAGTTGCAAGTCCCAACCATTAGATCCTTTTATTTGATACTTCACACCATCTCTCACTAAATATAAAACTTTCATGTTCATGGATATGATATAATCATGGATTTTTACCTTTTAGATGGTTATTTGTCAAAAATAAGACCATGCTAAAGGATGAGGACCCTCTTCATGACTCCAAACATCTACCCTTTTTCAAATCTAGAGCCAATTTTTTTTCTATAGATGGAAAACCAATCCTCTTTATTGGTTTTCTTGTAGCCACATATATCAATGAGAGATATAGATTACATATATTTTTCATTGATCTTTAATAGGTCTATAAGACCTATTTTTTCCTTTTATCGTTATAAACATCGAGGACTTCATCATACATAGGTCTCCTTTGAAGAATGGTGAACATAGTCACAAAATGAGCCCCATATGCCACGAAATTTCAAACTAGATGTCTATATTTAGCTTCAATGGTGCCCCTTTTATGTTCTTTGTACTTGACTACATGGATATGACCTTTTAATGGTTCTCAAATGAGCTTTAATAACCATAGGATGACCCTGTAAGACCTTGTTACCCTAGCTCAACCCTGGTCATATGTTTGACCTCTCATCAAAGATCCATTAGTATTTCAACTTTAAACCTCACTCATTTATTTTACTGTACAAAATGTACATGGACAATTTAATTTCCTAGGAGCCAAATGATCTAATGACACTTAGCAATCTCTAACTTATCCCTAAGATACGTTGACCCTATTGACTTTGTTCAAATCATTAGATCATAATATATGAATAAATGTGAGCCCTTTATTTATATCCTCTAAATTTCTAACTTTAACGCACACTATTGGATTATAATGTATGAAACAACATGAGACTTTGATCTATATGGGCCCACTTTATTTTTAATTCTTATACACCATTGGATTATTAGTACAATTGAGTATTGATCATTGATCTAGATCAAACCCACCTCTTTATTAGTTTACCTCATGCCATTATATCTTTGCTCAATGAACCCACACTATTAAATGTTTCTCAACTTTCAGCCTTTTCAAGGATTTTAAGCTAGGGACATTTTAACTTGTTTGACCCCAGCATGAATAATTAGATCTTTGTTGTCAGTATGTGAACTTATGTGAACCATTAGATCTTGCTCAAATTTAAACCTTTTTAAATAATTTTTTAATCCAAACAATCATCTTAGAAATCTCAAACTTTACACTTGCATGAACGTCTTACTCTAAAGATTCAAATTTGAACACTTAGAACTTGAGCTAGAAAGCTTTTGCGAGCATGAAATTTATAGAGCATGTTCCTAGCATGAAAAACTATATGGCACTACAATATTTTGGATCACGATGATTTCTAAGTGGACTTATAAAATACATAAGTGAACTATTCCCCTTCAATATACATGATGACTTGGTGATGAGCTAGTGCATTTAGATTTGTACTTGATCTTTTACATGAATTTCTAAGGCTTGAATGAGCTCTTGAGGCCTATGTGAACTTGTCCCTAATTTTGAATTGCATTAATCACCATAAATACCTGTTTAGATCCTTATATTTTCCATGTAGTCTTGTCGCTTAGAAATTGACAAACTACACTTTAAGTGAACTTAAAGTGTTCTAAAATCTTTACAAGATTCATGATTTCTTTGGTCCACTCATTCCATCCAGAACATCTATTCACTTTCTCATATATTAGCAACACAAGATTGGTATGTGGGCCAAAAATGGATAATAGTTATGAACATTTTTTATATTTTTCAAAGGCCATACATGACCATCTGAAGATCCAAAAATGCATTTTAATATAGTTTTTTCTAGATTTTTATTTTTTTTGAAATTTTATATTTTTTTAACCATACGTGAACTTTAGTTGAAACTCGTATGATAGGTTATTTTTATGTTTAGAGTATTTTTGAATATTTTTAGAGGTTCATGCACTTACATGTGAAACTTAATAAAAATAGAAGCTACTAAAAATAATAGTTCAAGTTTTTTTTTTTAATTTTCAAAATTTTGCTTATCAACTCCAATTCTAAGATTAGGTTTATTTATGCATAGTATATATTAATTTCAATTATTAAATATGATAAATAAATAGTATTATTATATAATTACTATGCCTAGTGGATGTTTTTGCCTTGATAGTATTTAAGTTCATTATTTAGTATCTAAACAAGTTTGAATCTTGGAGGTATAAGAGATGGTGAGAGGAAAAGGAGGAATCACTCTAATGAGCCACTATGCAAGAGATGTGGAGGAAAGTAGTATAACTAATCAATATTGTTGAAAATAAAATATAAAATAGTGTAGAAGATAGTGTAGAGGATGATATAGATCATGAAGAAGGAATTTTACAAGAGGAGAACAATAGGAATAACTGCCATCAATGGAAGAGATGATGGTTAGATCTTTAGAGGGAAGGAATGAAAGAACCAAGGTTGAATTTTTAGATTATACAGGAAGTTTAAAACCATAGGAGTTCATACATTGGATTAATATCATGGATAATTTTTTTTAATGGATAAATATGAAAGAATACAAGAAGGTAAAGTTTGCATGTACAAAAAAGGGTCATGTAATGATTTGGTGGGATTACATCTAAAAAAATAGATAAAGAAAAGGTAAAGAGAAGATCAATTCATTAAAAATATGAAGAAGAATCCAAGGGATAAATTACTTCTTATGAATTATGCACAAACCCTATATAGAAGATTCTAAAATTTAAGGCAAAAGGATCACTATATACAAGAGTATACATATGAGTTTTACAAGATTTTTAGACAAGTCGAGTATGATGAAACAAAATAATAAATAGAATTAAGTTATGTAAACTGTTTGAAGTTTTATATTCAACATGAATTAATCATGCATAGAATACTTTTCATAGAGGGTACTTATCAATTATCTTTAAAGGCAGAAGAAAAACAAAATAGATAGAATCGTAAAAGACCGTTTATTGGTCCAAGAAGAGGACAATCCCCTCTAATAAGGGGATGAGGTGGATTAAATAAAAATAGAGGTAGGTTTAATACTACTAGAGGAGAATCATCATGTTGTGTATAAATAAAATAAGATAATATATAAAGGTTTCATACCATCAAAGAGGAATAATATTTCAAAGAGGACAAAACTATGGTGGTGGTAGAGGATGGCTTCTAAATCAATATAGATCTTATGTTTGTTACAAATGTGGAGAATAAGGACATAAACTATTTGAGTTTTTGCATTACCAATGTAAATAAATGAGGTTATAGGATCACCCCAAGAGTGAATCTAGATGAGGTTGAGATAGAAGAGCAAAATATTGATGTTTCAACAAAAAATATTAGAAAAAATTGCACGATGAGAAGAACAAGGATAGCTCCAAAAAAATAACATGTGCATAATAAAGAAGGTGGTGATGCATAGTTTCAAACAAATATTTTTCAAATAAGGTGTACTTTAGGAGATAAGATATACAAAGTAATTATAGATGGTGGTAGTTATGAAAATATGGTCTCTAAGGACAAGATCGCTAAACGAAGTTTGTAATGTGAAAAGCATCCTATTCCTTACCAAGTTTAATAAATTAAGAAAGGGAATGAATCTATAGTAGATAAAAGGTGATTAATTATAAAATTTATAGGAAAAAATTACAAGAATGAAATATGGTGTGAGGTTATACCTATGGATACATGTCATGTGTTATTTAGAAGGCCATGGTAGTTTGATAGAAAATAAATCCATGATGGAGAAAATAACATATATAACTTTTGAAAAGGTGGTATTAAGGTAGTTTTGTTACCTCTTAAAAAATAAGTGTAGGCTAAAATCATGTTGTATAAAAAATAATTTATCAAAGACATGAAGATGCCAGGTTGTTATTATGCATTAGTAAAAAAAAGACACATATGTGGTGTAAATACCAATAAAAGCAGCAGTAGAGTTGAAAGAATATGTAGATTTTATACCTAATGAGTTATCAGATGGTTTACCACCAAATCTAGATATTCAACAACATATTGATTTGACTCTAGGATCATCTCTACCAAATCAAGTAGCTTATAGGATGACTCTAACATAACATATAAAATTGAATAAATAGGTTATTGAATTGGTGAGGAAGGGTGTATCATGGAAGAGCATGATTCCTTTTGAAATACCAACATTGATAAATCCAAAGAAATATGGAGGGTGGAGGATGTGCGTTGATATTAGAGCAGTCAATAAAACTGTAATCAAGTATTGATTTCTTATACCTCATTTATATTATATGATGGATATTCTTTTAGAATAAAAATACTTTAATGAGATTGATCTAAGGAGTGGATAGTGTTGTATTTGGTTTCATGAAGGAGATGAATATAAAACAACATTCAAGACTAGAGATGGTTTATATGAGTGGATGGTGATACCATTCAAATTATCTAATGCACCAACACATTTATGAGGGTGATGAAAACAGTGTTATGATATTACATTGGTATGTTTGTGGTGGTCTATTTTGATGATATTTTGATATTTATTAAAACTAAAGAGGATCACTTACATAATTTTAGAATGTTATTAGAGTTGTTAAGAAAGGAGAAGCTCTATGAAAATTTGAAGAAGTGTAGGTTTGTAAAAATAGTTTGGTATTTTTAGGATTTGTAGTTTCAGTAGATGGTGTTAGAATGGATGAAGAAAAATTTAAGATAACTGTTGAGTGGCCTATTCCAAACACAATCATAGAGGTAAGAAGTTTCCATGGTTTAATAAATTTTTATATAAAATTCATTAATAATTTTAGTAGTCTTATTGTACTAATGACAAATTTTATGAGACGAAAATAATTTACATAGACAAGAGTAGAAATAATAAGCTTTGATTTGTTAAATAAGAAGATTACAAAAAACCTATTTAAGCATTACCATATTTTAACAAAGTGTTTTAGGTTAATTGCGATGTTTTATTTGTAAGAATTAATGTTGCATTGATTTAAGAAGGAAAGCCAATAGCATATTTTAGTCAAAAAGTGAATGAGGTAAGAACAAAGTATTATATGTATGATGTTGAATTGTATACCATTATATAGGTATTACGACATTGGAGGCATTAACTGGTGGCTAAGGAGTTTATCCTATATACTAATCATTAGTATTTTAAGTATGTGAACACTAAAAAAAGGTTAAATAGTAGGCATGCTAAGTGGTTATCATTCCTTCAGTGACATACTTTTTTTTTTAGCATAAATCAGGAAAATAGAAATAGGTAGTTGATGCTTTAAGTAAGCAAGTGGGGTTGATAACTATTATGGTTAGAGAAGTAGCTAAATTTGAAGTTATTAAGGAATATATGATATAGATCCAAATTTTGGAAAGATAATTGAGCAATGCATGAATTCATTAACAGATGACATAAATAATACTTATGATGAGTAACTTATATAGGATAGTTAGCTCTTCAAGGGGAAACAATTATGTATTCTAGTTGGGTCTCTAAGAGATAATATTATAAGGGAGTTAATCAATGATGATGTGGGTGGATATTTTGGAAATATGTATAAAATATCTTTGGTGGAGGAGAATTATTTTTGGCCAAAGATGAAGAGAGTTGTGATAATCTATATGTCAAGGTGTATGATATATTAGGTGCCTAAAAGACATGCACATAATATATGGCTTTACATGCCATTTCCAATTCTAAGAAGACCATGGATATATTTGAGTATGGATTTTGTGTTAGGATGACCAAACACATAAAGATTTAATGATTTAATTTTTGTTTTTGTAGACATGTTTTCTAAGATGGTTCATTTTATTTCATGTAAGAAAATCAATGATGCCACTAGAGTTGTATAATGATTTTTTACAAATATATTGAGACTACATGTGTTCCAAAAACCATTACATTAGATAGGGACACATAATTTCTAAGTAATTATTTTATTAATTTATAGAATAATATGGGAACTAATCAAAAATTCATTATTTCATACCACCCACAAATAGATGGATAGATAGAAGCTGTAAACACGAGCTTGGTAAATTTGTTGAGATGAATAATTGGAGAGAAGCCCAAGCAATGGGACTTGGATTTACCACAATATGAGTTTTCATATAATAATTCAATTAATAAATCAATAGGAGATATTATTCATGTGATAAATCCTATGAGTACTTTAAATATGGTATAATTACCAATTATAGAATGAGTTAATGATGATGTAAAAGCATTTATAAAACATATACAATAGTTATAGGAGGTGAAGATAAAGCTACAAAAAAGTAATTAAAAATCTAAAGAAATAGAATATGTTATAATAAGGTCAAAATTATTTGAAGAAGGATATTTTATGATGGTTTATTTTAGGAAGGAAATATTTTTGAAAGGCACATACAAAAGTTTAAGCATAAGAAAATTGGACCATGCAAAATTATGAATAAAATCAATGACAAAGCTTATGAGGTGATTTTGCCTCAAAATTTTGATATCTCTCTATTATTAATGTTTCAAATTTATATAATTTCCATGGATAAAATGGTGAAGATGGATAAGTAGATTGGTAGAAATAGGTAACAAAGAAGAAGAAATAAAAGATAGTGCAAGTTTTGGAGAAGAAGGTAGTAAACACAAGGCAAAGAAGTTATGACATGTATTTGGTATAGTAGGAAGGATTACAATAGGAATACAACAATTAGAATATAGAATGGGAGATGAAGAATAATCATAAGAAAAAATGGAATCATTACAATCATATCAACTTGTAGGAGATGAGTTGTTTTCAACCAGAGGAGAATGATGCAAAAATTGAGTGTAAACTTTCAGAGGCCATAACTTTTGATCCGTAGCTCCAATTGAGCTCTCATTCATGCTAAAATGACCATATAAAAAATATAGGTGTAGAAATAAACTACCCTATCCATTTATGAGCATTTAATATATTTTTCAAAGGCCATATATGAGAATCTAAGGGTCCAAAAATGCATTTTAATATGTTTTTGGGATTTTTTCTATTTTTTAAAATTGTATAATTTTGCAATCAGACATGAAATTAAATTGAAATTAATCTTATAGATTAATTTTAATGTTTATAATATTTATACATACTTTCAGATCTTCGCACACTTGTATTTGAAACTTACTAAAACAACAACTACTAAAAATAACAGGTCAATTATTTTTATTTTTTAGAGTTCTAAATTTTGCATGTCACCTCCAATTCTGAGTTGAGTTTTATTTATGAATGGTTTTTAATTATTTAAATTATTTAATATGATAAATATAGAGTATTTTATCATAACTATTGTGAATACTGGATATTTTTACCTTGATAGTATTTAGGTTCATTAGAGGCAGTGTTCAACAAGAACATAAATATCAACATGATATTTAAAGATGTTTCTATAATGTTAAATCATCCTCATTTAGAGATATTTTCCAATTTCACTAATGTATAATTTACCACATGTCCAAGGAACCAAAACTAAAAAGGAGTATACTTGGTTCTTTGCTCATGTGGTAAACCCTACATTGGTGAAAATAGAAGATCTCTCTGGACAATGTTGAAATAACATTATAGAGAAATACATAAATCTCATGTTAATATTTTCACACTTTATTGAAACGCTACGAATAATAAACATGAAGTGAGCATTAATTATGCATAATTTTTTATTAAATAAGTTTATTATTATAAACAAAAAACAAGATAAAATATTGAAATTAAAAATATATATTAATCCTCTATCATGATACAGGTAACATCCCCTTTAATATTCTTAATACCATGCATGTTGAAGGTGCTAATGTGGATTAAAAAATCATCTCTCCACATGTGCATGACCTCACCTTGATGAGGTGGATCTAAATTAAGCTAATCTATAATCATTTCAAAAGAAGGGGTATAATTATTTTTATAATCCTTCGATAGGACTTCCCACCCATTTGTGCCTCATTTATTTCTGCCCCATATAGAAACATCATCACTCCCATCTTGACTTTGCATTCTCAGTCTCCATGGGAGGAGACAAGGATTTATTGAAACCTATGTTTGACAAGGAGGTTCAAGAACACAATAAGTTTATAAGAAGCTCAATAAAAGGGGACTCATGAAATTTATGGAATATGTCACTAAGAATAACGTTGAGATTTATTGAGACTTCATTGTGGCTTGGACAAAGTGAAAGGTTACCATACATGAAATCACCATTAATGTCTCATATGAGTTCATCGACAATGCCATTGGAATGTCATGCACAAGCACCAAGGAATTAGAGGACCAATAAAAAAATCAAGAGTCCCTATAATGTTTTTTCAAGATAAATGATTTTCTGTCGATGGACAAAAAAGGTTTCCCATGGGCTGATATCATGTGCTACTAGCCTAACATTTGTCTTTAGATCATGTGATGCATTGTGCTCAAATGTAAATTTACACAAATCTTTTCCCACCATTTTCTACTTCTTAATCATTTTATTGGGTACAAAATTAGTCTTCCCTATTTCTTGCTAAAGTCATTTGAGAGTACCATATTTCTTCACCAAGTGAATGATACCAATCCCATACTTCACTAGGGTATGATTCTCCTTATTGTTAAGTATGGCCAATCCATTTTAGGTTAGGAGGTTCCCCCTGGGAGTTCCTCTTCTGGGGAGGACTCCCAAGAGGACTCCCTATTGGAGAATCCTATTGAGGGATCCCACCAGCCTTCTAACTGTACCCCATAGAACAGGTTATCATAATCCCCCCCAAATGACCTCCTTCTCAAATTATTGTTTATCCCCAAATTGAAACCTATTGAAATAGGGACCCCTATGAAATCAAATTGGAAATGGAAATCCATTGTTACAGAGAAGCTAGAAAGTAACCAATAGCTACTAGAAAACTTTAACTCAAAAGTTCAACAGTAGGGTTTGGCCTAGCCAAACTCATCCAAGATTGTAATACATTACACAAATAATATGAAGCAATAGTTTAGGGCTTTGTTCACTCTACTTAGCCCCCATATTCCCCTACTATGAAATCACTAAAGGTTTTAAAATCCCCCCCTCAAGGCTCACCCAAGGGGTCCCCCCTAAATAGTCTCCCATGTAGGCAAAATAATAAAGTGCCCCATAATGATCTTCCCCAGTGAAGTGGCTAAAGGCCCCAGGAACTACACTCAAGCTAAAGTTTCAAAGGACAAATTGACCATCCCAATAAAGGAATCTACTGATGCTAATGACCCTCAGGATTCCTCCTAGTTTTGTTATGATTTCCTATTTTTTGCCTCCATTCTAAGTACTATTAATTTTTATCTTTTGACTTCTCAGCCTTGGTTGGCTATTAAAACTTTTGTAATGCACTCTTGTGGTTCTAGGTCCATATAAAACTTGGATTTTATTGTGTCAAATAAAAAAATTAATCCTAACAAATATAATGGCCTTGGTGTTGACGATTCATTGATACCAATCTTTAACCATGTCATTAGATGACTATATTTCATGTAAATAATTAGGAATAGTATTTTAACTCTGGTAAACACCTTCAATATACACCACTTATTATTTTTAATTTTATCTTTCTTATAAAACATAAACCATTTTTGTTGTAATATTTTCCTTCAGCAGTTGACCATTTTCCATTGCACCATTTCACCATTATTTATGGTATTTTAAGAATCTATTTTTTCCATGTTATAACTACACATATTTCCTTTTCCCCTAAATATGACTACACATAATGTATTCAAAATTTTAATTAATGTTTCTACCTAAATGGTGAATTGAGAAGACCATTTTTCAAATCACATACATCATAAAAACCTAACTAATCTCATATTTTAATAATAATTATTTGAGGTTTATTTATATATAGAACTATAATATATTTGTCTATGGGTCATATCCAATAATTTTTTTAGATGTGGTTTATGGTTACAATAACTTATTCGTATTTTCACTACATCTCTTTTATTGGGTGACATCATTGTCTTTTATTTCTTTAATTGTATATGTAAATTTATTAAAGCAGTAACTCAAACCTTGTATTTCCAAGGTAGTCTAAAATAAAATGCAAAGAATTTATTGTTAATATTGTCAAAAAACTTCTCGTGTCTCCCAAATTATTTCGCTAGTGTTTTTCTATTTATGTTTATGCTCTACTTATTTTTCTAATAAAGCTTCCTGGTTGAAAACTTACCATACAAGTTATAATTACGCATTGAGTAGTGTTACTATATTTCGAACATCACATCACACCTAAAACATGGTAGTAATTATGTATATATTAAAAAAAATCTTTATTTTGACTATCAATGTTAGATGTTCTCAATCATAACATATTTAGAGTAGGTATCATCTTCTATAATTTCATCATTTTAACAAACAATTGACATCTCTTAGTATAATTTAAATTTTCAACTTAATCATCCCAAATTTTATTATATTTTTCATCAATCAACATGCACTCATTTTATTTGGTATTGGTTTAAAAATTCATTCATCAATTTTAGCTAAATACATGGATCTTCTACACAAAATCTTGGAAGATATTTTTAGTGATAGTTTTTTTTTCATTTGGTTTTTCCATATTGTTTTATACATTATTAGTTTCTTCATTCTATGTTACAATATATTTATCTTTAGTTGATGTTTCCATATTATCATCATCACCATAATTAAAAACTATATAATCTAAATGTAGATGTCAATTAAAATTAAATGGAATGACATCAAAATTGGCAACTAAAATTTCAAGAAAATATTCATCATCATTATTAATTTCATTATCATTAATAATATCCTTATAAATTTTCATTTTATAAATATTTAGAGCATTGAGTTTATTGAGGATAGAAGTGGTACCTTATCATTCATGAAGTCTTCACATTCACTTCTTCTCTCTGCTCAACTCTAATGGATATTGTGTTTTGTGATTTATTTTTGGTTTAACTTTAGAATGATATATGTCATCAATTATGTATGATTAAATTAATTGGATAATTCATGGGTTACACAATTTTAAAGAGATAATTATCATTATTAAATTGTCATCCTTTGACGTAATGAGGGGATTTTATTGCTAAAATATGTAGAATGATGTAAACCAAAATAATGGGGATATAATTCTAAAAATCATATTGTATATAAATTGAATCTTTTTTAAATTTTTATATTAGGTAACATGTATACATTATATCACATACATGTTATATTCCATGAAAATTCCTTAATGAATTTTAAATTGTGGATCATATTGGTAGGGTTACATAAAAGTAAGGGGTCCATAGTAATATATGATGTAATTGGAGATAATTTCCCTATTACCACTCAATTTTACAGCTTGGAGAGGTAGTTAAATCATAATCCAAATTGAGTGGAACATCAGATTAACTTTAGGCCTGTAGGTTGTCTATAACAAGGGTAAATATCTTGATTGAAGGGCTAGCTCCCTAGATTTTGTCTTGATTTCTCATCACCTATAATACTAGCTCATTTGGATGAAAAGGGAGAGAGAAAACATAAAGTAAACTTATCTTAATGAGGTGATGCACCAATTTTAACCTAACCAGTACCAACCAATTTTAATTACATTTCAAATAAAATCCTAATCTTCACATACCACTAATCCAAATCTACCTATTGCATGATTATTTTTCATTGAGGTTTGTAAGGAAATATTAAGCTAGGAAGACTAAAAAAAAGGTCATAACATGACACTAGTGGAGAGATAACTAAATAAACTCATGAAAAATTCATTCGAACACTTCAAAAGACCTGTAAAAGACTTTAAAATTTAAATATGAATGCAAACAAGGACAATATGCCAAGGAAGAGAATCTATCACTTAGCAAGATCAACTAGTCTAACATACAAATTAAAACAACTCATGGAGAAGTTAAAATAGATTATTATTTATTTATAAAAGCATGAAAATGAGAAAATATTTACCATACTTATGTGGAGGATACTTTACAAATCCAAAAGTGGTTACTTATATAGCATAAGTGAGAGAGAAGAGAAGAAGGGTATAGGGGAGAAAGATTAGAAAAGTGTCATGTGAGTTATGATAAGAAGAGGAGTTATATAAATACTTAAAAAGGTTTAATATGCCATGTTTAGCTCTTATGAAGATGTTATAACTCTCCAAGTGGTGTGGGAGTTGAAGTGCTTGCTTGACACCTTGACTAACCTTTTGAAACTACCCTTTGTCTAAACATATTAAAGGACAAGTGGACTTCTTGATGGTCAGATCAATTTCTACTACCCCTTTTCTTTGCTCTTGACACCTCATAACTGACCCAATTATGTTCTCTTTGACACATCACCTCTTTCTCTTGCAAGGTGTTTAGAGGACTCTTCATCTCCTTAGGCCTATTTTACACACAAGAGTCAAAACATGGATTTTTCTTCTTGATCTTGTCCAAATTTCATGGATATCCTATTAAACTCATATCATACCTAAAAATATACACTTTGAGTCTCAAATGAGCCCCATCAATTCATTGTATACCAAAAGCCTCAAATATTTATCATTCTTTGTAGCTCTAAAATGATACAAATATCCTTGTGTATGGATTTATAAGGATTATTATGAGAATATGAGGGAATATTAGTGTAAAAATTAAGGCATTACAACTCTAGGTTCAATTTCATGATCTCAGAAATAGTGGAGATGTACTTTTATGTAGCTTCTCTCTCTTAACTAGGCCTCAATTAGGCCTCTCTACCAAGATACTAAAAATGGATCTAAAATATCCCCACACATCTCAAACCAAAAAAAAATTGTGTGATTAAGATAGATAAATTTCCCCTTTTTCTCCATGCAAAATTTTAAGATTTGATAGCTTGTACAAGCCTATATTCTAGTAAAAATAAGTATTTTTAGGCCTAATATGTATAATTTCATATAATCTTATACCAACCAATGGAATTGGATGATACTTAGGTGGTATTGAAAATTTTATGTGTGTTTTAGAAGTTTTTATAATCCATTTGGAGGCATAAAACTTCATTTATCTCTCATTAGGTACTTATGGCTCCCCTAGGTAACCTAAAAGTACCTCATAATATTAAGGATAATTCAAAAAGTTGGAAGCATGAATCCTTATACAAATTCCAAAGACTTTAATTAAACTAAGGTATATAACTTTTCTTATGATCTTAGGATCCCATGTATTACCTATGTTCTGTACCAATCAATACAATCTAGCATCTCAGGCTAGTAGGAAGCATTCTGTGAGGTTTAAGCAAGATGAAGTATGTAGGTGCATGTACCTGAGTTTGGTTTGAGCTAAAATGACCTCAATGAATTATATTATTTCCATATTAACCTATTATAATAAATTTCTTTCCATATCCTTCACCAAACTCTTTACATCCTCATTTATTTAGACCTAGGTTTCTTATGCCAAACTGACTGCCATATCCTAGTTGACTGTAGGTGCCCTTTTTCTTATTGTCAAGAGGTATGAGCTCATGAAATATTTGTGTGAAAATTTTAGCCTATTATAAAGGTATATTAAATGTCTCAAATCACTCCAATTTACTATTCTCATCATACTAATGATTATTTTATCACCTTCATAATACCCTATAAATCTATACTTTACTATCATCCAATGCCTTAGGCAAAATCTTTCCATGGGTCACTGTAGGTGTCATTAGGGTAGTTTGACTATATGCAAGGATATATAGGTCTCTAAGACCAACATAAAAACTTTTCAAAGGATATTATATATTATTTTTGATGTCTTAATAACTTATAAATGTATTAAACTCTAGACTTCACTTTTCATCAATGTCTATAGCACATTCTCTCACTTAGATGTAGGTGTCAACCTATGAATTTTGAGTGTATGATTTTGAGTTACCCTTTTAAAATCCATCATGGAACTTATAAAATTGGTTATTCCTCATTTGGTAACCTTTCTCAATGTCTTCAAGTTAAATTATCACTTTCAAAATACCTCACAACCTCTATACTTATTGTCAACACATACAATCCTGTGTAGAGGTATTAGGTCTAGTAGCTTATAATTATTTGATCTTATTAACATTAGGTGCTTATAAAAATCCATTATTACATGTTTATTTCATATTTAAACCATTACCATAATTATTCCATGGCTATGTATACACTTTGGACATTGTCAACTTTTGATTTCTTTGATTGGCATACCTACAGGTTTATAGACTTTTAGGGCTACAACTCTGTACTTTAAAAGCCTTTAAAGTGTAAATATAAATTTTAGGAATTAAATTAATTATATAAATTTAATAAAAACTTCTAAAAATTAATTCACAACTCTAAATTATTTTAAAAACATATTCAAACATTCAAATCACCCTGCTAAATGCAAACACATAAAACATAATGTCAAGAGGTGAATGAAATAAGTTGCCATGTGAAGCTTGTATAGAATATATATTTTATAAATAATACATGAATGGATTTAAATTAAATTATAATAACATTAATAATCACTCAAATTAATCAAACCACTTGGATAACTCAAAAATAAAAAATAATTGTCAGTCATCTCAAACTATGCATAAGAGAGACTTTGCTTGCCAAGGGACCATCTTCATGTGCCACCATGGTGAATTAATGTGTATGATTCATATATAGACATATTATAACTCAATATACATATTTTTATGTATCCATTAATTCACATTTTTCATTGGAGTTACACCAGACTCAGTCAATGGGGTTTTAAGCCTTCAAAAAGTAGTATGGCTTCATAGTGAGTTTTCATAAAGATAAGGACAAAAATATAATGAAAAATTATTTAAATAGGAATAAAATATGGGTCCCAAAATTTATCCAAAATATTATCCCCAAAATCAACCTGTATGATCTATATCACCTGATTGAATTTGGCCTTTACTAGCTTGTGAATGGAGCGATGGGAGAGAGAACTAGTTTTCTAAAACTATTTGAGTTCAATATTCATTCCAATATTATTTTGACCTATATAATCTCAATGGATGTTCTTAATCTATTTTCAATTAGAAATGACTTCAAGAAGTGTGTACAACTTTCTTAACTCCTCAAAATGGCATTGTAATTCAAGATTCTAACTTTGTTATGATTATATAATAGGTGTGGCAGTTGTGTAACTGATAAAAAATATTTATAAGGGTTACTTTATGTATTTATCTCTTTGGATACTTTTTACATACATAAATGTTAGCCAAACTCACATTTTCGTGCATATTTACCACCTTCAAGCTAGCAAATGAACCTTAGACATTCCAAAACTTCATGAAATATTGTTAGAATATGTTTAAGTTATAAAATTATATTAATAAACCCATAATAACCTATGAAAAAACTTTACTATGCCTTATCTTCTCATGACATGATTAGACTATAATATGACCAAAATATGACATTACCTTAACTTCTCCAAACTAACCCTAAATAATGATAACAAGGTTATATGAACACTTTAGGGGAAATATAAGGTATGGAATGACCATATGACAAGACCACATGAAAAGTTAAAATTAGATGGGGTGACAAATTTGACTTGGGGTCAAATTTGGTTAACACTACCCATAAATAATATCCTAGGTAGTTGTAGTTATGTTCAAAGGGATTGATTTGACATAAAATTATAAGACTAATTAAACTAATTGAATAATTCACTCAATAAATGATCAATCTATGCCTAATTTTTACTCAAACCAAATATTAAATAGTCAATTAGGACCAATGATATCCAACTAGCCTAAATGTTTCCCTATATTGAATGAATTGAATAATTAGTTCATCTAATAATGCAATTGAGAAAAATTGAGACCCATAGTGTATAATATTATCATAATTAAGTGAACACATGGCCCAATTTTATACAAATTATATCAAAATAATTATATTCATTATCTAATTCACTTCATATACAATGAAGTTTGGGAAAATTAAGCCCCAAAACATATTATAAGCATGATTATGTTCTTACGTTTCTAATCGGCTTGATGTTTATCCATGATTGAACATATCCATTAATTGTTTCAATCAATGATGTAAGTTGAGAAATTTGAAACCAAAAACACAAAGTTATAGTTACAAGAAGGTTGGATGGGTTTAAATTGACCTAATTTTCCTCTATGATTAAACCAAATTGGATATTTTACTTCAATCAATTAAGATATTAAGGTAAATTGCACTCCAAATCAAATAATGCATAGTCATAATTATTAAAAAGGGGTCTATAATAGGCCCAAATTTAAGGAAACATTTAGAGGCTATTTATAGCCATAAAACTATAAGTAAGTTTTTTTAAATTTGAAAATGGTTAATTTTGTTAAAATATACATAGGTCAAATAGCCTTAATTTTTTACAATATCTTAGACATGTGTTTGAAAAAACCTTATAAATTATACTCGATCCTATTTTGGGACACATAATTGTCATAATTACTATGCATATACAGCTCTAATTCACTAAGAAATTATACAAGACATGTATTGGTTATCTAGAACTGCCAAGTGTGAGTGTGTGTGTGTGTGTGTGCACACGCGCGCGCATGTGTGTGTGTGTGTGTGTGTGTGTGTGTGTGTGTGTGTGTGTGTGTGTGTGTGCATGTGTGTTGTGCATCCGTGCATGTGTGTGTGTGTGTGTGTGTGTGTGTGTGTGTGTGAGAGAGAGAGAGAGATAAGAAACACCTAAGACATAATAATCTTAAGGTAATAATTATATTTTAATTGGTGGTTGGCATAGTCTGTTAATTGAAATAAAAAATATTTGAAAGGCTATTTATGGATATTGTTAAGACATTTTGGTATACTTTATTATATAGTTTATAATTTTAAAACTATGAAAATATTTTGAATAATTTTTTGTGCCATTTATAAAACTGAGTAAAATAAACATGGTCTTCCTTCTATATAGTTTTAATAAATAAAAAACATAATAATAAATAATTATCAAATTGAATCTTTATTTTATTTTTAGCATTGAATGCTGTGCAAGTGAAATTAATTATATGGGCATTGAGGTTTAGATTTTGCCCCATTTTTTAGTGAATTGGTGATGGCATATTGAGGGGCCCCATGGAAAAGTTTAATGTTGGTCTAACATGTCACCTGCATGATTAATGTAAGAATATTGAATACATACATGATGGTTTCTTCATTTTTCTAGTCATTTATGCAAGCTATTGGTAGAATTAAAGCTCGGGTAGTTGAAATATTAGCACAAGAGGTTGAAAACAAAGACATAGACAATTTATATGTTGGTTTCCTTTTGATTGGAGGGTATGGAATTAAGAGGTTCCTTAAAAGGCATTTCTTTAAAGATATTTACTCAAAGCTTAGTGCATGTTGATTTTCTTATAAATTTCATAAATATCTACAAATGTTTTCCTTTAAAAAAAAGGATTTTTTCCTTTCACTCATATTGATTGCATGTAATTATTCCATTCACACATGTGATTGAAGGTTGATATGTTCTTAAAATCTATGAAATCAATACTTTTGGTTACTCATAAATATGGTTTAAATGTTCATGAGGATATGTTGTCTTTATTCATTTAGTTCTTTGTGAATTGTTTAATACAAGTATCTTGCATGCCATTATTTCTATAAAAAAAAATAGTTTCTTTTTTTTTAACATATTTATGTGGTAAAGACCAACCAACTATTATAATAAACTGAGTATAGAAAAAATTATGACAAAAAATAAGATTAAAGATTATAAATATTAAACCAACTATAGGGCTATAGGGAAAGACAACTATGAACATCGAGGATGACAAACTAAAAAATATAATTATTACCTTAAATTTATTGTGTCCTGAGAGGTCCTTATATTATATATATATATATATGTATGTATGTATGTATGTATGTATGTATATATGTATCTATATATATATATATATATATATATATGTATGTATGTATGTATGTATGTATGTATGTATGTATGTATGTATGTATGTATGTATGTATATATATATCTATGTATGTATGTATGTATGTATGTATGTATATATGTATATATATATATATATATATATATATATATATATATATATATATATATATATATATATATATATATATATACATACATACATACATACATATATATATAGAACATTAGGGTTTTGATAAATCTTGTTGAAGATAATACATAGTACATAAATGATAAATGTTGACATATTGGTTAGTCTTAATTTAACATTTTATTGAAATTTTTGAGAAATTTTTTATTGAAAATGAGAATTTCATTTTCTAGAATGGTCAAAATTAATGGTTTCAAATTTTTGAAGATATAGTTGCATGTATTTTAAAAAATATATATATGAAACTCATAGGGCTAGGATTTTTTATGGATTTGAGTTTCATGTATTGGATTATGACCTATTTACCATTTTTATATAAGTAGCATGAAGATTGAGAAATAAAAAATGGGGCAATATCTCAACCTCGGTCCCTATAGATTTAATTCCACTCACACCGCATTCAATTCTTGAAATAAAATAAACATTAAATTTAAAAATTATTTATTAGTAAATTTTTTAGTTATTATAACCATATAGAAGTAATAGCATTTTTGTTTTTCTTGGCTTGATAAATGGTTCCAAATAATATTCAAAACATTTTCATAGTTGTAAAATTCTAAACTATATAATAAGGTCTATCAAAATATCTTAACATTATCCATATTAGCCTTTCAAAATATTTTTATTTCAATTAACAAACCATGCCAACCAAAATATAATTATTACCTTAAGTTCATTGTGTCCTAAGTGGTCATTATCATACACACAAATGTGTGCATGTGTGTGTGTGTGTGTGTGTGTGTGTGTGTGTGTGTGTGTGTGTGTGTGTGTGTGTGTGTGTGTGTGTGTGTGTGTGTGTGTGCGTGCGCGTGCGCGTGCGCGTGCGCGTGCGCGTGCATGTGTGTGTGTGTGTGTGTGTGTGTGTGTGTGTGTGTGTGTGTGTGTGTGTGACAATTAAACATTAGGTTTTTGATAAATCTTGTTGAAGATAATGAATATTATATAAAGGATCAATTTTGACATAGTGGTTTGTCTTCATTTTGATGAAATTTTTGAGGAACTTTTGTTCAAATTGAGTATTTGATTATTTGGCATGGTCAAAATTGGAAATATTGGTTTGATATTTTTGAAGATATAATTACATTTATTTTTAGAAATATAAATATGAAATTTATAGGGGTATTATTTTTTATGGATTTGAGTTTCATGTATTTGATTATGGTTTATTTAATATTTTCTTGAAAGTGGCATGAGGATTGTGAAAGAATAATGAATAGTTTTCTTAGGCTAACAATTTCTATTTTAGTATGGTTATAAAGAGGATGGAATGATTAATTTTTATGCATAGTGATGGTTATATAAGTATTGTTTACATTTTTTTAAAAATTGAACAAATTGATACGTTGTATTGTTAAGATCATGAAAATCAAGAAGTATTTGAGTTAGTTATATAAAATCTTTATTTTCGCATATTTCATTAGATGTTAGGATAGAATCTATGTTCAAATAATTCAGTTAGAGATGTTTGGGTTCCTATTGATGATCAACATAGTTAGGTTACTCATTCATGGAGAAGATTTTGAGGTAATCTATTATTTTATAGTCGTAGGGTTGCTAACACATTTATTAGACCATTTAATTGAGGAACCCATGTTTCCTTGAATTTTGATGCCACTAAACCTAAATTTTTGAATGTTCTCAACTCTTTTCATACTAAATATTTAAATTTCCATGGAAATTTAAGATGGATTGGAGCACATTACAGGAATCATCATCATGGAAGAGGGACTCCAAATGAACCCTCTCAACACATGCATAATCCCATTCAACCTGATGAGCATAATGTTCCATTGTTCAATCCACCTAAAAATATTCTTGAATTAACTTAAGAATTTCACCCCAATGTAATTTTTCCACTTAACACTAGTATTCCATCCATTGATCCTTAAAAAATGAATTCTTTTAGAAGGAAATGTGTTATCAGCCCTGCAACACATACTATAGAGGTCAGAATGTTAAAAAAATTCAAGTTTTAAGTAGATGATTTTGAAGGGGCCCCTGTAACAAACCGCTACACCAAAAACTCAAGGCATTAGTGAAATCTTCCCATTAGGATCATAACATACCACCATGCTTCCAAAGCCCAGACTCTGGGCTGGATTTGCGCCCGTACCACCAAGATTCCCTACAGGTATGAGCCCCAAACGAACACTGCGATGCCGGCGTAGCCCCCCGCTGTATGACTTGAACCTGGGTGGAGGCTCTGATACCACATGTAATGAACTGCTACACCAAAAACTGAAGGCGTTAGTGAAATCTGCCCATCAGGATCATAACAGCCCCAATCCACTTGATTGAAATTCCCACTAGTTCCATGGAGTAAACTAAGTACTTGATTTATAACGGTGCATTTTTGATACATTTAGTTTCTGATGTATACTCTGGTTAAATTCTTGTGTTGAAATTTATTTTGATACTTGGTACTTATAAAATACTATCATTATATTTTTAAGTATGTTGATATTATTTTTTGTGGTTTTTATATATACATGGTAGTATTTTTTCCTATACAACAATATGCTTGAATGGTTTACTGAAAAATTATGGAAATACACATGGATTTTAATATTTTAGTAATTAATTTTATTTTAATATAATATATTTTTAAAATTATCTCTTCATAGTGTATTATGTTTTATCCTTGTCAAAATCTATAAATAAATGTGTCTAACATGATCAAGATTGAAGATGATCTTGAGGGAGAGGTTGAAATTAATAATGTTTTTTTTGGTTATCTTTCATGTCCCAAAATTATAGTTCTCCAATACTCTTTTTGTGTAGTATATATAGTAAGATTATGTAAAATAATTAGTATAAATTGATTACAGACCTATGTAAGTATCTCAAAGATTAATCTAATATTAACCATTAAATTATGATATTTGGCATTGAATTATGAGTATGTTAGTTTATTGTTTTAGTTGTTCTTAGTTAGAATAGTGATTATATTTTCCTTTTCATTGTTATGTTTTCATTTGTGTTTCTATTTTTTCCCTCTTAGTTTCTTTTATTTCATTTCTTTTTCCTTCTTTTCAGCTATAGAGATATAAAATATATATCAAGAGATTAAAAAAATTACTACAATAGAATCATAAATCTTTCCTTCAAGAGATTACCTCTTTTATAGGCTTTATTATGTAGGATATGATAGATTATATTATTTAAAATTTGATTCACACACACACACACACACACACACACACATTGGATAACTAAGGTATTTTATTAGTGCATCATTCATTACTTAAATTTTATATTATTCCCATAAGTTTTAAAAACTCTATTCATATACTAGAAACATTTATCACTTCCTATAATCACTGTTATTCTAAAACCAAAAAAATAAAGATCTAAGGTGCATCAAAACAGTCACTAAAAAATTATAGCATGCCCTTATAAATTTATGTTGGCCACTATTTATATTTTTTTCAAGTGATTTGTAGTTTTTTTCATGTTTTTATATATACCCAATTTATACAAGTACCACATTATGAAAAATGAGGATGACATAATTGAAAACATATATTCAAAACATATTCACAATTTTAAAATTTTAAACTATATAATAAGGTCTACCAAAATGTCTTAACCATATCCATATTGGCCTTTCAATTATAATTTTATTTCAATTAACAAACCATGCCAAACAAAATATAATTATTAGCTTAAGCTTATTATGTTCTAAGTTATAAGTGGTCCTTAACACATTTGTAAAACAAACATGTACTTCCTTCTATATGTTTTTAATGACTAAAAAAGTTAATAATAAATAGATAAAACTATAATTATAAACATTGAAGTCAAAATTTATATGTCTTCAAGACATAAAAAACTAGGAATTTTAAAAATAGGTAAATGACATAAATGAATTCACATCCAAAATTTTCAAACCTAATGTATATTTTATTTATATCATTAAATACACTGCAGGTGGAATTAAAACTATGGGGATGAAGGTTGAGATCTTTCCCATTTTTTAGTGAATTTACACCAACATATTAAAGGGTCAAGGCAAAATTTAATGTTGGTCCAACATGTCACCTATGAGATTAATGGAATTTACTGGAATACATATGTGATAGTTTTCTCGATTTTTCTAGTCATTTATGCAAGCTTTTGGTAGAAATGAATTTGTTGGTCTAATATGAATACTTATAATTCATTACACTACATAAACCTCAAATAAGTCTATTATAAAATAACAAGGGAACACCACAGTATACTTATGCATATTTATAATAGAGTTTACAACTTTGATAAACATGTTCAATAAATCAAACAAAACACACAAAAAATGTTTTATAAAGTATTAACTTTTTTCCATAAAAATTAGAGTCACCCAATATTAATTATCAAAATGAAATTTGGTTACATGAATCCATGGAAAATTATTAGAGATAAAAAAAATTGTCCTTCCTCATCCAACATCATATTTTAGATGACTAAATTTAAAATTTTAACATGCAAATTTCCTTCATTTTGTTCTTGATAATGTTTATTTTCATCTCTTTAAAAGTTGTTGGACTCGTATCTAGTATTGCAGAACCATAGTGTGTTTGAATAATTATTACTCAGTCCTCTTCTTTTAGATGTAGACTACCAAATTACTAGAGCTCTATCAAATGAAAAATAGAGTACATTGTATCTATTTGTATATAGCCTCAAACAAGTCTCCAAATTATCTTCAATATTGTTTCTTAGCTTTGAATTTAAAAGTGGCAATGCACTAAAATTTCTCTCATCTTCCACTTAGTAAAAAATCATTATTTGGCATAAATTAGAAATATTAAAGTATTTGTAGATACCATCACATAGTATTTCACTCAAAGTTAAGGTATTCCATAGTCTAGTAATTGAGTTATGTTCGAAATCATGGTCCAAAACATTAAATTATTTTGGAAAATCAAATAGATTACTCCCTTAGCTTTGAAAAATATAAAATTACATAAATTTGTTCACCATTCAATTCCACACTCTTGAAAAAGTGTTGTGCCAAGGTTTTGATTTTATTCTTAAAATTTGATGAGATAACATTTTTCCAATATTGAGGGTACACCATAGACATGGATTCTAGTAGTTCATCTCAAAGAAAAAAATATCTAATATTTGAATAAAGACATTTTGCAATTTAATTCAAGGTGTAACTTATAGATAATAGAGACTCAAGGAATTAATCCTTTATAACAAGAACCTATTTGAGTCTATTAGATCGACCAATTATGTCAAAAGGGTGAGTTTTAGTTTGTACTCAATTTATACTAAGTATTGCACATGATCTTATTGTATGTACTAAAAAAAAAGAGTCTTGGATAACCATATTTTTGGGACATAAAGGATAACAAAAAAAACATTATTGATTTCAACCTCTTCTTCAGGCTCATCTTTAATCTTGATCATAATACATACATTTATTTACTAAGTTTGGCAAGGGTAAAATGTCATCCACTAGATGGAAGACTTGTTGAATTGTTCTAAAATCCTTTGCAATTGTTGTATACAACCCTAATAAATAGGATATAAATGAATAGACTGTGAAGCTCACATTTTGAAAACATAGCAATCCATAGAAACTACAATGAGGTTTTCATACTAGATTTTGTTTTTAAATGTCTAAAGTAATAATTATATTTTGGTTGGCATGGTTTGTTAATTGAATTTTTTTTTTGAAAGACCTTTATTGATTATGGATATGGTTAAGACATTTTAGCACCTTATTACATAGTTTATAATTTTAAAAAAATAAAAAATATTTTGAATTTTTTTGTTAGTTATGTCATCCTCATTTTTTGTAGTTGTCTTGACCTATGTCCCCATAGTTAATTTATACTTTATACTCTAACTTTTTATCATAGTTTTTTATATACTTAGTTTATTATATTAATTGTTTGGTATTTACACATACTTATTTTAAACAAACAATAAACCAATTTACTCTATGAAATAATGGCATGCAAGGTACTTATTTTAAACAATGCACAGAAAATAAACTAAATAATTGCAATAGAGCCTCATGATCATATTGTGTTTTATTTTTAAATGTTTAAGGTAATAATTATATTTTTATTTCTATGGTTTGTTAATTTAAATAAAAAATGTTTGAAAGGCCAATATTGATATGGTTCAGACTTTAGCAGAACTTATTATATAGTTTATAATTTTAAAACTATGAAAATGTTTCAAATATTTTTTAAATTATGTTATTGATGTAGAGACGTCTTTAATTATCTACTCTGTGACTCTGATACCTGTAATCTATTTATTTGTGCATCATAAGTCTTATCAATTTTATCTTATCCATCACCTTCTCACTAGGTTTAACCACATTCTTATTCACGATCATTTTACTAAGATTATTTACATTATTATACTCTACCTTTAGACTCATTTATAGCCATCATACTCTTCCATTCATCTCATTTTATTCACCTCACACATACATACTAGTCTTCAAGCTTCTCTAGGCCAAATCACCTCAATATCTCTTCCCTAATTCTTGGCTACATCTTCATGTCTTCTATAGGATTCCTTGGACATTTATGATTTATTGTATTTCAATTCAAACACTCATCCTTTCCTTAAGACACTTTATGCAACTCTACTCACTTTTACACTGTCCTTATAGAATTTTTTCTAGATTTTTTGACTTGTACAAATAATTAATATTAAATATTGAGAAACCAAGGAAATTATATGACACCCTCTATCATCTTATATATCTCCATGAATTTTAATTAACCAAATCCCTTATTAAGTGCCTTTTATAACACTTACTCTGACCTAATTAGGTCTCTTTACCCCTCCTTTGCAAACATTCTATTATTTCTATATTGTACAATATGGTGTAACTCCAAAACCTCATAAATATTATTTTCCACATTGAAACAAATGTGAACACAATTATTTAGGGGTTTTGTATAGATAATATTTAAGATACACAAGTTTCTTCTTAAAACCCTAGTTTCAGCACTATGACATTCTTGTACTAGCCCGAGACCTATCAAAACACTTTATATTGAGATTGTTTTCTATTATGACACCTTTAAGACTTGGAATAGGTATGTTACAACCCTTATCACCTTCTCCAATCACTAAATTATCTCAATCAACCTCTAAACTTCTTTAATTACTCACTTTGACAAAAACTTGATTGTTTGATAGGGTTACACAATCTTTTTAGTTAAGTTTTCTCTCTCTCCAAGTATTCCATCAGACTTAAAATTCTCAAATACTTTTAAAAAGACCTATATAACCTTCATTATGAGTTTAAATATTTTTTTTGGCTCAAAATGAAGTTTTACCATTTAAAATTCTATTGAATTAAATTGGTTCACCTTTTTTAGGCTTCTTAACCTTTCCACAGAGTCTATATTTGTCTAACACAACTTATCTAAATACAAATGAATCTTGAACATACTTATAAACCATTACAAACTTCCTTTTTATTCCTTGAATGTGACAAACTATATATAAAACTGAGCCTATAGGTTACCAACTGACCTGTAGGGTAATATATGATAAAACAACACCTAAATATGTTTGATACATCTTATAATGATATTATTACCATGTCTTCTCTCATCGAAAATTATCATATTTGACAGATATTTACATTATTGACTATCAATTCACCATTCTTGACATAGTTTCCTCTATTAACAATACTCAGAAAACATAAAGGTGAAAGGGGTCTATAAAGTTATGAAATAATTTTCAAACCTATAGGTTAGTTTCAAATTTTATCCTTTAAATTAATCATATAAATATGGAAATTATAAAATAACAAGAATGGCATAATAACTCTCCAACACATTTTAAAACATTGGTATAAATGTTCACACACAAAAACTTACAAAATATAGAAGTTTTTCCTCTAAATCTTGATCTTGGAAATGATTTAGCTTGAAATTTTCCACCTCTCATTCATGAATCTATGACCCTAATAACCTACCATGACTCTCTCTATGATTCTACCATATTTTTTATCTCAAAAACTCATTACATTTCCCTTTTTACATGAACAAATACTTTTCATATCAAGTGCTTTAGCATGGTAAGTAAATTGCACTTTACACATTGATAATACACTCACATACCTAACTAAGACCTCCTATAACCTCAATAACGAATTAAAAACATTATACTTAAAAAATACATCACCAAATACCTTCCAAAACTAAGGACATAATTTAAATTTTCAAAATTAGAGTTTAGAGAAACTCTCCCAAGCCAAAAAACATACAAAAAAACAAAATATGATGATTATAACACCATCCTATAGTTCCTATAGGACTTATAAAACTCAAATCAAACCAAAATGATCAAAATACACTTAACTACCTTGACTTGATTGATACTCCTACATCATACTCCTGGGCAAGAAATAATTTAAGCACTAATGGACTATTATGTTCTTATTTATTGTCTTCCAATTATTATTCTTTGGATCATTCTCCTTTTCTTATATTCCTCCATGCTTCAACTACTCATCTTTTTTTTCATTCTTTCCCCTATCAAAGACAAATATGCCTCCTTACTTCTAATAATTGATTTTACTAACTAGAACTTGATGTGACTCATTATTTACTCTTTGTCTCTATCATATGGGCTATGTATTCCCCAAAAAATTAGTGATACAAGTGTAATTTCATCTTCTTATAATATTATATTCATTCTTACAACAACAACAATGGAAATTTATTGCCTAACTACTTCAATTTGTTGGATTACTACCAAAAATTCTTCAACTTGATGCTCTTTATCCTCCATCATGTGGACTTCATCTACTATAACCTATACCTTATCCTAATTATCCATCTTTACACCATTAAACTATCTCTCTAAGGCTGATATCTCTCCTTCTAAATACTCAACACTCTCATATACAAACATGTAATCAGATTTCATACCTTTGTCAATCAGCTATACTTCATTTTCCAAACCTTCATGGAGGTCTACAAACTGATCTACTTCTTCTTTGTCATTCACATCAGATAACTAGCTAAAACTATCTTATTTATCCTCAATCAATCTTTCATAATCCTTCTAAAGGTACTATTCAACTTTACCCACTTATTCACTATGTTGCTCACTCCTATTCTTCACTATCTCACTTTTGAGTTTCTTAAAAAGTAACCTCTTCTACTCTCTTTCCTCTCTCTTAGCTTTCATATTTATCCTCTTCATTTATATCCTTATTGTCCACTTGAGTGTTTTATTACTCATGAAACATCCATATTATGGGTTTTGAATTTCCTTCATTTGTTCCTTTATGATAAAAAAATCATCTAATTATTGTCTTACTTCCATCATCTCTTTTTCCATCTCTTTTCTCTTGGTGTCTTCTTGAACCTTTCTCTCTTTATGATATCTCAACTCAATCATGACCTATTTCCTCTTTTATTTATCATTCTTCATATTATCCTTCTCTCAATATATTGGTCTCACCTAGACCTATTCTTCTTGATAAGCCTCCTCTACTTTCCACTTATGACCTCTCACTTGGGTCTCTCTCTCCCTATGACCTCACCTGGGTCTATTTCACTCTCCTGTCCTCTTCTTAGGATTCATTTATCTCTCTTAAAACTCTATTTTATATCTCTCTCTTAAGATTTCCATCAATTCTATCACATTATCAATCCTCACTAGCTTCAAGACTACTTACCACATTTCATCTCTACTCATAACTTTCTATTCACATCTAAACACTATCTCATGAACACAACAAAACTCAAAATGAAAGGCAAAAAAAACTTGTACCTTTATTTTATTGATATTTATCCTTCCCATCTTGTTCTAATGAACATGATACTCTAATACCAAATGATACAAATACCTATTTCATTCTTTTCTCTATGACCTTGACACATGTGATCTATATATTCATACATCATAAGTCTTATCAATCCTCTCTTGTCCATTACCTTATCACTAGGTTTAACCAAATTATTATTCATTATAATTTTAATAATATTATTTTCATTATTATACTTTACCTTTATACTCCTTTAAACCCCTCATATTCATCCATTCATCTCATTCTATTCACCTCACACACACACACACACACTAGTCTTCACTATTCTTCAAGTTTCTCTAGGCCAAATCACATCAATACCTATTCCATGATTATTATAAAAAACCTCATGTATTATAAAATATTACTTAGACATATATGATTTCATATATTTTAATTCAAACACTCATCCTTTCCTTAATACCCCTTATACAACTCTGCTCATTTTTACACTATCCTTATAACCTTGTTTTTTGGATTTTTTGACTTGTACAAAAAAGCAATATTGAATATTGAGAAAAAAAGGAAATTATTTGACACCCTATATCATATTATATGTCTTCATTAATTTTCATTAACCAAATCCATTCCTAAGTTCATTTTATATCACTTGCTCAGACCTAATTAGGTCTCTTTACCCCTCCTTTGCACATAGTCTATTATTTTTATACTATATGGTGTGGTGTAAATACAAAACCTAGTAAATATTATATTCCACCTTGAAACACATGTGAATAAAAAAATTCATGGTTTTTTATGGATAGGACTCAAGATACATGAGTTTCTTCTTAAAACCCTAGTTTGAAGACTGTGATAGTCATATACTAGCCTGAGACCTATCAAAACACTTTATATTGAGATTATTTTCTATTAGGACACATTTAAGACCTAGAATAGGTATATTAAAATAATAATAAACTAATAAAATAAATAAATATTATCAATCAGCCTATAAACTTCTTTAATTACTCACTTTGACAAAAACTTGACTATTTGACAGGGTTCCACAAGGTTACACAGTCTTTGCCTTTAAGTTTTATCTTTTTACAAGTATTCCATCAGTATAAAACTTATCCAATCCTTTTAAAAAAACCTATATAACCTTCCTTATGAATTTCAATATTTTGGTTGGCTCAAAATAAAGATTCACCATTTAAAATTTTCTCTAGGGTTTCACCCCTGTACATAGGTCGAGAGGATACTAAAGGCTTTAAATTAAATTGGTTCACATTTTTAAGGTTTAATAGCCTTTCCATAGAGTATATGTTTGTATAAAATAACTTATATAAATACAAATTAATCTTTAACATACTTATAAACCATTACAAACTTCATTTTTATACCTTGACTGTGACAAACTATACAGAACATTGAGACTATAGGTTGTCAACTAACCCACAAGGAAATATAATATAAAAAACACCTGAATATGTTTGATACACATTATAATGATATTATTAACATGTATTCTCTCATAAAAAATGATCATATTTGACAAATCTTTACATTATTCACTATCACTTCACCATTCTTGACACAGTTTCCTCTGTTGACAATACTATGAAAACACAAAGGTGAACAGGGTCTGCAAAGTTATGAAATACTTATCAAACCTGAAGGTTAGTTTCAAAGTTTCTCCTTTTAATTAATAATATTAATATGGAAATTTTAACACATAAATAATGTCATAATGACTCTCCAATGCATTCTTAAACATTAGTATTCATGTTCACACACATAAACTTACAAAATAGATAAGTTTTTCCTTTGAATCTTGATCATGGAAATGATTTAGATTGAATTTATCCAACTCTTCTTAATTAATGTATCACCCTACCAACCTACCATGACTCTCTCTACAATTCTACCTTATTTTCTATCTAAAAAACTTGTTATATTTCACTTCTTACATGAGCAACTGCTTTTCCTATCAACTACCTTGGCATGGTAATTACATTGAACTTTTACATTTATAGTACACTCAAATACCTAAATAAGACCTCCTAGAACCTTAATAACCAATTAAAAACATTAGACTTCAAAAATACATCACCGAATACCTTCCAAAACTAGGGACATAATTCAAATTTTAAAATTAGAGTTTTTGTAGGAAACTCTCCCAAGCCAAAGAACATCCAAAATAACGACATATGATTATTATAACACCCTCTTAAGGTCCCTATAAGATTTATAAAACATAAATAAAACCAAAATGGTTAAAATACACTTAAGTACCTTGACTTGGTTGATGATCCTGCATTAGTTATCCTCACTTTTCGTAGTTGTCTTGCCTTTTGGCCCCATACTCAGTTTATACTCTATACTCTAATTTTTTATCATAATTTTTTTAATACTCAATTTATTATATTATCTAGTTAGTGTTTTGAGAGACTTATAGCGGTCTATAATCAATTTTTACCATACCACCTAAGTAATCACCCAAAGCATTGTGTGTTGATTTTAAATTCAACATCAAATTAGGATGTCCACATTAGAACAATATGGCTCCATTTCAAAGTCTATGATCTTAAAAAACCTTAATAATTCCATACTATTTGAAGTTGGATATGCCTAATCCATGTGTCTCAGGATTACTTTATGATTTTAAAAATACTCATATTATATCATATTTAAAAAATATAACAAATAATATCAATTAATCCATGGTTTATGTATCTACAATAGAGATTTAGCTCTTTTTAGTTCCAGATAAGGAATTTGCAAAATTTAGCAATGATAAAAAAGATGTCTCAAGAGTCAAAACTACATAAATTAGCTACATTATGTTAATGGTCATTGAATTTGATAAAGGGAAAATATTTTAATTTTAAAAATCACATCATATAATGACTAGGTTGGTCTAATTGCATTATGAATTTCATAGTTGTCTTTCTATATGGCCCCATAGTTTATTATTTATAATCTATACTCTAATTTTTTATAACAATTTTTGTTATACTCAATTTATTATATTTTTTGGTTATTATTTATCAAATACTTATTTCAAACAAATAATAAATTAATTTCCTCTGATAAATAATGGTAGGCAAGATAATTCTTTTAAATAATGTATAATGAACAAACTAAATAAACATAACAGATCATCATGATCATATTTTATTTTGTTTTTAAATATTTAAATTAATTGTTGTCATTCAATTTTTAAACCTTAGAGAGTTTGTTCAAGCCTCCTCCAAATTAAGTGGAACATTGGATTACCTCTAAGCTTGTGGGTTGCCTATAGTGGAGGTAAACCTCTAGATTGAAAGGGTTAGCTCCCTAGATTTATCTTTGATAGATTATCACCTATACTACTTCTTTGCTTGGCTGAAAAGAGATAGAGAGAACATGAAATTAATCTATCTTAACAAGGATATTCACTAATTATAACCTAACCACTACGTACACTTTAAACACAAGCCTAATATGCATATGACACTACTACAAAATTGCCCTTGCATTAGTATTTCTCATGGAGGTTTGTGAATCTAACCTAACCTAACTAGGAGGATTTAACAAAAGGTCATATCATGACACTTTTGTAAATACAAATCACTTAACTCATGAAAACTACATTATAAAAATTCAATATACCTGCAACAAACTTTCAAAATTGAATATGGATGCAACCAAGGATAACATGCTAAGGAAGATGAGCTATCTCTTAGCAAGATCAACTGAATTAACATATATATTGAAAAAAACTCATAGAGAAGGTAAAATAGATCATTAATTATTTCTTCAATGGTTAAAATCAGTAGAAATTTTCCATACTCAAGTGGAGGATACATTTCTAAGTGAAAGTGGCTCAATATATTACATAAGTGTGAGAGAAGAGAAGAAGTGTGAAAGAGAGAGAAGATAGACAAAAGTCATGTAAGTTAAAAAAAATATGAGTTAAATAAATTTGATAAGAAACTTAAAAATCCATTTGTATCTCCTCTTCATATGTTCTAGCTCTCCAAGTGGTGTGGGAGGTTGAAATGCATGCTTGACACCTTAACTACCTTCTTGAAATTCTCCTTCTTATTGAAATGTTGAAGGATAAAGTGGCTTTAATGGTGATGAAATTAGTTTATAATTCATGTTTCATTTTCTCTTGACACCTTTCAACTAACCCCAACATGTTATCTTTGACACACCACCTGATTCTCTCGCAAGGCATCTAGAAGGCTCTTCATCTCCTTATGCCTATTTTTCACGTAAGTGTCAAAACTTATTTTTAATTACTATATATATTAAAAAATTCATGTATGTCCTATTTATATCCTATTGGACCTAAAACAATCCATTTTGAGGCCTTAAACTAGCCCTAGTAGGTCACTCTTTACCAAAAGACTGAATTAAGCCTCATTCCCTATTGTCTTTTTTCCCTATTTTTTTCCTTGTGTGGGAGTTTTAAAAAGAATCCTATGAATATAAGGTAATATTACAATAACATCTATTCTCTTATAGTTCCATGTCAAATTTCATAAGTTGAAGCCAAGTGAAAGTCAGCTTTTTTACCTATCTCTTCTACCAATTAGGCCTAATTAGGCCTCTAGTCCTTAAAAGTGAATTATAGATATAAAATGCTCCTGCACTTATGAAACCTCTTGTAAGTGTGTGATTCACCTTACTCATGAAAAAACCAATCTCGATGTCAATTCTGAGCTTCTGTAATAATGTGCTTATAACTAAACCATAAAATGCTAAAAAATAAGCCCTTTTACAAGTCTGTTTAGATTGCCTTGAAAATATAGTTTATTTGGTCACTTATAGGTATTATTGAGAAAATTTATTGATCTTATTAGATTAAATAAGTCCCATATGACCTCTTATAATAATTATTAAGCTCTTACCTTCTTATAACATGTGCAAAACACAAAAACTTGCAAAAATAGGATATTTTAGGTAGTTCATACAGTAATCCATGCAAGTGAAGTACATGTGAATAACCTAATTGAAGTCCTAAATAAAATCCAAGAGGTTTTAGGATCAATTTATTTCATTTTATGTGATTTTTAGGTCCATGTTTGCAAACTATTCTATTCACTATAGCCCTTATAGACAGCCTGAAAGTACTTCAACTTCTTAGCGATGATTAATAATGTTCGATGTATGAATCCTCCAAAAAGTTTCAAAAAATTTAATTACATTATTTTGGATAAATTACCCTAGGATATTATGGTCCCTTGCAACATGTGTGATTCATAACAAGTAAAACATTTTAGCCTTTCAGGTGGAAACAAGGTTTTGTAGGGGATCTAAGCAAGTTTGTAGTCTGTAGGTGCTTGTCTCAATATATTTTTTTATCTCCAATGACCTAAACAGGTTTTTAACATATATATTAAAATATTATAATCATTATAAGATCACATTTTTTCATCAAACCTCTTCAACATCTCCTTTTCCTAGGCTTAGGGTTTATTGGTCAAATTGCCTAACTCACCCTAATGGACTATTTTCATCCCTTTATCCTCTATGTCAAAGGTCTATAATATCATGTAAGGTTTTTTCATTCCTCTTACCATATTTTTATGTATTTAAAGGTCCATCTCAATGTCTACTTATTTTACTTGAATTTCCTCCAAGGCCGATTGCCCGTATAAGCATGTATCATGCCATCAAGACTATAGGTTTGAAATAGGGTATGATGCATTTTTATTCTTCATGGTGTTTATGACTTCATATAATATTTATTCAAGTAACATATCAGATTATCAAGGATATATAATTCTTAAATTCTAACTCCACTTATCATCTCTTGTTCAATATTGCCTATACAAACCTGTATTATGGAACTAAGACCATGCATAGGTTTTATGACTGGGTTTACCCTATTGTTTAGTTTTTTATTGATTTTGAAATTATGAGAAACTATGTTCAACTCATTTCAATAATCTCCCATCACCTTACTTTCTTTGATCAGGTAGACATACTTGTTGAAGATTGTGTGTGGAGCTAGACCTTGACTATATGTATGGACTGAGTGAGCAAGGTTATGACCCTTATTTTTATTTAATATCTTCTTAGTCAAGACTCCTATTTATAAATTTTTATTATGATGAATTAATAACCTAATACATATCCTCTCAAACCCTAAACAATCACATAGATTACCTTCTCAAGTTTGAGAGTCCTTAATAATAAATAGACCTATAAGTAGCCAACTACCTATGTGCATGAATTTAAAGGTTAGTCTATCAACCTAGAGTTTTAAGAAAACTACTAAAAAATTGAGTCCCTTAAAACTTTTGGCATGTTATTGATGATACAAAATCTCCTTCCAATATTTAAACTTTTATATTTCACTATCTACCATTGTTCAAAACCAATTTTTCCTCAGTTAGTTGTAGGTATGTATTTTAAGGAGTTGGCTATATATGACCTTAAATTAGGACCATTTCTAAACTCCAAAACCAATGTAAAATATTTTTAAAGACTCTACCATAATTTTGATATTTTTAGACACCTCTCTTAATGCCTTGCAACTCAGTGTTTCCATTATCATTCACCATTTCAAGGCATGGTCTGAACTATCGACTGTGTGTGGTCCCTTTGAGAGTTATAACTATGAAATCTAAGTTTATATCTTTAAAAAAAGAATAAATATCCTATAATTTAAATACTATATCAAGATAACCCTTATTACTTCCTTTAAGATCTATGAGATTTCTTTAAGGCACATTATTAGAGCTATGAGCCTATAGGAAGTGAATATTGTAACCTCTATGTTTGAAGGCTTTGAAAGGTGAAATTCCATGACTGAAAGCTCAAAAAATATTTTTATTAATGCATCAATACATATAACAAGGAAACCCACTTAAATTTTTTGGAGAAAACATGTTTAGACTCATAAAAACATTTGAACTCGCTATGTAGACAGAACATAGTTCACCATGAGAATTGAGGTATGTGACCATATTGAGCTTGTATGAATTACTTGGATGATTTTAATTCCATGATTTTATTGTGGATATATTATATAACACTATATAACCATAAAAATTCATCAAACCAACTGGATAAATCATAAACATAGAAAAGTTTGACAGTCACTTATAAACTACTCCCAAGAACCTTTTTGCTTTCCAAAGGACATCCACATATGCCAAAAAATGGGTGAATGTATGTGAGGCATATGAAAACATCTAATAAAATACTCTAATTTATTTCATGTAGATAATACTTCATTTTTTGTTCTATAAATCTCAAGAAAGACCCCTATCATAATTTACTAGCAAATTTTAGACCCTTAACTTTTTAGAAATTATTCATAAATCTAAGAAGATGAATCTGATAACCAATTCCAAAATTTTTAATTTGAACAAGACTAAAATAAATTCCCAAAGTTATAGGCTTCCACCTTCTCTCCTAGCCATACCATTCAAACCATTTTGGCCTATACAAGCTTTTGAAGGAGTTGATATGAGGGATATGAATATTTCTACAACTCTTGGATCTCAAACTTCCTTACAAGATTTTTTATAACCTATAGGATTTTAGAGGACACCTTTGAAACATTTTCACTTGCCCATGAGTTGTACATGTCCATACAACTTCCTTTAAATCTTCAAAGCAACATTTAACTATAAGAAAACTAACTTTATTTGTCAATTTTATAGGTGTGGAAGTTGAGTAACTGCTCCAAGCTCTTTGAAAAGTTTTTTTTATGAATTTTTCACTTATAGAGCTTTCTCACATATAAATGTTAGCCAAAAATCCACTTTTTATGCATATTTAACCCCTTAGAGTTATCAAAAGAACTTCAAAGTTTCCAAATCACCCTAAAATGTTATTAGAATATGTTTTAGACATGAAATGACATTAATGAACCCCGAATCATTTATGACACAAATTGACCATGTTTTTTCTATAAATGACACCCCTTAATCATTATATGACCAAAATATGACCCTATTTTAGCTTCTCCAAACTAACCTTAAACCATGCTAATACGTTTAAATCAAGACTCTAGGGACCATACAAGCATGGCATGAACACATGACAAGTTTGAATTTGGAATGGGATACCAAATTTGATTTGGGGTCACATTTGGTCAACATTTTTGGTGATTCATAGGGTTAGCATTCCTATAATTTTAATAGCACTAGTTTCCTTGCATGTTCATTTAGCAATGGGGTCTCTTGAACTCAGTTTTAGACCTAGATAGACTTTTAACATGACACAAAAAATTGATTACCTTCATAACACATTAAAAAAACAAGAAAGACACAAAATAAATAACAAGACACCCACGTGTGCTCTCAATCACTTAGGAAATACAAAGATAATGAAAAAAACATATACTATATACAAACTAACCTGAAACAATTTTTTTCCTCTTGGATCAAAGGGGAAATTTACACCATCTTTTTGTCCATGAGATAAAATAAGGAATGAGGCAATTTGACTCTGGAGTCTTGGCCTTGAAGTATTCAACTCGCTCATGCTTTCCACTCTCTTTGGCATGATCTCCAATTCAATAATAGTAGTTTTAAAAATGTCACCTATGAAGTTAAACTCTACTTACACTTCAACAACCCTATCATGAACATTATTGATGTTTGTGATTATCTCAATCATTACACTTCTTGACTTATAGGGACAACCCCTATCTTGGTACCTTGAATATTTTCATGTTATCCTTCAAGAAGCAAATAATATTTAAGAATATCTTCAAACTTCTTACCAATTTCTAGCTCATCAATCTCTTCAAATAGATTAGCATACTCAACCCAATTTTCATCATTGTCCTCCATGAAGACATCTTATTCAAGCTCTTTGTGCACATGACCTTCAACCTTGAAAAGGTCTTCAAGGTCTTGGATAATTTCAATATGTTGTTTCCAATAATATTTTCCTTATTTATCTTTAAGAACCACAACTTATTTAGCTTCATCTTATTGCTCATTGTGTACTTAATCAACTTCATCTTGTTTACTTGTAGAGTTTTCAAATTCAAGGTTAGATTCCACTTTAACAAGCTTGGTACTTTAGAAGCTATCATGTTTTACTTCAAAAGGCAATGAATCTTCAACAATGTATTCAAATTAAACAACAAGAAATGTAGGATTTTGAAAGGCCTCAAATTCGCCACATGTGTCAATAAATCTTTTCCATAAGTCATTTTGTTTCATGAATTCATCAATGGCTTCTTATTCAATTATATTTTCATATTTAAGCTCTTGTTCATTCTCATAAGACTCACCCAACTCAGTTTATGTGATGTCTTTCTTCAAAGCTCCTTCTTCCATGCCTTGATCAACCTCTTTCTGAGTAGATGAAACATCATCAAATTCTTATATTTCTTCACTGAAGAAGGTTTAATTGTTCTTGTCCTAACCAAGGGGAGTCCCTATAGTGAGGTATTCATCATAGTAACTTGAGTCATCTTATTTATTAGTTGTAACTTTGGCTTGATCTTATTTTATTATCTCCCATAGGATGGGTTTTCCTTTAATAAGGGATGAGGTGGGTGGGTAATGGATAAGTTTATGGGTTGGAAAGGGAGTATGAGGTATGATTTTTGGCTCATTAATGGGCTTATGGGGATATGAAAAGTTACACTGATCAATGGGAGAGACACCTTCTTCAACAAGAGTTTTAATTTATTCATAGCCTTCTTGAGGCTCTTCAATATTTGCAAGCTCATCTTTAAGCTCTTGACTTTCCCACCTTTCTAACCTATCTACACACCATTGTATATAGCATATAATTTCATGAAAATAATCATTTATGATATAGTGAGCTTTCTATTCAACCATATTCCACTTATTCATAAAGAATTATAAAAACTTCCTCAACTTCTCTATGAGATGAATAGGGATCACATCAAGTTCCTTATCCCATATTCTCATCACTTTTTCTGATTTTAGGACATTTGGAATGAGTGCCAATAAGGATTTGTCTTGACGTGGAGTTGAGGTAGGATGAGGAGGGAATAGTGGGGATTTTATTGAGATTCAACTTGTTGAGTTAGTTGACTAAGTTGAGCTTGTAATAAATTATATCTTGATTCCTAATATCTTGATTTCCAATCAATGGTATCATCTAATTGCTCATGACAAAGTTAATGGGAATCAGTTTGACATTGATATAGAAACACTTCTTGGTAATATTCTTGATATCCTTACTCATAGGCTTCTTATTAAGGATGCTCAAAAACATCATAGTCATATGAAGGTGAAGTAGGATGACCATATAACTACCATGACTCATAGAGTTGATAAAATTCTTGATAGGGCTATTGAGAGACATAATGTGGGTCATGACAAGGTTAGTAAGGGGTGTATAGTGGAAAATCTCAACATATCCAACCACAACAATTTCATTATTAAAATGATACACAAGATAGCATAAATTTATTTCAAAATAACTACTTGGGTTGATTATAAGCATCTTATTTCATTTAGAGTCACCATCAGTGTTTGTTAAAAACTTCCCAATTCTGATAGGTAAAAGTACCAAAACTTTATTCCACTCTTTCAGACCTTAGTCCCACTAGGCATGTTAAAGATATTGTTACTCAATTTTGCACCTTTGGATAGGTTATTAAATCCTCCTCCAAATTTAGTGGAACATTAGATTACCTCTAGATCTATAGGTTGCCTATAGAAGAGGTAAACCTCTAGATTGAAAGGGCTAGCTCTGTAGATTTATCTTTGATATCTTATCACTTATACTACTTTCTTTCTTAGATGAAAATATATAAAGAGAACATGAAATTAATATATCATAATAAGGTGATGCAAAAATTTTAACCTAACCATTGTCAACCAACTATAAGTACACTTCAAACACAAGCCTTATTTGTATATAACACTACTCTAAAACTACCCTTGCATAAGTATTTATCATGGAGGTTTGTGAATATAACCTAATATAAGAGGACTAGAATGACACTTATGTAAATACAACTCACTAAACTCATGAAAATGACATTAGAACACTTCAAGAGACCTGAAACAGAATTTCAAAGTTGAATATGGATGCAAGCAAGGACAACATGCTAAGGAAGAAGAGCTATCACTTAAAAAGATAAACTAACTTAACATACGTATTGAAAATAACTCATGGAAACTAGATCATTATTTATTTATTCATGTCTGGAAATGAGTAGGGATTCATCAAGTGGAGGATACATTTGTAAGCCAAAGTGGCTCAATATATAACACAAGTGTGAGAGAAGAGAAGTGTGTAAGAGAGAGAAAATATACAAGTGTTATGTAAGTTAAAACAAGAAGATGAGTTAGAAAAATATCATTAAAATTTTCCAAATCCATATGTATCTCCTCTTTAAATGCTTCAACTCTACAAGTGGCATGGGAGGTTGAGATGCATACCTGACAACTTGACTAGCTTCTTGAAACTCTCCTTATTCTTGAATTGTTTAAGTAAAAGTGGAATTATTGGTGATTATATAATTTTATCATGTATGTTTCCTCTACTCTTAATACCTTTCAACTAATCCCAATAAGTTCTCTTTGACACATCACCCCATTCTCTTGCAAGGTATCTAGAAGGTTCTTCATCTCCTTAGGCCTATTTTTCACACAAGTGTCATAACTTGGTTTTAGTTACTCTATCTCATCCAAAATTCATTTATAGACTATTGACATCATATTGGACCTGAAAAAAACCATTTTAAGGCATCAAAATAGCACCAATAGGTCACTCTCTACCAAAAGCTTGAAATAGTCCTCATTCCTTATAGCCTTTTTTCCCTTTTTTCTCCTTTTATGGGATTTTTAAGAATAATACTAAGAATATAAATCAATATTACAATATATTATATCATCTTATAGTTCCATGTCAAATTTAATGATCTAAATCCAAGTAGAAGTCAATGTTTTCTACCTATCTCTTATACCAATTAGGCCTCTAGCCCTAAAAAGTGAATTATGGCTATAAACTCCTCATGAACTTATGAAACCTATGAGAAGTGTGGGATTAACCTTACCCATTCCAAAAATAATATCCATGTCAAAATTGAGCTTCTGTAACAATGTGTTTATAGCCAAACCATGAAATGGCCAAAAATAAGCCCTTTTACAAGCCTGTTTATACTACCTTGTAAAATGGAGTTTGTTTGGTCACTTATAGGATTAATAACCAAATTTATTGATTTTAAGAGATTAAATAAGTATTATATGACATCTTAAAATGATTTTGAATCCCTCACCTTCTTAAAAAACTAGTAAAACATAAAAAAATGTAAAAATTGGATATTTTAGGTAGTTCATAAATAGTCCATACAAGTGAAGTACATGTGAAGAACCTCCTTGAAGTAATAAATAACATACAAGAGGTTTTAGGAGAAATTTTTGAATTGGATGTGTTTTTTAGGTCCATCTCTTCAAATTGGTCACTATAGCCTTTGTAGGTAGCCTGCAAGTACTTCAACTTCTTAGTGATGATTCATAAATTTGGACATATGAATCCTCAAAAAAAATTCAAAAAATTGAATTAAATTAGGTTAGATAGCTTCCCCTAGGATATCAGGGTCCCATGAAACATGTGTGATCTGTACTAAGAAAAATAATTTAGCCTCTTGGGCGGAAACAAAGAATTTTTTGGGGGGGTCTAAGTAAGTTTTCAGTCTATAGGTGCTTGTCTCGAGTTTTTTTAATCTAAAATGACCTAAATAGGTATGTAACATATATATAAACATTTTAAAATCAATATCTAATAAAATTATATTATCAAACCTCTTCATCATATCATTTGCTTAGGCCTGGGGTTTATAGGTCAAACTACCTAGCTCACCCTAATGGACTATTTTCATCCCTTTATCCTCTTTATCAGAGTTTTGTACTCTCATGTAATGTTTTTACATGCCCATTAACATATTTTGAGGTATTTCGAGGTCTATCTCAACCTTTAATTATTTTACTTGAATCTCCTTGAAGGCTAACTACCCATACAAGCCTATGCCATGCCATCAAAACTGCAGGGTTGAAATAGGGTATGATGCATTTGTATCCTTCATAGAGTTTGTGACTTCATAGAATTTTTATTAAAGTAACATATCACATTCTCAAGACTATATAAGTCTTAAATTCTAACTCCACTTATCATCTCTTATTCAAGACTACCTATATAAGCTAACACAATGTATAGGTTTTATGACTCAGTTTGCCTTATTGTTTCATTGTTGCTAGAGTTTGAAATTATAAGAAACTATTTTTATATAATTTAAATAATTTAACATCACCTTAATTTCTATAATTAGGCAAACATACTTTTTGAAGACTGTGTGTAGAGCTAGGCCTTCACTATATGTATAGACTAAGTGAGCAGGGTTATGACCCCTATTTTTTTTCTCTTCTTGGTCATGACTCTTATTTAGAAATTTTTATCATAATTAATTAATAACCTAAGCCATATCATATCTAACCCTGAAAACTCACACAAATTACCTTCTCAAGTTTGAGAGTCCTTAATAACAAATAGACTTATGGGCAGCCAACTACCTATGTGAATGAATTTAGAGGTATTTCTATCAACCTCGAGTTTGAAGAACACTACTCAAAAATTGAGTCCCTTAAAACTTTTGACATGTTATTGATGATACAAAACCTCCTTTAAAACTTTAAACTTCTATATTTCATTATCTACTATTGTTCAAAACTAATTTTTCCACATTTAGTTATAGGTATGTATTTGGAGGAGTTGCCTATATATGACATTGAGTTAGGCCTATTTCCAAACTCCAAAATTAATGTCAAATATCATATAATTCTCTACCACCATGTTGATAATTTTACACACCTCTCTCAATGCCTTTCAACTCAGTGTTTCCATTACCATTCACCATTTTAAGGCATGGTCTAAACTACTAATTGTATGTGGTCCCTTTGAGAGTTATGACTATGAAATTTGAGTTTATACATTTAAAAAAATCATATATATACTATAATATGAACCCTATATCAATATAACTCCTCTTACTTCCTTCAAGCTCTATGAGCTTTCTTTAAGGCACATTATCAAACCTACATTCTTGTAGGAAGTGAAGACTGTAACCTCTATGTTTGAATGCTTTAAAAGGTAAAATTACATTACTAAAGTCTCAGAAACAATTGTTTTTATTTCATCATTACATCTAACATGGAACACAACTTCAATTTTATAGAGAAAACATGTTCATACTCATCAAAACAACTAAACTTGCTATGTAGATAAAACACAATTCACCATGATAATAGAGGTATGTGACTAGCTTGAACTTGTAAAAAATACTTGGTTGATTTTAATGCCATGAATGGATTACAGATTGTGTATAGAACACTGGATAACCATACAAATTCATCAAACCACCTATAGAAATCATAAACATAGAAAAGTTTGATAGTCACTTACAAACTACTTATAAGAACCATTTTGCTTGCCAAAGGACATCCAAACGTCATAAAAATATGGGTGAATGTATTTGAAGCATATAAATATATATAATAATCTACTCCAATTTATTTCATGTAGATAAGATTTAACAATTTATTCTAGAAAGTTCAAGAAAGACCCATGTCATGGTTAACTAACATATTTTAGACCCTTATATTCTTAGTGATTATTCACAAAGCTAAGAATACAAATATAATAACCAATTCCATAATTTTTAAGCTAACCAAGAATAAAATCAATATCCAAATTTTTAGGCTCCCATCTTCTCTCTCTTGGCTGTACCATTCAAACAATTTTTGACTATGTGAGCTTTTGAAGGAGTCGATAGGATAGATATGAATATTTATGAAAATGTTGGATATAAAACATTATTAAAATATTATTTATGAACTATAGGAGATGAAAGTAAAAATATATAATGTTTTCACTTTCCCATAACTTAAACATGTTCATACAACTTCCTCTAACTCTTCAAAGTGGTGTTGAACACCAAGAAAACTCACTTTATCTGATAGGTTGATAGGTTTTGTAGTTGAGTAACTAATATAATATATTTTTAAATGGTATTTTATGAATTTTTCACCTAGTTATCCTTGTCACATACAAATCTTATCCAAAAATCCACTTTTATGCATATTTAACCCCTTAGAGTTAATAAATGAACTTTAGAGTTTCCAAAACACCATGAAACATTATTAAAAGATGTTTTAGACATGAAATGACATTAATTAACCCATAATCACTTACAACCAAACTTGAACATGTTTTGTCTCTCAATGACACCCCTAGACCACTATATGACCAAAATATGGCCTTACCTTAACTTTTCCAAAATAACCTTAAACCATGCTAATAAGGTTAAATGAAATCTCTAGGGACCATACAAGCATGAAATAAGCACATGATAAGTTTTAATTTATATGGGGTAACCAAATTTTTGATGAAGGTACACAAAATTGAGAGGGGGGGTGTGAATCAGTGGTTTAACAATATTACAATCCAATTCCCAATTCTTCAAGATACTTAACCAATCATATGAATATGCAAGATAGATGAATCAAAAAACAAGCATGAATGAAACTATAACAAAAATATTTATGTTGAAAACCCTCATGGGGAAGAAATCCCACTCTCAAGTATGCAAAAAAATGGACTACAGTCCTATATAATGATTACAAACAAGAGACTTTAGTGAAGCACTCACTTCACAAGGAACACCAACCCCTAAAGATGACAAACACAAACTTTCCTAAGATGTTGAGCACCAACACAACACCTATCAAATGAGTGACTCTTAAACTTTTATTTATTCTCAATCTGATAAAGAAACCCTACAAGAACACCCTTCTCTAAGTCTACAACTCCACATAAGTCACTAATCACCAAGCTATCTCTTCAACACAAGCAAATAACTCCTCAAATATTTCACTTATATTCAAATATGCCCTTATAAATATGATAAAAATAATAAATATAATCATAAAATTATGTTGAGTCTAATTAAAATTTTCTCTACTCAATCTCATATAAACATTAGTCATCAAAACCCCAAACAACCTTCGCACAAGGCCTTCAAAAATCAATATACACTTGTCTAACTTCATTCACACACTCAAAAGGCATATATCATATTTTATATATACCATTAACTATTAACTATTATGGAATAAATCTAAGGAGACCAGGTCCCAGAGACTCTGGGTACCTTGGTGCTGAGCGCGGCGTGGCAACGGGGTTTTTTTTGCACAGAATGGGAAACCTTTTTTCCTGTTTGGACTGTCTTACCAGCGCGTGGTGTGGTGTTGGCTGTTGTGATTCTCAACCAGCGCATTTGGAGAGGGTTTGGCCATGGGGAGGGCCTTGTTCGGCACCCCGTGGCATTAGATGTTGTGTATTTTAGCAGATCTGGTGGGGATCTATTTCTGCTGAAACACCAGGGGCTAGATTGAAGATGAGTTTATTGGGGGTGGTTGCCTGATCCAATTTTTCACCATTGCCTTCCGTCTGTGGGATTTTAGCTCGTGTTGAAGTGCTTCAAGACGTCCTTTGATGAAATTTTGATTACCAAGGTGGTGTTGCCTCTGTGTTTTGCAGAGGGTTTGAACGGGTTGACGATCGAATGGACGTTTAGGGCGATGGCGGAGCTGGTTCTAGGGTTTTTTAGGTTGGGGATGTGGTCTAAAGGTGGACGTTAATGCATCTCCAAAAAACCCCTCCTCGTGTTAACGCAGATCTGAATGTAGATCTTTTATTGCATGGATTTTTTTAAAGGTTACAGGTCCTTGTAAAACTTGGGTTTCTATTTCAGGTCGTAGTGCCTGGTTTTTTCGTTTAGGCTTCAGGTCCTTGTAAAACCTGGGGAGATTTGTCTAGTTTATGTTGGTGGTTTTAGGTCCATGTAAACTTGGTTTTTTCACTGTTTTCAGTGGGTTTGCCTGTAATGGCAGTTTTTATTGCTTTATTTTTTTCTTTGATTTGTAAAGGGTTTTGGGGCCCCTTCAAAACCTACTTTTGCCTTAATCTAAAACTATTATGGTCTATAATATTACTTTAGAATATCTTAGAAATAATTATTCATGGCCCCCAAGTTTGTCCATGATTCTCTACACAAGCTTTATATACCATACCATGAACTCATCTCAAAAACACCTCACAAACAAAGTATAGCCCCACTTGTGTGACTATATTTAACTAAATAAAGATTAGTCAAATATTAAAAATTACTACTGAATATATATATATATATATATATATATATATATATATATATATATATATATTCAATACTCTCCAATCATTAATAACACTTAATCTAACCATCTACCCTATAAACAAACTCAATCATTCAAAACATGTTCGTTTTGCTATTAAAACCATCATGTTCAACTATGAGTCAACCATTTAATCAACTCTAAGTGACTAGGAACAATACTAATCTCATGTAAAAATGGAATACATCCCCTACATAACCTTTAAGAGCTTAGACCTATTCTTATTCACTAATTAGGCCTCCCAATTCCTCTTTTCACTCTGATCACTCTTTCTCACTAAGACACCATTTCCTTTATATCGACTAGTCAATATTAACCTTATATAAATTTGACACAGAAAGATGAATATCAATAAAAAATTTCATGGATATTTTGTACAATTCCTAACCTTCAAAAATGAACCATTAGATCATCTGGTCATTCACATAAATCTTCCTCAAAAATAAGACTATTGTTAACAACCCATTTTCTATGGAACCCACACACTATCAAGAGACAAAAAATACTTTATCAAAAACCTGAGGGAGTCATATACAATCTATAATCATAATATTTGATCACCCAATCCATTTTGAGCTGAAACCATCAAGATCTTCTCTATCGAGTCTAAGACTAGGGTTTTTGCACACAAAAACCTACTTAGTTTCTTAACAATTATTCATAAAGGATAGGACCTTAATCTATGAAATAATGCTTAGAGAATATTATTAAAGACCCTCCCCAACATATCCAAAATGATTAGATCCCCATGCAGACCATGTACATGCTAATGAACATAATAAAGTCTTTCTCAAGCTCACTATACACCTTTCTAATACCTCTTGAAGCTTTTAAACTAAATTTTTGACTTTATAGCTCAAAATATGACCTCATACTTCATTAACATGACTTAAAAAACTTTATTGACAATCTCTCATGTAAAATCAAGCTTCACCAACCTGAAAACACTCTTTGACCCTTCACAAGGCCTCACAAGCCCACCTAGGCCAATGGCCAAACTGCCTTACAAACCACTAGCCATATCTTACAAACCCTACACATAAATTATTAGCACCTTATACATATACAAAATTCATATTACAAGCATACTAAGCTCCTCATCATGTCACACAATCCATAGTGCTCAAAACCTTATAGGTAATCATGCATGATCAAACCTACAAGACATAAACTGACCTTCATACCACATGAAGGCCATATGAAGGAAACATTTGAGCATAGAACACATCAATAAAAATTCAAAAATCATCATACCAAGCTCCATTCAACCATACAACATCCACCTAAGACACCTATGCACATCCTTGCAAGTATCACATTGTACTAAGCACACTATGCCACCATGCTCTATTTTACAAACATCACATACCACTTTGTCATTGATAATTCCTCTTAGACATAAATTAAAACACCTATCATCAATATCCCAATAATCTCCCCATTTGTCATTGATGGTAACATATCAAATTCTTCTCCCCCTTTGTTAAACTGACAAAGTAGGCTCATAATGATGAAGCAAAGAATTTGAAATGTTTTCAAAACCAACATCATGCAAGACTCACCTTTTTAATATACTAAGTAAAACTCCCCCTATGATCTCTAAACTCAAACACTCCTTTAAAACCATCAAATAACTTGAAAATCATAAAAAAATCCTCATATTTGTTCACAAGCTATCAAGATCCTTGGACCTATCATCAATTTTCAAGGCACCATAGCTCCCCCTAGGACCTTGCTATACTTTTAAGGCTCCCCCTTTGTCTACATACCTAATGCACACCTATAGAATCTCTAAGAACTACTACCATTAACTCAAACAAAAACATGAGTAATAAATCACCATGCCATCTCACTTACCATCATTCACAACACACCATATAGAATAGAAAAATCACTCCAAGTACAACACCATACCTATATCACACTTATAATAGGCCAACATGCTTAACTATAACCAAAAAATTCTAGCCTTCTTTGAAAAGATATTACAAAATTGCTCAATTTCTCCACTAGGCCTACTTAGACCCCTTGTAGCCCTATCTAGCCACTACAGACCTCATATCTCTTTAACTTGATCACTTCAAGTCATGAAAATTCATATTTGAATAAAAATACCATGCCCCCTCAATAATGGCAAGAATGAGCCTCTAAAACATCCTTCTTAGCATACAGACACCTAAGCTAGATATCACACCTGGAGATCATCAAAATTAATTTTCATTCCAAATTTAAAGCCTCCACACATTTGGGAACCATAAATTCTTTTACACCACCAAATACATGTTCTTGAGAAGAGAATATAGTGACCACTCAAAATCCTCCACCTAGCACAAAATCATTCATCAACCTATGAAACCACTTAGAACAATTAAACACATGTACAAAACTTATTTATGAAAAATTACTTCATTAAACATCTTCATTCTTCAAGTAACCCTTGAAACCAAGCATTATGGGCAAACAAAGCCATCATCTATAGTAGGCACCTTGACCAAATGATCAAATCACCCTTGGGCATCTTAGGAGAATATCTAATCTATCTAACCTTCTTTGAAATCCAAAAACCAACTTTAATAACTTATTATATACCTTCTATCCACCTTAAAACACTATATGAGCTATTTTGGCACTTTCTAGGCAATCATCACTACCAAAAATGGTCAACTCAAACTTTTGACCGTAAAACACATATCTAAGCTCATCAAGACCACAAACCACCTAGGAATGAATCATGAAAATATTTCTCAAGACCTCATACAAACCACTTATTCCTTATCCTTCAAATCAACACTCAATTAAAGCATCAAAATTTGATTAGAAAGACACTTTAGGACTAGAAGACCTGAACATACCTCTTTAACAAAAAACCAACCATAACAACTGAAATAATTCTTTTGATTGATTACTTCACCTCTCGTAATGACTCATTATTCATTTATGCAAGAAGGAATGAACCCTTTATAATATCTTAGATATTCAAACGTAGCTTTAGGAAATGGTTTAGTCATTATGTCTACCAGTTGTTCCTTAGAAGGTACATATTCTAATTTGACAACTTGATCACTAACCTACTCCTTTCTAAAATGATACTTGATAGGGATATGATTAGTCTTAGAATGCATTACTAAATTCTTTTAAATTTTTATGACACTATTATTGTCACATAGAATAGGACAAGGACCATCTTGACTTACTTTATAATCTTTTAAGGTTTGCTTCATCTAGATGACTTGAGTACAATAAGAAGTTATAGTAATGTATTCAACCTCTGAAGTAGATAAAGATATTGAAGATTGATTCTTGATTAACTAAGATATCAAGGATTTGCCTATGTAGAATACTCCTCCACTAGTACTCTTCCTATCATCAACACATCCTTCCCAATCAGCATCTATATAGGATTTTAGCTTGAATTTCTTACTCCTAGGATACCACAAACCATATTTTATGGTGCCTTTGAGATACCTTATGACTCTCTTAACTACCGTCAAACGAGATTCTCTAGGATCTTCTTTATATATTCTAACCACACTTACTTCTTTCATAATATTAGGTCTAGAAGTAGTATAATACAATAGACTCCCTGCCATAGATCTATACAAGGATTGATCAACTATAGGAGACTCATCATTCTTACTCAATTTGCATCATATTTACATAAGAGTACTCATGGGTTTTATATCCAACATATTGAATTTATAAATCATCTCCTTAATTTATTTGTCTTGAGAGATAAATATCCCTTTGTCTAGTTGATTTATCTATAATCCTAGGAAAAAAGAAAGCTCTCCCAACATAGACATCTCAAATTTAGTTTTCATTACCTCTACAAAGTTCTTACTCATCTTATCATTTAATGAACCAAAGATTATGTCATCCATATAGAACAGAACAAGCAATTGATGTTCTCCTTTTGAATTGATGTAAATATTTCTATCTATCACTCTTCTAAAACCTTGACTTAGGAGATACTTATTTATCTATCATACTAAGCTCTAGGTGCTTTTTTAAGGCCATGGAGAGCCTTCTTTAATCTAAAAACAAATTTTTGATTATCCTTTATAGCATAACCCTCAGGAAACTCCATAAAAACTTCTTCTTCTAATTTTCCATTCAAAAATGTAGATTTAACATCCATTTGGTATACCATAAAATTTTTAGAACTAACATAAGATAAAAATAGTTTGATAGCTTCTATTATAGCTATAGGAGCAAAAGTTTCATCAAAGTAAATCACTTCTACTTGAGCATAACTTTTACATACCAACCTGGCCTTGTTTCTTACTACTTTACCTTTTTCATTCAACTTATTCTTATATACCCACTTTGTTCCAATCACATTCTTTCCCTTCGGCCTAGGAACTATATCCTAAGTGTCATTTCTTTTAATCTGATCAAGTTATTCATCCATAGCATAACACCATTCCTTTTCCTTACTAGCTTCAATGAAGGTTTTTGGTTCATGAATAGATAGAAAAGCTAAATCATGTTGATCTTGTTAGATAAGAGTCTTCTCCTAGTCTATATACTAGCATTTATATAACCAATGACTTGAGAAGGTGGATGATAAAACTAAGTTCTTCTTGAAGGAGATTTAGTATCAAGTCTAGTATCTTCTTCATCATCTCCATTTGATGTATAGATAGACTGGTCTTTGTTTTTATTAAAACTAATAGTTGGATCACATGACTTCAAACTAGGCTTTTTGGAAGGACCACTTTCATCAACTCTCACATTAGAACTTTCAACAATTTTATGAAGTCTTTTGTTGAAGCATCTATAATTAGAACTAATAGAAGAATACCCAAGAAAGATACCTCCATCAGATCTAGAATCAAACTTGCCTAGATTTTCTTTATCCCTTTTGATGTAACACTTACTTCCAAACACTCTTAAATATTTGACATTTGTAGCTCTATTTTTCCATAGTTCATAAGGGGTTTTGTCTTTATTCACTCTATCTTGACATCCATTAATAATGTAGAATAAATTACTTATAGTCTCTTCCCAAAAACCATTAGACAACTTGGCATCTTGAAGTAGAATTATAGACATCTCCTAAACTATTCTATTCTTTATTTCAACTACTCAATTTTCTTGTGGAGTTCTAGTAGTTGAGTATTGTATTTTTATTCCAAGAGTATCACAAAACTCATCAAACTCATTAGACTAGAATTCTCCACCTCTATCTGATCTGATACACTTGATCTTTAAACCTTTTCATTCTCAACAAGGGCTTTGAAAGATTTGAACTTGGTAAAGGCTTCTGAAATTTATTTTAAGAAATAGATCCAAGTCATCTTTTGAAGTCATCAATTAGTAACATGAAATAGTAATTACCTTGAAAAATTTGAGCCCTCATAGACCACATAAGTTAGTGTGAATTATCTCTACTTTTTTAGTAGTAGAAAAATCCTTTGTCTTGCATCTTCTCTTTACTTGTTTACCATGGAGACAAGACTTACATAAATATTAAGGAACCTTATAAATCTTGGGCATATGTCTTAAAATCCCTTCTCAACTAATCCTTATCATATTATTAAAGTTTATGTGACCAAGCCTTCTATGCCATAGCCAACTTTCTTGTACTTCACTCATTAAACACTTTTCTCTTTTGGATTCATGATATACATACATATTATTTTCTAACTTGTGAATCTTGGCAAGGAGTATGCCATCTTTTCCTTTTCTAATTTCACAATCATCATCATAAAAGGTCACAACATTACCTTGTTCACACATCTGACTAACACTAAGAAGATTGTTATTTAACCCTTCAACATATAAAACATTTTAAGTCTTTGAACTTTTATTGTCTAAACTCAAAGTTCCCTTACCTCTTATAGTAGTAGAGTTATTATCATGAAACCTAAAAACACTAGAGTTTGATTTATTAAGAGTGATGAATTTACTCTTATCTCCTATCATATGACTAGAATAACCATTGTCTATGTAACATTTCTTGTCCCCATTTTCTTCTGAATGTAAAGCAACTTGAACAAACATGGACTCTTCATTATGGATTAGGTTATCCCTTGGAAACACCTTTCAAGATGTTAAGCCTCAAAAGGACCTACTCTGATACCAATTTATGGAGGTACACACCACCAAGAGAAGGGGTGAATAAGTGGTTTAACAATATTACAATCCAATTCCCAACTCTTCAAGCTACTTAACCAATCATATGAATATACAAGATAGATGAATCAAAGAACAAGCATAAATGAAACAATAACACAAATATTTATGTGGTAAACCCTCATGGGGGATAAAACCCACTCTCAAGTCTAAAAAATAATGGACTATAGTCCTATATAATGATTACAAAAAAAATACTTTAGTGAAGCACCCACTTCACAAGGAGTACCAACCCCTAAAGATGATAAACACCAACTTACCTAAGATGTTGAGCACCAACACAACACATATAAAATGAAAAAATATTGAAATTTGAATGCTTCTCAATTTGATAGAGAAACCCTACAATATCACCCTTCTCCAAGTATACAACTCCACACAAGTCACCAATAACCAAGCTATCTCTTCAACACAAGCAAATAACACCTCAAATATTTCACTTATATTCAAATATGCCCTTATAAATATAATAAAAATAATCAATAGAATCATAAAATTATTCTAAGTCTAATGAATTTTTTCTCTACTCAATATCATATGAACATTATTCATCAAGACCCCCAACAACCTTCGCACAAGGTCTTCCAAAATCAATATACACTTACTTGTCTAACTTCATTCACACACCCAAAAGGCATAAATCATATATATATATATATATATATATATATATATATATATACACCATTCACTATTATGTTTAGTCACCTCACTTTAGAATATCTTATAAAGAATTATTCATGTCCCCCAAGGTCATCTATGATTATATGCATAAGCTTTCTATACCATACCATGAACTCATCTCACAAACACCTCACAAATGAAGCATAACCCCACTTGTGTGACTATATTTGACTAAATAAAGATTAGTAATGTTGGGTGAATATTTTGTCAACTAGCTAACTGGTGAGCAAAATAGGTCTCTTTAACCACAACATAGGGAGATTGGTTGGCTAGGTGTGCAGGTTTACTACATCAATAGGGGACAGATGTCTCCTCTCATCAAGGGGAGGTTCTTTAATAACTATGAGGCACTACATATATATATATATATATATATATATATATATATATATATATTCAAAAAACAACACTCAAGGGTAGGATACACCATCCATCTCTCTTCTTTCAGAGATGATGTTCACAAACAAAGGAGAAAATCTTGGTGAAAACACTGAAGGCAATTCTCTTCTTTCAGAAGTGTCCTTGCAAGGAACAACAGGAGTTCTTTCAGGTAGTGACAAGTAACTAGTAACCAAAGGGCATAATAACCAACATACTGAGATGGAGCACAAAGTCTCCACCTTGACTGCCCAAGAGTGAAATGTGAAGGATAATGAGGGCAAAAAGTTGTCCCAAGATCCTTTACATAGGAACAAAAAGAAAACACACTAAAGGCAATTATGGGGGCACAAAGTCTCTCCACAGTTGGCTTCAAGAAACCTTCCTGATTAGTTCCACTAGTTCTACTTGTTAGATCAAATAAACAAGAATGCTCCTAGGAAATAGACATAAGAACAATTTCCTAAAATAGCACAAGCTATAACAGCCCAAACTCTACAAGTAACTTGCTTGCTTATTCAGATAAAATAATATGAACAACAATTTGAGCTCAAAGTCTCAGTATTCACCTTTCAATTTGGGCAAAGTTTTTCTTCTAGTAACTAGAAGATCTCCCTTAAAATCACATAAGAGAATACAATATATAGCAGCCAAGAAAGGCTTGGCACTTTGTTTCACAAAATGGTCCATGCTATGCATTCAATGCCTTGAATGCATTTTTGGTTCTGTCGAAGAGGGCCATGCTGAAACAAGTTAGCTGCCTTAACTATGGCATGTTGGTTCATCTCAAATGTATTTTCCTAAGCTTGAGTCATTTGGTCTATCACCTATTGTTTGTGCAACTGTCCACCTCGTCTTTACCCCAAAGGAGACAAATATGTTGTGCCTTCAATGTTTGTAAGCTCAAATATCTACATGGTGAATTGTTCTACCTACTGGAATAACTACTACGTAGATATTTTTGGTCTTCCCTCTTTCTTTCTATAATTTGAGCCCTTGAGCTATCTTTTCCCCTTTATGGTTCTCTTGGTTCTTCCTCTTAGCAATTTTTCCTTTTAGCCTTGGCCTTAAGGCCTTTAAATGCATTTAGGTCTATCATCGTTTAAAAGCTAATGGCTAGTTTATTGTCCCTAATTTGATCGCTGTGGGTCCGTCATCCTCCTTAGCAATTACTTCATGTCTTTCCTGCTTGCTTTGGCCACTTTTTGTTAATCTTAAAGAATGACACATGGCACCTTCTACTATGAAATGGGTGAGGACATTGGGTAGCATCTGCTTAACTTATAGAAGCTCTAGACCCCTTTTGAGAGTCTTGTGGAAGATGACATGTGGCAGCTTTTGCTGAGCTCCTAGAAACACTGTAGAAACATTTGGGACTCTTTTAGATTCACATAGATGCATAAAATTGTTGCACTCTGCTTGAACTTAGTACCTCACTTGAGTCCCACCACAGTCCTTACAAAATAAAAGGAAGAAACTATAGATGTTGACACTTGTCACACTCTGTTGAGCTAAAATGGGACACATGGCACATTCCACTGCTTTGAAACTTTATTAGAAACTGAGTCTCGGTAGATGACACTTGGTAGATTTTGTTGCACTTTAGCAACTCACATGGGGCCCACCATAGTCTTTACTCACATAATCGAAATAAGAGGAAGAAATTGTGGAGGTTGACACTTGTCACGCTCCATTGAGTTATAACAGGACACAATGGAAGCAACTGTAGATATTGACACTTGGTGCCTTCCGCTGAGATTTTCAAGGGACATGTGGCATGTTCTATAGCTTTTTTGGAACAAATTATAATGTGTCTCGGTGGATGACACTTGGCAAATTGTGCTTGACTTTGAGGTTTGATGTTTTTGGGTTTCTTAGAGCTCCAATATCTTCGGACAAAATGTCTGAAGGAATTCCCTTGACAACTTTGCCATGGAAAATTTTGCCAAAGGAATTCCTTTGTTCGTCTAGCCTTGTTCCTTTCTAAAGGAGATCTCACTCTACCTTCCGCAAGGGCACTTGTCCTTTGGGTTATTTCTTTCCTACCAAGTCTATAGAAACAAGTTCATAGAATTGGGGGAGTCCGTAGAAGCTAAGCCTACAGATTTCATAGTTTTAAGCCTGCGGAGTTCATAGAAATGTATTTGTAGGGTCCCTTAGCTAAGAAAGTTTTTGAAAAATAGAGAAGTTGAAGGTTCATAACAATTTTTAGAATAGAAGAGAGTATTTTTGGCTTGTAAGACAAAAAATAGTTCATGTGTTGTCCCAAAAATGAGAAGTTTATTTTTGAGGACAACAGCTGGCTCTAGTTCGGGAACTTCCTTCAAATGAAAACTTGGAATAACTGAGTGGAGTAGAAACTAGAATCTCCAGTGCCTTGAAGTATGTCATTGAGCTATGGATTCATGCTACCCAAAAAATAAAGGCTCCAAAAAATGAAAACAAACAACACACAATAGAAACAAAGGCTATACAAATATACATATGTATAGGTGAACTTATCTGATACTTCAAGAATTGAAGTGTTTCAGATGCCACCCACTGTGAGATAGTGCAAATGGTGTTTTGTCTTGATAAGCTAGAAAGAAGCGATTTTCTCCCTAGAATTGGTGATGAGTGAATGGAACACTCCACCAGGAATCACATTTTTTGTGCACTCCTTTTGGTTCTCTCTTCTTTCCCCATGGCAAGACGTGGTCTCCAATCTGAAAACCATAAATCTTTGCTCTCTCAGTGAAGAGTTCCTCTTCTTGAATTTGGTGCACAGTAGTATGGCTTACTACCATAGCTTGTTGTTCTTCTAGTTTAGTACAGTGCATGATTTGATTATCAACATCAAACACTTGACAAACCATCAGCTCAGCATCTCCTTCGGCATGGAGTTTGACACCTTTGTCTTGAGCAGCTTTCAACCTGAGTAACAGAGATTTGTACTCGATAGTGTTGTTGGTGTTGCTGAACTACAACTCATATGAAGGAGGAATAATATCTCCTTGAGGAGATATCAACACCATCCTAGCTCCAGCACTGGTAGAGGAATTGTTTTCATCTAATTCCTAGATCCAAACATCATTATAAACTAATCTTCTATCATATTTTTCTTCATTAGAGAGGGAAGATCCTTTTCCATCTATACTACACCCTATCAATTCTTCTGATGTTTTTCTTGAATCAATCTTTGGATTTCCACCTATAGGACTTTCATCAGCTGAAACATGAACATCCTTTATGGATAAGAAGTAATTACCCCTACCTGAAGCTTCAAATAGAATCTGAGCTCCAGGTGCTAATGTCTGAGTGACAACATATTTTGCCTCCTTTTCAGGGAACAATCTCTTCATGACGTTCTTGATATGGATCCTTGCTTCAAATAGGTCCATGCTCAACTCTTGTCCAACATCTTTGAAATTTTTTTATCCTAGCAAAATGCCATATGAGGCTAGGACGTTGGCCACCAGGACTGTCATCTTGATTCTCTTGTCTGGGAATGCTGTAAACACAAATTAGGCATCATTGATTTTCCCCAGTAGTGGCACTTTTTTGTTGTCCATGGAGAATCATCTCCCAAATGTCTTGGTCAGTGTGAGACCAAGAGATTCTACCACTTTGGTAGGCATGACATTATCTGAAGCACCAAAATCAATGATGTAGTTGCTTAGCTTGTGACCATTTATCAATAGGGAAACATAAAAAGGCTTTAGTTTCCTAGGGGCAGTAGGAGGAGTAATGACAAGATTGTTTGGGATGGGCATGTTCCTTGGGGAATCATGAGTTACCTTTCTAATCTCTTGTCCTACAGGGATGGCTTTATTCTTCACACACTCTACCAACCTATCCAACTGCTCAGGGTTGGTTTGTAGGAATTCAAATTCAGTCATTTGAATTTTGGTTTTCTTGACATAGTCAATTATTTCAAATGACTAAAATGGACTAGGAAGAGAGGATAAGAGTTCATCCTTTTGGTTTTTGGGAGGGCGAGAACTGATCTACGAAGTTGAAGTAGAAGGTGTAGAGATGTTTGATGTACTTACCTTTTTAGCAACCACCGGGTCCTTTGACTAGAAAGGTAGAGAAGTTCCTCATTTGGCAATTGAAATTTTTGGTTGAGCTCACTCCTCTATTCTTTCTTTATCAGCTTACTTGGCTGACTAATTCTTGGACTGGGTGAATACTGTGTATGATCCCTCAACTGCTTCACCTTTACTTCTGGGTTCATCTTGGTAATTTAGGAAACCAATGTGGGAGTCACTAGCTAACTTTTCTTGATCCTCTGTGAAGAGATCAGCATCATTTTCTTGATCAAACTTAGGTTGGAAAGAGAAATAATGTTCTATTTCTAGATATCCAACTGCTAAGTTGGTTGGAGGTGCTTCAATGGCAAGGTTATTCCTCTGAGGGGGAGGAAGATGATTGGTTTGGCCTTGATTTCTATAAGCATTAACTTGGTAGGATTGATTAGGGAATGTCCTCCTTGGTACATCTCTGTATGAAGGAGCAAATGACATCCCTTGTGCCATTTGTTTTTTGAGGGCCAAAAATTCATTTACTAGCTTCTACACCATTGGATCAGTGGTGGCCGAGGGTGAGTACTCAGAGGAAGAAGAAGATTTACCTCTATTTGGATCTCTCCTTATCTTTCCTGCCAAGATAAGGTCATCTTCAACTTTAGTATCCAAGTCTTGAGAAGCATCAACGTCTATGTGGCCAGCATGCCTCAGTAGAAAACTCACTTCAAGTAGCTATGAGTTGATGAAGAAGAACTTGAGGTTTTCAGGTGTTGGCTAAGTAATAGTAGGAATTCGGTTCCTTAGATTTTCAAACTTTAGAACAAAGTCCCTCATAGGTTTATGAGGTTCCTTCTTCATCTGTGTGATTTGGGCCAGCAAGGCATGAACATCTTCTATAGGCTTGAACCTAGCTTCAAATTTAGCTTTGAGAATGTCCCAGTCAGTCACTGACTGAGCCTGAAGATGGTAGAACTAGTCTATAGCAGCACCTTGCAATGTTTCTATGAATAGCCTGACTGCCACATCCTCAAATTCCACACCTATCACACCATAGGCTATGCTAAAGGCTGTAATGTGTTCATCAGGGTGAACTCTCCCATCACCAAAGAATTTGGGTAAATTCTTCCTTGAACTACATGAAAGTTCATGCAGAGGTGGAGTAAGGTTCAGTGGACCAAAAGAGTTACCCCAGGAGCCTTGAACAACCATGATGGGATTGTGAAAAAGAGGGATAACAAATTTGGGTGGAGTATTTATAGGCAAAGCTCTACTGACAGTAGAAAAATTAGCTCTACCTTGGGTTGGTGACCTGGTATGGGTAGGAGGAACACTCTTGGATCGTTGAACTTGAAGTTGGGGAGGGAATAGGTCAAAATTTCCTTGTTGTACCAACTCAAAGATATGGTCAACAACACCTTGAACTCTCTAGCTTCTAGTATAGCATGGAGTTGCTAGATTGTAGAATAAAAATGGGAAAGAACTGGCCCTACTTCAGCTTGAAGCTTGAGGCTTAAAATTGCATATTCTATCCCAGTAGCCCTAGTTTTGCAAACCAAATAATATAATGGAGATGGAGGAAGGTGGTAAGGCTATAATGATAATGGGTAAGACATAGAAAGGAGTCACTAGATTCTATAGTGGATAAGGGTAGGGATTGCTTCAATCTAAAACTTGAGGCTTTAGATTGCTCACTCATCCCCAGCAGAGTCGCAAAAAAAATTTTGGGTGAATATTTTGTCAACCAGCTAACTGGTGAGTAAAATAGGTCTCTTCAACCATAGCATAAAGAGATTGGTTAGCTAGGTGTGTAGGTTTACTATGTCAACAAGGGACAAATCTCTCCTCTCATCAAGGGGAGGTTCCCTAATAACTATGAGGCACTATATACTATATATATATGCAAAAAATAACACTCAGGGGTAGGATACACCATCCATCTCTCTTCTTTCAGAGATGATGTTCACAAACAAAGGAGAAAATCTTGGTGAAAACACTAAAGGCACTTGTCTTCTTTTAGAAGTGTCCTTATAGGGAATATCAAGAGTTCTTTCAGGTAGTGACAAGTAACTAGTAACCAAAGGGTGTAGTAACCAACAGACTGAGATGTATCACAAAGTCTCCACCTTGACTGCCCAAGAGTGAAATACGAAGGATAATGAGGTCACCAAGTCATCCCAATATCCTTTACATAGGAATAGAAATAAAAGACACTAAAGGCAATTGTGGGGGCACAAAGTCTCTCCACAGTTGGCTTCAGGACACCTTCCTGATTATTTCCACTAGTTTTACTTGTTAGATCAAATAAATAAGAATGCTCCTAGGAAATAGACATAATAATGATTTCCTAAAGTAGAACAAGCTATAATATCACAAAGTCTACAAGTAACTTGCTTTCTTATTCAGATAAAATAATATGAACAACAATCTGAGCTCAAAGTCTCAATATTCACCTTTCAATTTGGGTAGAGTTTTGCTTCTGGTAACCAGAATATCTCCCTTAAAATCACATAAGAGAATAAAATATACAACAACCAAGAAAGGCTTGGTGCTTTGTTCCATGGAATAGCCCATGATATGCATTCAATGCCTTGAATGCATTTTTGGTTCTGTCGAAGATGGCCATGCTGAAACAAGGCAGTTGCCTTAATTGTGGCATGTTGATTCATCTCAAATGTCTTCTCCTGACCCTAAGTCATCTAGTTTATCACCTAATGTCTACATAGCTATCCACCTCACCTTTACCCCAAAGGAGACAAATAGGTTGTGCCTTCAATGTTTGCAGGCTCAAATATCTACCTGGTGAACTGTTCCACCTACTAGAATAACTACTGCATAGATATTTCTAGTCTTCCCTCTTTCCTGCTACAATTTGAGCCCTCAAGCTATCTTTTCCCCTTTCTAGTTATTTTGGTTCTTCCTCTTAGTGGTTCTTCCTTTTGGCCTTGTCCTTAAGGCCTTTGAATGCATTCGGGTCTGTCATCATTTAAAATCTAATGGCTAGTTGATTGTCCCTAATTTGATGGTTGCGGGTCTGTCATCCTCCTTAGCAATTCTTTTGTGTCTTTCTTGCTTGTTATGGCCACTTTCCACTGATATTAATGAATGACACATGGTGCCTTCCATTTTGAAATGGGTGAGGACACTTGGCAGCATCCACTTAACTTATAGAAGCTCTAGACCCCTTTTGAGAGTCCTACAAAAGATGACATGTGGTGGCTTCCACCAAGCTCCTAAAAACACTATAGAAACATTCAGGAGTCTTTTGGATTCATGTAGATGCAAACACTTGTCATGCTCTACTTCAACTTAGCACCTCATCAAGGGCCCACCATAGTACTTATGAAACAAAAGGAAGAAACTGCAGATGTTGACACTCGTCACGCTCTACTGAGCTAGAACGGGACACATGGCACGTTTCACTACTTTGAAACTTTATTAGAAACTAAGTCTTGGCAGATGACACTTGGTAACTTCCACTACACTTTATTAACTCACCCAAGGCCCACCACAGTATTTACTCACATAATTGAAACAAGAGGAAGAAATTGCAGAGGTTGACACTTATTGCGCTCTGTTGAGTTATAATGGGACAGAATGGAAGCAACTGTGGATGTTGACACTTGGTGGCTTCCACCAAGCTTTTCAAGGGACATGTGGCACATTCTATAGATTTTTAGAAACAAATTATAATGTGTCCCGATGGATGACACTTGGCAGCTTCCACTTGACTTTGAGGTTTGATCTTTTTGGGTTTCTTTGAGCTCTAATTCCTTCAGACAAAATGTCCGAAGGAATTGCCTTGACAACTTTGCCACAAAAAATTATGCTAAATGAATTCCTTTGTTTGTCTGGCCTTGTTCCTTTTCAAAGGATATCTCACTCTACCCTCCATAAGGGCACTTGTCCTTTGGGCTATTTCTTTCTTTCCAAGTCCGTAGAAATGAGTTCGTAGAATTGGGGGAGTTTGTAAAAGCTAAGCCTACAAAGTTCCTAGTTTTAATCTTGTGGAGTCCATAGAAATGTATTTGCAGGGTCCCTTATCTTGTAATTTTTTTGAAAAATAGATAAGTTGAAGGCTCATAACAATTTTTAGAAGAGAAGAGAGTATTTTTGGCTTGTAAGACCAAAAATAGTTCATGTGTTGCCCCAAAAATGAGAAGTCTATTTTTGGGGACAACAAGTAAATTATTAAAAATTACTAAAAAATATCTTTAAGAGATCCTCAATACTCTCTAATAATAAAAAACACTTGATCTGAACATCTACCTTGCAAAAATACTCAATCATTCAAAATAGGTTCCTTTTGCTAGCAAAACCATCATGGTCAACTATGAGTCAACCATTAAATCAACTCCAAGTGACTATGAACAATACTAATCTCATGTAAAAATGGAATAATTCCCCTAAATCACCTTCAAGATCTGAAACCTATTCTTATTCATTGATTAGGCCTTCCAATTCCTCTTTTCACTTTGTTCACTCTTTCTTACTTAAGACACCATTTCCTTCATATTGACTAGTCAATCTTAACCTTACAAAAAATTGACACAAAAAGATGAAACACACTAAAAATTTTCATGGCTATTTGGAACAAGTCTTAAAATTCAATAATCAACCATTAGATGATCTGGTCATTCAAATAAATCTTCCTTAGAAATAAGAATATTGTTAATAACCCATTTTCTATGGGACCTACACACTATCAAGAGAACAAAAGTACTTTCTCAAAAAAATGGAGTCCTATATAACATATAATCATCATATTTTATCAGCTAGTCCATTATAATCCCAAGCCATCAATATCTTCTCTATCAGGTCTAAGACTAGGGTTTTTGCACACAAAAACCTACTTGGTTTTTTCACACAAAAACCTACTTAGTTTCTTAACAATCATTCATAAAGGATAGGACCTTAATATATGAAATAATAATTGGAAAATATTCTTAATGACTCTCCCCAACATCTCCAAAAGTTTTATCTCGTCATGCAAACCTTGCACATTTTAACGAACATAATAAATTCCTTCTCAAGCTAATTAAACACCTTTCTAGCACCTCTTGAAGATTTTAAACCAACTTTATAGATTTGTAGCTCAAAATATGACCTAATACCTCATTAAAATTCTTTAAAAAAAATTATTGACCATATCCAATGAAAAAACAAGCTTCACCAACTTGCAAACACCCTTTGACCCTTCACAAGGTCTCACAAGCCCACCTAGGCCAACTAGGCCAATAGCCAAACTACCTTAGAGACTACTATACATATCTTAAAAACCATAAAACTAACCTATTATCACATTATACATGTATAACATGCATATTCTAAGCATACTAATCTCCTCATCATGTCACACAAGTGATAGTGCTCAAAACCTTATAGGTAATCATGCATGATCAAGCCTACAAGACATAAACTGACCTACATACCACATGAAGTCCATATGAAGGCAACCATTGAGCATATAACACATCAAGAATAATTACAACATCATCATACCAAGCTCAATTCAGCCATACATCCACCTAGGACACCTATGCACATCCTTGTAAGTATCACATTGTACTAAGCACACTATGCCACCATGCTCGATTTTACTAACATCATAGACCACTTTGTCATTGCTAATGCCTCTCAGACATAAATGGCAAAACCTTCCATAAATATCCCAACAATTTGATTTGGGGTCAAATTTGGTCAATAGTAATAATTATATTTTGGCTAGAATTGTTTGTTAATTGAAATTAAAAAATATTTGAAAGGCCTATATGGATATGGTTAATACATTTTGGTAGACCTTTTATATAGTTTATAATTTTAAAACTATGAATTTTAAATATTTTTTTATTTATTTCATCCTATCTTTTCATAGTTGTCTTACCCCATGGCCCTATAATTAGTTTATACTTTATACTCTGATTGTTTTGTCACAATTTTTGATATACTTATTTTATTATATTATTTGGTTGATCTTTTGAGAGACTTATAGAGGTTCACACTCAATTTAAAATATTTCATATGGCCTTTAAATTTAGTCCTTAAAAATAAAGAAAACTTAATTATTAAAAAGAAAGACAAATTTAATTGCTAAAAAGAGGGAATTGTAAATAAGATCTTGTTTTTAGACTTCTCATCCTCTAACCACTTTCTCTAAATTGGTTTTTTAATTAACATAAATTACCTATTATAAATAAGTATACATAAGTACTTCAAATTTATTAAAAATCTATAACTATGAAACCCTAAAACTGAAATTCATATAACTTCATTTTTGTTATATTTTATTCCTTTGTGGTCAGGGGAATCATGAATCAAGTAAAACTTATAAGAGGAGGCCAAGGAAGAGTCTAAGAATCTAACAATGTAGTAAAATCAAAATAAGAAATCCAAGCCCTACATATCTACAAATTTTTTCACACTGTTAATGAATTATAATTATCTTTTAAGGGATTCAAATTGTTGTCATGCTATTTTTTTATTAGATCTTTGCTTGTAGTGTGGAAACCTTTTTTATCTTATATAAAAACCCTTAATATTAGACATAATTTGGTTATCACATGGGATTGTTTGTTTAGTAATGAGATTAGTATAATATTTACATTTGTTTTTTATTGTTTTTTAGTAACAAGATCAACAAGACCTCAAAAATATTGTCAATGTGTGTCTAGGCATTGATGTGGCGATGAATTTTTTCAGAGTCGCACACACATGCTTAGGGTTTAGGTATAGGATGGGTTTATATAAGTTTTTATTCATGTTCTCTTTCATGTCCTCCTTACTTAGATTTATTTATTCAATCAAGTGTTTAAAATGACATTGGACTACCCCCAATTTCATAGGGTAAAGCAAAATATATATTCTATAAAAACTTATGGCATCCATTGATCATAATCATTATTCCACCTCAAGCATATTTTTCCTATGAATGTGTTTTAGGAAAGAGATTTAACTATGGTTTTTTTTCCATTATTTATTGATTTTAATATGATGTTTAATTTTTTAGATATTTATAAGTTTTTTGATAAAACTAATTGAAATTGCCAATCAAATTATACCTATGTGGTGATTTTGTAAAAGATTAGCCAATGGTATCATCCCTAAACTCTAGTATTCACCAATATTTTATAGTAAGTTTTAGGGGCACATTCTTAAAATTATCCCTTCCCAAATTTTGTTCTATATTGAACATATCAACTAATTAGTTTAATTAGAGATGTATTTGGGTCTAATTAAGCCCCAAATCACATTTTATAGTCATAATTATGTAAACACAAGGCTCAATTTAGCCCAAATTGCATCAAGTTAATGAAACCAATTAATTATTTCACTCTGTAGACAAGGAAATTATGGATAATTGAACCCTAAATAACATCATATAGTTTCAATTATGTTCATAAAGATCTAATTGGACCAAATTATGTCACGTTTTAAACTAGTTGTCCCTAATAGTTTCATTTAATGATATAATTTATGCCAATTGAGCCCTAAATCACATACATTATAGTCATAATAAGGTTGAAGGGGATAAAATTTACTTAAGTTGGCTCCATTATTGGACCAAATAGACTATTTTGTTTAATCAATGAAGGCATTAGGGTCAATTGAGCCCCAAATCACATCCTATATAGTCACAATTAGGTTATATGGTCTCCAATTAGCCCATATTGGACCCCAAATTGAACCAAAAGATTAATTTATGAAATAAATTATTCAATTAGGTCTAATTTAGTTCCAAATTGCAACCTATATTCACAATTAGGTGAACACAAGACTAATTTTGTCTTAAATCATGTTAAGTTGATGTACATATTGACTATTTTTCTCAATTTATGATTAATTTAGTAATAATTGAGTCATAAATTACATCCTATAAGTGAAATTATATTATTGAGGCTAAAATATATCTAAATTACATCTTAGATTAAATAAATCCACTAGTTGGTTCAATTAAAGGTGAAATTAGAGCCAATTGATCCCCAAATCACATAAATTACATGTGTAATAAGGTTGAATGGGCTCAAATTGGTCATAGGTTCATTTGTGATTGAAAAAGATTAACTACTTGGTTTAGTTCATGAATACATTAGGACAACTTGAGCCCCATCTCACATCTTATATAGTCTAATTCAAGTTGAAGGGTCTGTAATTGGCATAAATTATGCCTTGTATTCAACTAATCAACTAATATTTTCCATAAATGACATCAAGAGAATTAATTAATTCCCAAATCCCATCAAATAGGAAGAATAAGGTTAATATAAGGTTGAATTTGGCCTTAACCACATCACATTGACATCACTAATTAATAATTTTGTTTTGTATGTGATGAAATAAGTGTAAATGTATTCCAAAATGACATCTTATAATAATAATTATCTTCACAAGGATCTTATAAGACCAAATATAATCCTTGATTGAGCTAATCCAATAAATGATTCAATCAACAATATAATTGGGGATAATTGAGTCATAAATTACATTTATTAATGTAATAATGTTTAAGGGGATCAAATAGCCTACATTTCCTCCATGATTTAACCAAATAAACTATTTAGTTGAGTTTATTAAGACATTAAGGCCAGTTTAACTAAAAATCACAATGTATATAGACATAATTTAGTTTAATATATTATCCCAAATTACTCTAATAATTAGCCCAATTTATTGCACAAATTAAACTAGTCAGCTACTTGGTTCAATTAATGATGTAATTAGGATAAATTTAGCCCCAAATCAAATATATAGTCATAATTACGTGAACAAGGGGCTCAATTTGGCCCAAGTCACATCAAATTATTTCCACCAATAGAATAATTTTCTTTTTATGCAATGAAATTAGGGTAAATTGCACCCAAAATCACATATTATATTCAAAATTAGTTATGTATCCCTCCAATAAACCCAATTTTCATCCTTTATTGAATCAATCCACTAATTAGTTTAATAAGTTATGCAATTAGAGCTAATTGAGCCCCAAATCACATATATTGTAGTCATAATGAGGTTGAAGAGGATCAAATTGGCCTAATTTATTTCCAAGATTGAGACAAATATATTAATTTGTTCAATTAATAAAGACATGATGGCCAATTGACCACCAAATCACATCCTAGATAGCCATAATTAAAATCATAAATCTCTAATTGGCCCAAATTGTGGACCATATTGAACCACATAACTAATTCCAATTAGTGATGGTATTAGACAAAATTAAGCCCCAAAAAACATCTTATAATAGTATTTGGGTGAAGATAGGACTCATTATGGCTAAAATCAAATCTATTTGATTGAACCAATTGACATATATATTCCATATACAATTAAATTATGGGGAATTAAGCCTTAAATCACACCCTATAGTGGCAACTACCTTTGTGGGGATCCAATATACCTAAATTACATCCATGATTAAACCAATCAACAAATTGGTTAAATAAATGATGTAATTAAGGTAATTCAGTACCAAGTCACATTTATCATAGTTGCATAAGATTTACAGGGTTGAAGTTAGAATAATTTGCCTTTGTGATTGAAATAAACAAAATATTTGGTTTGATCAATGTATACATTGGGATGAATTGAGATCCAAATGACATCCTTGTATAGATGTAATTGCATCTTAGTTATCTGATTAGTACAAGTTACACCACAAATTTAATAAATTGACTAATTGGTTCAATTAATGATGCAATTATGTTTAATTTAGCATAAAACAACATGATTTAATTGAAGTTAGGTGCTCATGGGGCTCAATTTGGCTCAAATAACATCAAGTTGATTTCAACTATTGACTAATCACATTTTATACTATGAAATTAATTGTAATTTATCCCTAAATCACATCATATTATCATAAACAGATTTTTAAGTGTTTAATAAACCATCATTATGTCCCTAATTAAACACACATATTGGTTAACTAGCTCAATCAATGATGTAAATATGGCCAATTTACCTAGAATCACATAGATTATAGTCACAAGGATGAAGGGGATAAAACTAACCTAATTTTCCCCCTTTATACTTAATTAATTATTTTATTTAATTGATGAATACATTAGGGTGAATTGAGCCTTAAACAATATCCTATATAGTTATAATTATGTTCATTGTTCTTTAATTAGCCTAAATCATGATCCATATTGAACCAATATAATAATTGGTTAAATCAGTGATGAAATTGGAGAAAAATTAGCCCAAAATCATATCATATATCCATAATAAGGTGAACATGAGACTCAAATTTTCCTAAATTACATCAATTTGATTTCACCAATTGACTAATTCACTCACTCTATATGTAATTATGGGAAATTGAGCCCAAAATCACATCTTATATTTTTAATTACCTTCACATGAATCCATTTGACCCAAATTATATCTTTGATTGAACCAACCCACTAATTAGTTAAATTAATTATGCAATTGGTGCTAATTAAAATTTGAATTATATATTATATCCCCAATAAGATTAAATGGGATAAAATTTGACTAAGTTACATTTGTGATTGAATGAAATCAACTTTAATTTAATAAGTGAAGACATCAGGGCCAATCAAGATCCAAATCATATTTTCTATATTAATAATCAAACTCAAGGGTTTTTAATTGGCACAAAATTTGACTAAAATTAAAGCAATCAATTTCTTGGTTTACTCAATGACATAAGTAGGGCCAATTGATCACCATATCACATCATATAGTCATAATTAATGAAAATTACGCTAAATTTATCCCAAATCACATCAATTTGATTGCACTAATTCAACTATCTATGATTTAATTCTAAGAAATTTATCTGTAAATCACATCCTATAATCAAAATTAACTTCATGAGGCTCCAATCAACACAAATTACATATACTATTGAATCAAATCACTAATTGATTCAAGAAATGATGCAATTGGATATAAATTGAGTCCTAAGTCATATAGATTATAGTCACAATCATGTTGAATGGTATCAAATTATTTTGGATTGCCTCCATGACTTAACCAAATAGACTATTTGGTTTAGTGTTTGAATACATTAAAGGTAATTAAGCTTAAAATTACATCTTATATAGTCATAATTAGGTTCAAATGTTTCCAATAGTCCTAATTAATGTATTGGGTTGAATCAATACACTAATTGGTTTGATAAGTGACGTAATAGGAGTCGATTGACATCAAAATCACATCATATAGTCACAATTATGTCAACAAAAATATACATTTGGTCTAAATCACATCAATATATTTGTAGTAACTTGCTAAACTCTTAATCTATGATTAAATATTATTATTTCAATCCAAATAAACCTTTTTTTATTCAATGACAACCACTTGATGTTTAATGCCATAACATTTAGTGCATATAACATATAATAACCATAAAACAACAATTGGTAAAATTAAATATATTATTGATATATCAAAATAAAATAAGGACAAATAAATGTCATGTTATGCATGATAAATTTTAAAATATAAAATTTTAGTTAATATTGGATGAACCATGACCATATATGTGTACCAATCCAATATTATCATATTGTGTGTATTCACCATAATTATTATGTGTTATCATATGTATGCACTATATTACATATGTGTTTTTGTGCATACATGTTATATGGAATGCACACTTTTCCTATGTTAAATTTTTAGAACATGCATCTATGATATAAAATGTCTTATATTTCTAAACATACTACTAGAACAAACATATATATATGTGTGTGTGTGTGTGTGTGTGTGTGTGTGTGTGTGTGTGTGTGTGTGTGTGTGTGTGTGTGTGTGTGTGTGTGTGTGTGTGTGTGTGTGTGTGTGTGTGTGTGTGTGTTTTAGAATAATTGTGTGTGTGTGTGTGTGTGTGTGTGTGTGTGTGTGTGTGTGTGTGTGTGTGTACTAGTAAAAACATATACAAACACATATTACTATCATATATACATATTTATGTGTAGATGTATATGTGTGTGTGTATATGTGGACAAAAATACACACACACACATGAATATGTATATGTATATATAGATTTAAATGTATATATGTATAAATATATACATATACATATACGTATACATAGACACACACACACACACACACACACACACACACACACACACACACACACACACACACACACACATATATATTTACACACATATAAACACGTACATATGTGTGTGTATATGTATAAATATATATACATATGTAGACAAATATACATACATATATACACATAAGTGTGTGTGTGTGTGTAATATGATATAATATACCTTGGATTTCTGAGCATACTACTAGAACAAACACATATTACTATCATACACACACACACACACACATTTATATGTATATATATGTATGTGTGTGTGTGTGGATAGAAACACACACACACACACACACACACACACACACACACACACACACACACACACACATGTGTGTGTGTGTGTGTGTGTGTGTGTGTGTATATCTATATATGTGCATGCATGCGCGCATGCACGTGCACACACACACACACACACACACACACACACACACACACACATATAGATATATGTATATATATGTATATTTACATATATACACATATACATACATACATACATACATATGTACATATATATCCAAACACACACACATATATGTATATGTATATATTTATATGTATGTATGTGTGTGTGTGTAGATATGTGTGTAGATATGTATATACACACACATATATACATGTGTGTATGTCTAAGTTTTCTATATTTATTATTTTGAAACATATCTTTGTATAACACTATCCACTATATGTCACAACTATACATGTGTATCTTTGATTATATATTAGTCAATTTTTCATTCAAATTTGAAAAAAAACTATAAGATCACAAACTAGACCTAATTCTATATACATTTTAAAGAAAACTAAGTTTTCATTTTTTTAAGGTAGTTTCAGGTAGTCAGATAGTAGAATATCCATTATTTATCATTTTTAGGGTATAAGTATTTTTGAAATTATTAAAATATTTAAAAATTAATTAAAATTTTAAGAAATATCAAAGACTAGCCCTAATTCTATATACATTAATAAATAAATATTTTTCAGGTAGGGGCACATGCCTAACTATCGACTATTTTCTATAAAACAACAAGAGTTAATTTTTAAAGTTTAGTTTATTTGCCTACCTATACCCCATCATTTAAAATAAAAAGTATTGTTTAAAAACTATAATTGAAATTATACAATTCATTTTATTATATCATCTTCAAATTTTGAGTATAGACATATCAAATAAATTATGCAAGTTCAATTTTATCACTTTTAAAAAAACATGTCCACTTAAGATCCCATTCTAGGCCCCAATTCTATGAAATTACCCTTATATATATTATATTGAGTACTAAAACAATATAGGATTACATGATTGGATCTCAAAACATATCAACAATAATCCTTCCATAGACGCATATAGTGTAGGTTTTATTATTATTCTTGTGGAGATAGAAATTTTAATTTTGACACACAATCAACTACATGCCAAAATTTTCCATATGCACATTCTAAAAGCATAAATTCATTAAAGTGTGACTTTTCCTTTACATTTGATTCTATTTCAAGTTCAATTTTAAAATGTAATTTTTTTCATGTGTCTTATGTTTATCACATAAAGCAAAGTATAAATTATATTTCTGATTTATTTATCATATACTTAGAGATATTTAATTCATTTGAGTTAATTATGTAAGAATGTGAATATAATCCAATTGTAGGACAAAAATAGTGAACCTATCATTCTTGCATTCAACCTAGGGTTTATACCCTCTTTCCCTATAATTTTTTTCATTCACATCAAATTCTTATTTTAGGGTTTTATTCTCCCCTTTCCCACTTATGGTTTCATTACCTTTATGTATCATTTTTATTTCAAATTATAATGTATTATATATGTAAAATTGATGATAATCATTTTTCTTTATTAGGTGCTAGATTACAAAAAATTGAATGATTAAAATGATGAAAGAATTAATAAATGTATTTTTAAAATAGATAGGGCACATTTTATTGCAAACCCAAATATTATTGATAAGATGATACATGTTTATAAAAAAAATTAAATAATGAAAATATTTATCAAATAAACACTCCTACATTTTGTAAATTTTCCTATATATTCTATGTCTTGTGATGAGTGTTTTACTCCTACATCTATTAGAAATAATGTTTTGAAAGATATCGTTAATTATATGAGTCAACATTTGAATTAATGTATTGAGTTTAAAATCATTCTTACAAATGATATAATGGATATAAGTCATGTTAATTGTAACTGATAAATACAAGTGCATATTTTATTTCATATGAAGACATCTACTCATAGGCTTATGGATAATATTTTCATCTCCAATCATATTCAAAAGTATGTGCTTGACATGCCACTTAATATTATGTTTATTATACCAAATTTATAATTATTTGATTATTATGGGGATATTTAGGTGTACCTTCCATAAATATATCTATTTATAGGAAACTATAAATATCATTGGTCAATCTTACCTAGGCTGGCTCTTAGCACATTCATTGGTGAGGTTATGATTTTTTGTTTTGTTTTTCATAATGGATCCCTATAGTAATTTAAATTTTTAAAAGATGCCTTCATAAATAGATACATTAAAAAAATTGACCTAAAACCATGAATGAGAGCATTCAACATCTTAAATAAGGTCAAAATGAGGATACACATAAGTAAATATTTATTTTTATTTTTCATTTTAACTCATTTATTTATCAACCATGTGATCCTCAAATACAACATATCTTTTCAATAATATCATTATGCCTTTAAATTAAAACCCACTTACATGAAATTCAAAATGAATCATTTATCTTTCTAATATGGATATATTTCCTAAGGAAAAATCATTAGGTTGGACTAAAGACCATGCCCTACCTCTTATAAATTCAAACATTCTTAATTATAGATAGATAGATCTAATATTAAACACTTTAAAATATGAATATTAACCTATATTTACCATACATGGCTTATGCATACACATATAGATAGTGCACACTATTCCTTCCTATCCATATTTACATATATGGGGATGACATTCCCATTTTTATATAAGTCATTTACATGAATTTCCTATTTTTTTCCTAATCTGCTTATTATCCCAATTAGATTGTCTATTGGTTATTAGGTCATTATTCTTGACTTTTGGATGCCTATGGTCATACTTATACATCTATAGTTTACTAAATCCATCCACATATGAAAAATATGCATGTGCACATTTTAGAAGTCAATTTATATATTAAAATAATTTCAAGGGTCAATGTGTACATTCTTCTTGTTGGTGGTGTCAGATATTACTGAAAGAGTCACCTAGTTAAATACAATAAGCCTAATCATATTATGGGAATCTATCGATTACTTCAGAAATAAATAATATACTAATTAATACATATTTATATTTATAGTAATATCCCTAAATCTTCTATGTCATAAGGAACAATCCACATCTAGGTTTTAATCACCCAAGCAAGTCAATATTTCCCATTATCAAATTTTAAAGTAATATTATAGGTTGCATTCTTATTAAAGGACTAATATTACCACATATAACTAATTAAGAGAACTACATATTGTTTGATCCCTCTTAAAATGATTAGAAATGTAGGTAGAACACAGTGACTCAATGAGGGAAGGTTGGGATTAACTAACCCTTTTAGCCATTCCCCTTTTTGGGTAAAATTTAGTTTCAAAAGTGGAGATAGGGTTTTAAAGTGAATGGAATTGGTTTATGGGATTGTTTAAAACATTAATATTTTATTTTTCTAAGAAAAATTATTTGGCACATGTTATAGGGATAATATTGACAGAGATCAAATGGATAGGTTGATGCAGACATATAACTACTATTAAATTCATGCAAGAAGGTATAAACAATATGAATATAGATCTATTCAAAATATAATCCAATTTAAATAATTTATTATGTATATATAGACTCATACATGAATACAAAAATAATAAGATCGGTACCTATGTCCTCTTAGTTATTTACATTAATATTAAAGTGTAATTGTACATCTACTTGTAGAATTAGATCTTATTAATTAAGGCATATCTTTGAAAATATGAATATTCATATTTTTATACCTTTTGGTTTCATTAATAAAAATAAGTGAAACATATTAGTGAATATGATCCTTGTTTTGATTAGAAAAACCCTAGGTTCCCCTAGGGTTTCCTTTTTTTTTAAGGATTTCATATTTATATACATATATTTTATTGTTGAACTTGATTCTAGTTGGTTTTATCTATTAGTGATTCCTCTCTTATGCTTGCGGCTTGTCTTCCTATGTGTTTAAATCATGTGTGTGTGTGTGTGTGTGTGTGTGTGTGTGTGTGTGTGTGTGTGTGTGTGTGTGTGTGTGTGTGTGTGTGTGTGTGTGTGTGTGTGTGTGTGTGTGTGTGTGTGTGTGTGTGTGTGTGTGTGTGTGTGTGTGTGTGTGTGTGTGTGTGTGTGTGTGTGTGTGTGTGTGTGTGTGTGTGTGTGTGTGTGTGTTTAAAAATAATACATTTTTCTATTAGTTATATAGATTTCATCAAATACTATTTATTTTAGCTAAAATAATGTATGTGTTTTTTTGAAATAGGATTTTAGTAAATTTGAATTAAAGGATGAAATATACTTTTATTTTTCAAATATTATCTAGGTTTAGTTTACTTAATGATATTTAACGAAACCTATTTTGGTTTGGTAAATATTCTTATGGTTTTATTGGGGTAGTTTGTAATTTATTTCAGGGCATTATGTGATGGATATAACGTATATACATGGTTTATATTTTAAAATTTAATATATGTTTTCAAAATTTCATGTTTCTTTCTTGAAATATGTAATACATTTCATAACCATATGATTAAGTGGTTCAAATTAATGTGCAATAACACTTAAAAATGAAATTCATAATGAAAAATCATTAAGTATTTTTAGGAATACCTACTATATGAAAGTAGAATCAAAATTCCATCCATATGTGAATTTTTCCATCCCTTCTCACGGTCAGTATATATTGAATTGAAATCTCATGGGGTTTGTGAGGATAAACCTAAATCTACACAATTTAATAAAATCATGGTTTCTAAAGAAAGCCTTCCAAGGCATGTTATTATTATGATGAAATACTAAAGGAACTAGAATAAAAAAATAAAATATTCAATTCTAAAGAATATATCACTTAATAATGACATTAAACATCTAGAGAATCTTAATGATGTTACTAAAAATTTCACCTTTGCCTCTCCATTAAATAACCTTTTGCCTAAAAAACATTCATCTCAAATATAGGTTCTTAAAAAATGCATCTACAACTAATGGTTTTTATTTTTTAATGTTAATTAGAAAGCAAATAAATTTTAAGGGATATGCTTTGGAACAAATTGATCACATTACCTCCTATGCATCATATAAGTAAATCTAAGCACTATGATACTTATCATAGAATTCATGGATATCACATAGACAAGGGTTGGTATTTGAAATATATAATATAAAATATTCCTGATAGTGGTGAATTGACATTAAATACATATATTAAATCCCCACTAAATTAAATCACACCTTATATAATTGAACAAACAACTTAAATTTTTGTTACATATTCTAAGATATAATTTCATACACAAAAATTACAATATCAAAATATACAAATATAAAAAATTAAAAATTAAACTATAAGATAAAATTTCATACGTAAAAATAAAAAAATAAAAATATACAAATAAAAATTTACAAAAAGGAAAAACTAGAAAAATAGATGTCATAAAAATAAATGCTACAAAAGAGAGGATTCTAAAGAAGAGATCATGCCAACATGATATGTGTCTAAGAAGTAAGTTAAAAATAAATATGCATAAGCTGAATAATAATCCAAGCATGGTTTCAAATGTGAAAGCTAAAAATAATTACTCATATCTAAAGACTTCAATTCTTAGCCCTCGCATAGATGGCAAGGAATTCAAAATTGTTGAGATTAATAATGATTATGAAATAAATTTGTTTAGAATGACACTTCTCAAATATATTTGATATGATATTATACATTTGTAAAATATTAGTTCACTTAATAAATTCATTGGATCCATTTTTTTTAAACTATTTATCTTAAAACATGTTCTTCTATGTTCCATATTTAACCTACCTTCGACCAATACAATTATCTACTAGGAAATTCATGGTCTAGAGAAATAATTGTTAAGAATCATGTATATATTACAATTAAACATTAATGTGATACTATTATAATAAAAATAGAGGTGAAATATTTAGATAAATAAAAAGAGGTAAAATTTACCCCTATAGTTACTAATACTATATATATATATATATATATATATATATATATATAGACACACACACACACACACACACACACACACACACACACACACACACACACACATACTTACTTTTATAACTACTAAATTGCATTATAGAAATACTAATACAAGTGTTAAAAAAAATTCCAATGGATGGTATAGTTGGTTAAACATATTATGTAATAGACAATTAGTGAAATGTTTATCATGCAAGTGTAATTCCCCATATTGATATGATGCACATTTTTTAATTTTTACTTGTTGGTCAAATGATACCATACACATCAATGTGATTATAAGTCTACCAAATCAGTATTGACATAAACTTTCTACTCATGAGATAAATCTAGAAACTAAGTCTCAAGTCATAATTATACAATATTATTATGTTATGTATATAAGTAAATAGATTCCTATTATAGATAATTAAGAATATATAGGATCACGTTATGGAAAATTAAATATCATTTTTAATATGCAAATTTTTCATCATATACATGAACAATCTATAGGACAAATAATTTTTGTATGAAATGGACATTATATCTAGGAAATTCATGCACCCAATGAGTTACCCATTAATTCAAGCGGGCGAATATATTTGGTACATATATGATGTAGGAGCATCAAGAAAGTCAATGTATTTAAGTGTTTTTTTTTTTTTTTTGGTTTATTTTGGTATTATAAGTCCTATAGGGACCTAATGAGGGTTTTAGAGTCAGTGGTCGATCATGTGTGTAGGTTTGAGAGTCATTTTGGAGTTTCCCTCCAAAACTAATAATTTGAAAATTTGAATTAGGTTGAATCTTTTGGAAGGTGTTTTGGTGAATTCTAATGTTTGTAATGGGTTCTTGAGGTTATAATAGGTATAATTTAGGTGTTTGGGTGTAATACCAACATACATAGGTAGTGTACTTCAGAAATTAGGAAAGTATGTAATTGCCCCTTCATTTGTGGAGGTGGCTAAAAAGAAGGAAGTTGGTAGTTATGTGTTTTGAAGAATGTATAAGGAAATATACATTTTCATGAGTCATTTTTCATAGATAGGGTATTAGTAGGAGGTTAGAAAGTACAAGTTCAATAAGGTAACAAAAAAATTAAGTAAAAGAAGAAGTGACAATCTTATTAATGAAGGACAAGAATGTGAAATAGACTATATGATGTATATATCTCTTAGAAAGTAATAGAAATTGACTAGTTTGTGTGGGAAGTCATTATTAATATGTAAAGTGTTTCCTGTATGATTCATAATGGTTTTGATAAAATATTAATAGTTTTACAAAGGTTACTTTGTAACTATGCTTTAAGTCTGCATTGAGAATGGTGAGAGATAGTTAGCAAGAGTGAAAATTCAACAATCATGAAACTTATATATTAGAAAAAAATAAGGTAATAGAGATATATTACGCTATAGATATCCATATTAAAGTGTTATGTTGTCATTTGTTATCTTTTAGGTCATTTGGAAACATAAAGTCTCATTTTTTTGTGTGGTTTGATATAGTCCAGGTAAAAAAAGTGAATTATATCTATTTTGAGATTTAGTTAAGAGTCAAAAGCTGAAAAAGGAGCTGTGTTATGTTTATCGGACCTTAAGAAGGCAAAACCAAGTCTTTAAATGCTTAAATAATTAAATTAATCCTTTTTTGTAGCCTTCATCTTTTATACAATGTTGGAACCCTAAAGATAAGGCATAATGGATTAATTATGTTAAGTAACCAATCAATGGCCTTGAAATAGCTAAGGGAAAGAGTATAGGATTAACTTTGTTAATTAAAAAATCAAAGGATTTTAAATGGATAAGGTAGAGAGTATAGGTTATTTATGAATGGTTAGGGTTAGTTTTAAGTTTATTGGTGACTCAAGGAGAGAGTAAAGTTGATTGTAAAAACTATGGACCTTATGAAACCCAATTTAAAATTTAGAATTCTATCAAAATGAAAGAAGAGAGGAGTTTAAATATTTTTGGAGACAATTTAGTGATTTAGTAAGGTGTATATAAGTGGTTAAAACATTATTACACTCTCACAAAGGTCTAAAAATTATTTTGAAACTTAAAACAACAAATTCCTTCCTCTTAGGTTTACACAGGCAATTAGAACCCTGAGTTAGGGTTTCAACACAAAATTTGAGTTTGAAGACAATGCCACAATTAAAACTTCATGAAATTTAATGATTATAAAAATAATCATTTATTCTAATATATTATGATATTTTTATACTTATATGATACTCATACATATAGTTTCAAGAGATTGTGTGTATAACAAAGCTAAGGAGACATAATTAGGTTTGAGTAAAAGATAGAAAAGGCATCTAGGAGGAAATATGGAAAATTAAAATTTTGTGGGAGATGTAATAGGATGGATATTACTTATAAATGATATCAAATTTTCAAGACAAGACTATACTTGTCCATATAATTCAAAATTGTCAAAAAAAGGCTACTAGAAGGGAAGTATGATTGAGGGTTTAAGGAGTGTAGAAGGAAGTTTGAGTTGTAACATAGTGTGAGATTAATTTAATAAAATATTTTAATCCCTAGAGATTTATTTCATGTTGAGATCTTATATACATGAAACCTTTTTCAATAATTGAGGTGATTTGGCCTAAAGAAGCTTGTAGCCTAGTCAAGTTAGTGAGGGTTTACATGAAAGGGAGATATAAGATGTATGAAAAGAAAATAATGGATGAGTGTGATATTTTTATATGTTATAAAGGTTAGGTGAAATAAATTCAAATAATAAAATTCAATATGATTATACATGAGAATGATGTCAAACCCAATAAGGAGTTGATAAATACGAGAGATTGAGAATATGGAATGCATGAGTTTATGGTTATAGGTATCAAAGGTGTAAAATTAGTAGAGAGGAGGACTCTATTTATCATTTAGTATTTGAGTATAAAATTTATATGGGAAGAAGATAAATAAATTCATAAATCAAAATGGTACATGTTTGTTTTAGTTTTCATATTATATTATGATATATTCATAAAAAATATTGAAATGTAAGAGTAAGTTGAGATTGTGGTGAGTAGACCTGAATCTAGTAAGGCTTGATAAGAGAGATAAATTATAATCTCAAGAGTGAGCTCAAGGAGAAATTTAATAGATAGAAATATTCCTTATAAAATTATAAGAGAGTGAAATAGACCTAGGTGAGGTTGTAGAGTGAGATAGACCCAAGTGAGAGGTCATAACAAGGCAATTGGATGGGGTTTGTCAAAGAGAATAGGTCCAAGAGAGACCAATAAATTGAGAGAAGGATAAGATGAAGAAGGATAAATAAAATATAAAATAGTTCATGAATGAGATGAGCTACCACAAAGAGAGGAAGGTACAAGAAGACATCAAGAGAAGAGAGATTGAAAAAGAGATGATAGAGGTAAGGCAACAGTTGGATGAGTTGATGCTCATCATAGATAAAGTGAGGGTAAATGAGAACCCATATTGTGGATAGGTCATGAATAATAAGACACTTAAGTGGCCAATAAATCTAAAAATGAAGAGAATAAAGATGAAATATCTGAGAGAGGTAAGAGAGAAGAAGATGTTGCTTTGTAAGAAAATCAAGAGTGAAATGATAAAGTATAGAATGAGGATGCAAGAAGATGAAGGTGAACATCACCTTGAGATAGATGAGATAACTTTTGGTGAGGAAAAAGAATAAATTTGAGGCCATCTAGGTGATGGGAAAGATAGATTAGAAAAAAATTAGTTTAAAGGCCTATTGAAGGCTTAGAAAGATAGGTACAATCCCATGAAGAAGGTATGACATATGATTACAAGTTTTTTTATGTAAATCAAGAGTAGTTTGAATAGAAATGGTAACTTTAGAAATATCATTGAATGTTGAGATGATGGAGAATGAAGAGAAGGTAAAATTTGTATCAAATGAGTTACATATTAGGGAGGACAAAGAACGTGAAGAAGAAGTGATGGTAGCAATGAGAGGGCCAGAGTACAAAGATTCATGTGCAATATTGAGATTCAGTGAAATAATAGGTAGGTAAGAAATTGTCTTTATTTTTTTTTTAAAGAATGAATATGATAATAGAGGAATATGAATGTATAGGTGTACCATCAGTGTTTTGGGGCATAACCATCCCATATGATAGATGAAAAGTTCAAATAATGAGTGTACATTTTATACTAGTTATTGTAAGCAAATAATGGAAGCAAGGAAGCAGGATTGTCTATGATAGAGGAAATCATGAAAGTAAATTATGAAAAAAAATGGAATCGTGGTGGAGAATTATCAGATAAATAAGATCCAAGGAACATGAACTGGAAGGATAGGAAGAAAAGTACATCAATCCATTTGAGCTCAAATTCTTTCTTACCTAGGAGTATGATGTAGGAACATCAAGCAAGTTAATGTATTTAAGTGTTTTTTGTTATCATTTTGATTTAGTTTGGTATTATAAGTCCTATAGGGACCCAATGAGGGTGTTAGAGTCATTAGTGGATCATGTGTGTAGGTTTCAGAGTCATTTTGGAGTTTCCCTCCAAAACTAATAATTTGAAGACTTGAATTAGGTTGTAGCTTTTGGAAGGTTTTTTGTTGAAGTCTAATTATTGTAATGGGTTATTGAGGTTATATGATGTCATATTTAGGTATGTGGGTGCACTATCAATGTAAAAAGGTAATGTAATTCAAAATTTAAGAAAGAATGTAACTACCCTTTCATTTGTGGAGGTGGCCAAGAAGTAAGAAGTTAGTAGATACGTGTTTTGAAGAATGTAAAAGGAAATATACATGTTCATGAGTAATTTTGTGTATATATAGTGGTATTATGAGGTTAGGAAGTATAATTTCAAGTAGATAAGATAAAAATGAATAAAAATAAGAAGTTACAATCTTGTTCATGATGGACAAGAATGTGAAATATTCTGTATGATGTAAATATCTCTTAAAAAGAAATAAAGATTGAGTAGTTTTTGTCGGAAGTTCATTATTATCATATGTAAAGTTTTTCCTATATGATTAATAGTTTTTTAAATAAAATTTTAAGATTATTACAAAGGTTACATTATAAGAATGCTTCAGGTTTACATTGAGTCTGGTGAGAGATAGCTGGCAAGAGTGAAGATTAAACGAAACTTGTATATTATAAAAAAACAAAGTAAGAGAGATGTATTGAGTTGTATTTATCCATAATCAGGTGTTATGTTGTCATTTCTTACCATGTAGGTCATTTAGAAACCTACACTCTCAATTTTCTATGTGTTTTGATACAATCCAGGCAAGAAAAGTGAAGTGTGTCTATTTTGAGGTTCAGTTAAGGGTCAAAGCTGTCAAAGGAGTTGAGTTATGTTTATAAAACCTTCATAATGTGAAACCAAGTCTTGAAATACTTAAAAATCAAATGAATCCTTTTTTATAGCCCTTGGCCTATATGTAGGGTTAGAACCCTAAAGAGAAGGTGTAATGGATTAACTTTGTTAAGTAAGCAATCAAAGGTCTTAAAATGTCTAAGGGAGAGAGTGTAGGTTGTTTATGAATTTTTAGGGTTGGTTTTAAGTCAATTGATGACTCAAAGAGATGGTAAAGTTGATTGTAAAAAATTTAGACCTTGTGGAACCCTATTTAAAAGTCTTTGTCAAAATGAAAGAATAGAAGAGTTTAAAGATTGGTTGAGACAATTTGTTGATTGAATAAGGTGTATAAAATTGGTTCAAAAATTATTCCACTCTCACAAAGGTCTAAAACTTGTTTTGAAACTTAAAAAAACAAATTCCTTCCCCTCAAGTTTACATAGGCAATTATAACACTGAGTTAGGGTTTTAACACAAATCTAAGTTTACAGATAATGCCAGCATTAAAAATTCATGAAATTTGGTGATTACATATTTAATAATGTGTTATAATATATTTTGAAATTTTTATACTTGTATGATACTCATACGTATGGTTTCAAGAGACTATGTGTAATATGAGATAGAGGATAGAGACTTACTGCCTACCATGATAAACTCTTTCCTTGTGTGAAATTATTTCCTCATTGTGTGATATTGTGCAAAATTTGATTTTATTTTAAGTGTATATTATATGTGAAATTATGCATTCGTTGAGTTTATTATGTGTTAATCTTTGTTTGTGTGACATTGAGTGTTAGTGGTGTTCCTCTATTGAGTGCACAATGGCCATGAAACTATGTGCATATTTGTGGATACATATATGATTATTCATTTATCATGTGTTCCATGATACATAACACACATATTAATACTTATAGTTGATGCTATGATCTATATCATTTATATTCTTTTGTATATTATTATTCAGTGTTTCTTTATGTCTTGACTACCACTAAATGAAAAATTGATATATCATTATTGACATGGCAATTTTATGCCTTGGGATACATGTTTCATATATGAATTGATGGCATAATCATGCTATAATGGCATATCATTATCATGTTAGCACATGTTATAAAAATTTATATATTTTTATATAACATTAGGTATTTAACTCTTTTATTTTGAGATGAGTAAGTTGTAGGAAACATTCCTCATCTCTAGAGGAGGACATATTAGTGGGATTGTAATAAGATTAAACTCTCCATACATAAAGAATTAAAAATTTAGGACATATTATAAAATTTTAAGGGTTCATGTTGGGCTATAATATAAATTTAGTTTATATTATGGGACAAATATATATAGGTTGAGATAAATATGGGGGCATATGAAATACATATGCACACATTTTATATTTACATAAGAGACATGCTATCATATTTATCATATTATGGGAAGAGTGAAATACATATTTATAGAATTATATATCATATTAGGAGATTTGATTAGATAATGAGGTGTGGTTATTCTTAATTCTTGTAATTTTATATTTTCAAGTTGGTAATGAAGGAATTGAAAGTAGAATTATAATCTAAAATAATTCTATAGTGGTTAATTTTGCCTACTTAGATTATTTTATGATCCTAGTATGGGGATTCACCTTTTGCATCTCAAATCTATTATAGGTTCAAGATCAGTTACATGAGTATTAAAGTTGAGGTTTGTTGCCTCTCAATGGAGTATCACTCCTCATTATTCATTAAGATTGGGTAATTTATCTTCCAAACCAATGGTTTTAACATTAGCATTTATCTTGCCTCATAATCATGTCATGACATTATCCTTGTGGAATAATAAACATCAATCTCCAATACCTCATAGGGGAGCATGGTTTTCCAAATTAAAAATGTATTACTTCATTTATCTTCAAATTTAATATGTTTCATTTAGATTTTGGTTTCAGATTTTATATCATATATGGACATTCGTTTTTTATTTATTTTGTATAGTTTTCCATAAATTATGTTGGATAGTTGGAGCCTTATTTCAAAGATAAATCATGCTTATGAAAAAAGATAAAAAAGTATTTATCATTTTACTTTAACATTTATAGTAATATAAACAATGTAGGAAATTTTAGACACATAAAATATTGTATCAGATATTTGAAAATGTCCATATTGACCTGTATTTTCCATACATGAATTTTGTGCATGCATATGGCTTTTTCAGCCCTTCCCTTCCATAAATTTTCACTCTATGGTCCCAAACTTACATATTTGATATGAGTCACCTATAATAATTCTATAGTTTATGCCAAATGTTATTATTATTCAATTTTTTTTTTGTGATCATTAGATCAATATTTTGACTTTATAAATGCCTCTAGTTAGTCTAAGACTTTTTTAATTTACTAAAATCATCCTCTTATCCTAGATATGTCCATACAACTTTTAACAAACATTTTATAAATTCAAGTCATTCCTATGAGTTGACCTATGTGTTTCACATGTCAATATCATGAAAATTTGCCCAAGAGTTACCTATTTAAACATATTATGTCTACTTATATTTCAAGGATATAATAATGAATTATAAAATCACTATTAAACTAAGTAATACATCTGCACATTAAGAGTATCGACCTTAAAGTTTCATGTTTAAATTATTCCAAGATCTATAAAAATGATGTTGAAAGTGTTACATCCTGATTTCACCCTGTGACTTAAAAAGCTTTAATTTATTGATTAGTATGGTTAATATCTGATTAATATTTCTTTGATTTAAGTTTTATGACATATACTATAATGGGATAGTGATATTTATGATTAGATTACATGATGTGATAATTGTATGTTATATTATATACACTATGGACATGTATTAGTTATTTTTTGCATCATTGGTGATATTTATGATGAATCAAAGTAACTACATATTTGTTGTAAGGTGGATATAAGATAGGTCCTACCCTCAGAGATTGATAAGGGATATCATCATCAGAGAGGATCAACTAGATGGATCAATGGGGGAATATCAATGGAAAATGCTAGTGACCCTATACACACAGTAGATTTTAAATTATATTTGCGTAAAAATGTTAGTGCATATTGCTTATGATTATATTTGTGTGTGTGGAATTAAATTTAGTATATGTTAGATATCATTTCTAATTGATTTTATTTTTTAATTTAAATCTAGAAAAATAATTATTAATTTCCTATAAAAATATTATTATTTTAAACATAATAATCTTGCAAATAAAAGACAATTAATGACTTATTTTATATTTTAGTTAAATAATTATTTATCATTGTTTTGAAAAATTGCATGGGAGTTGAGTTAATGAAATTCAAAGATTAATCTTGAATTAAAATGTAGGAATTTACTTTAAATTTTAGGAAAATAATTTAATGAGTCAATCTAAGTGTATTTAGAGAACAAAGGCAATAATAGCATAACAATTCAAAATTTGCATGTTTTAAATATAATAAATATAAATTTAGATTATTAGATTGACATGTATGAGATAATAAAAATAGAGAATATTCATGCAAGGATAGAACACATAAATTATAAGGAAGGAAGTTTTATAAATAAGAGGAGAAAATTTGGAAGTAAAACACACATGAGGAGATAGGGGAATTTGGAAAAAGGGAGTGGAGAAAGTGTTGACGCAGTGGATTTCACCCGAGGGCGGGATGCCTAGCTTTCGCCCTTCCACACACAATAATGGAAACTCCCCTCTCACTTGTGGGACCGATGAAGCTAGAGGGGAGAGTTTCTAGGTAAGGGCTAGCTCCCTCTGATGTATCTTTTAGGCCCTGGTTTCTCCTACTGCTAACAAATAAAATGAAAAAAGGAGGGGGACTAAAAAGAGAGAGAGAGAGATACTGAAAATAGAACCTAAGCTAAAAAGGGGAAAAGGGTGATACACTAGAAAATGTGACCCACCCAGCCCAAATATACACTTTTCACCAAAAAGAAGCGCCCATACACTTCATCTGAAGTGGGAAGTTCTTCTGCAACAGTCAGTTAGGGGTCTATGGAAATACAGGGAGGAAAAAACCACCAGAGGCATCCTCAAACACACTTATGGCAGCCATTTCACAAGCACCCACATTCCTCTGTAGACACTTCTAGCAGACCTACAGAAGAGAAACTCACAATGCATTAGACATACTGGAGTCATTCTGTGAAAAGCATCAAAGACAATGACTTAACACAAAAGAAAATACAGACATATGCATGAGTGCAAGTCTAGATGGAGGTAAAAATGCTAAGTCTTGATTGAAGGTAAAGTTTGGCAGAGTTCTGCCTTACAAGCCCAAGAGATTTTGGGGCAGCGTTTTTGCCTTAAGGCTAAGAGGGTCCCCCTCTCAAATGAGAAGCTTTACAATTTATAGAGGAAGAAAGAGGCCACTTTGGATCCCTTTTACAAGTGACCCATGTGCCTTCTAAGCATTAAGAAGAGGAAGTTTCTTGAAGATAATGCTTTGTCAGCCCCTATCATGATTCAAAATTATGGGCCATACCATTTGTCTGCTCATCAATGCAAAATGAAGAGAAATGGGTCGTGTCATTCACTATTTGCACCTCTTAATGATCACATGGCAAGTATTGTGTCAACCACCATAATAACTCCTTGAATCGACACTTTCTCGCACCACTTAGATTGCTTTGTCTATTTTTGTGCTTGCCTACTTTGCCTCCTCTGGCTCTTTCTACTACTCCTTTGGATCTTAGTTGTGAGCGCATTCATTTCTGACACATGTCGTGGTCCACTGCTCAAAAACTTAGAAGACACTTTGAAATATGGACATTGACACATGGTGGCTTTTGCCAACATGATGATGGGACACGTGGTAGCATCCGATTAACTTAGAGGGTCTTTTGAGGGTCACATGGAGTATTTTGAGATTTTTGCACAAGGTGACACATGGCCACTTCCACAGAGCCTTTAGCTGCCTTAGAAAACTCTTGAGACTCTTTTGGTTCTTCATGGATGTTGACACTTGGCATGCTCCACATGGCTCTTAGAAACTCATTTGGGCCCACCACAGTTCTCACAAAACAAAAGAGAGAGACCGCGGAGGCTTACACTTGTCGGCTTCCACCGAGCCTTATAGGGGACACGTGGCACGTTTTGTTGCTCCTAAAAAATCATGTCAAAGCCTTTCACATTCATCACTTGGCACCTTCTGTGCTCTAGATTTCATGGTGTAAAATTGACGTTCATGGGCATGTCATAGTTTGAACCAACGGCTAGTCTATCTTCTTAAAGTTGATAGCTTTCAGGACGGCACCATCCTTGGCAAATTCCTTTGGATTCTTCTTGCTTTGAATTTTTTGCTTTGCGGGCTTTTATCCTCCTTGGTCAAGATTTTATTTTAGCCTCTTTTCCTATAGACAAAATTTTTGCAAGAATGATCTCACGCTCGCTTCCTACCCTTTGGAGTATTTTCTCGGGTTTTGTGTCATGGCCCTTTTCTGAATTTCTTCAAAAATTTTGTCCAAAGGAATTCCTTCAAATAAAAAGTTTGAAAGAATTCATGAATAAACAAAAATTTGAAAAACTTGCCCTTTGCGGTTATCTTTCCTTTAAAGTGCTTCCTACCCTCTACAAGGGCTTTTGGACTCAAAACTGCCCTCCACAAGGGCACTTGCCCTTCAGCTTTGGGATGCTCCCTTAAACCAAGCCATTGAACCAACCCATTAAACTAAAAATGGTTCAATAATTCAATGGTTTAACGGTTCAACACTGCACACTGAGCCTTTTAAATGAGCGTTGAACCAAGCTCATTGAACCGTTCACTGAACCAATCTTTTGAACCAAGCATTGAAATTTGTGTTTAAACCAAATGATGAACTCATGTGATAAACCCACTGATTAAACTAAACCAAGGCATTGAACCAAGTGTTTGAACCAAGCAATGAACCAAGGCCAATTGAACCAAGTGATGAGCCCACCAATTGAACTAAGGTTGACTGAACTAAGGCATTAAACTTGAGCAATGAACCAAAGCCGATTGAACCAAGGCATTGAACTAGTTCAATGGTTCAATGATGCCAAACTTCCTCATGATTTTCTTTAGACAAGATCCTGAAGAAGCCTTGTAAAACCTAGCACTCTTTGAAACTGATTCTTCATGCGCCAAAAGACTAACCTGCAGAGTCTGTAGAAATATCCTCTTTGCAGAATTCGTAGAAATCCAAGCTCTGCAGAGTCCATAGAATTAGACCTGTAGAGTCCATAGAAATGGACCTATAGAGTCTGTAAAAATGGACAGATTCATGCAAAATGAAAAAATGAACTGGCCTATAATAGTAGGGATAGAAGGGGACCAATTTTTGGCCTGTTGGGCAAAAATGGTCAAAAAATTGGTGACTCCTAGGGGAAGCATGCCTGCTATGCTTAGAGACCAGTTGCCTTGTAGTCCATTGGGCACAGAGTCAGATGTAGCTTGAACAAATATCAATAATAGCCCCAAAAGATCCAAGAATCAAACATGAAGCTTTTTACCCCAGACACAAAGGGAAACCACAAGGCTAAAAACACTACTTGTGCAAACTGCACTTAGGGAAAGCAAGAAAGACAACTAAAAAACAACTACTATATACAACTAACCAGGTATGTTTGCCTCCCTCTTGGATCAAAGGGAAAACTTCTTAATTCCCCTTCCTGGAAAGAAGACTTATGGTGCCAGACAAGTGGCTGAATGAAAAGGAGATTTGGTGACCTGTTCCTCTTTCCTGTCACTTGGGTTGGCTGGTATCTGAGTAGATCATATTCAAACATGATTCCAACATATACGTACTCTATTTGTTCCTAGAAGCTTGTTGAATGCTAGTCTTTAATGCTAGTACATATCACCAAGAAAACTATGACTATTGGCTCATCACCATAAGCCCTTTGATCTACATAGTCCCTCTGCAATGCATCATGGTTTGACCTATTTCCTTCTGCTTCATTGGAGATCATGCCAAACTCATCCTCTACTTCCTCTTGGCCTTTTTGAAGAAGGGTGACTATGGTGATGTCTGAAATGAAATCACAAACTGATTGCTCATCCCATAAAACATCACCTTTCTATTCAAAGCTCTCTTGTTCAAGGCTTTCCTCAAGGAAGACCAGCTTCTCATTTTCCTCCTCGAAGACTAAAATTTCTATATGTTCAAAGATATCCATCTAGTCCTTCTCCAACTTAGGCTCCTCTATGTAGTCATCCTCCTCATCAAAGCAACAAGGAAGTTCATCAAACAAAGGGGGAGAGAGCTCACCATGCTTAAGTTCCTCTTTGTATTGCTAGAACATCGACATATACGCGTGAACTACGTCTTCTCCATTGTTGTTGAGGTCTTCACAAGAAGCATTGATGATGATTTATTCTTCATTATCACTCATGATAGCCTCTTGAAGAACTGCAAATTGGATCTTTTCTTCCTCACTTGCCTCCTGCAGAACAGGTTCCTCCTTGAGAAGGGATGAAGTGGAAAAAACATGTGGAAGAGGAGGTAGTCCTTGAGCTAGAATCAAATGATTCTCCTCTTTCCATTTGGCTAGCACTTCATCAATATTAGGTGTGGCTTGATAACCCTCTTGGAGGTGTGTGGATGGGGTGTGTTTAGACATGGAAAGTGTCATTGGGTCTAAACTGTCCATCACACCTTGGCTAAGGAATCTCTCTCTAGATTCCAACTCTATAATTATTTTGGCCATATCCTCTTAAAAGAGCATCTCCTAGAGGTCACCATCATTATCATGAGCAGGAGCAGCCTCATCTTCTTCAAGGTTTTGAGCAAAACCCTTCTTTTCTTCCTTCCTACCCCATGATCCTACTATTTTCTTCCAGTTCAGGATCTCGGAGTTAGAATTTTGCTCCTGTGAATAGGCAACAACTTTGCTTTCTCCAAGGTCCTAGGGCTCCTCCAAAAGGTTTGGAAGTTATATCTCTCTTTCATGAAGTAGTCTCATCCTAGCCTCTAAATATTCAATTTGCTTGGCTAGATTATCCTGAAAGAGTCTTTCTTGGAGGTCACCAACATCATCGTGTTGAGTAGGAGAAGTTTTGAGAAAGACGTGCTGGTTCATAAAGTTTCCCCCAAAATAAAATTCATGATCTAAGGAATTTAGAAGGTTCATCTCCATGGGAGGTTATTCCAGTTCCCTTTGATGCTTGAAGACTAGGTGAATGGGGTAAAGAGTAGGGTTCATTGATGCATCAGATGAGCCAGAATGAGCAAGTACCATCTAGTAAAAAGGATTTGGTGCACAAGAGGGGGATTTCTTTAGGATAAGAGGGGGTGTGCAAGGTTGACTGCCTTGAATGAATGGATTCCTCCATTTTGCTACCTCCTCCTCCATGGATTGTAAGGCCTGAGCTTGCCTAAACAAAAATTCCTCTTTATACATCAGCTCCTACTGATAATCATACTACTCATCTAGTTTATCGATTTCCATTACCTGCTTCTCAAACTCCAGTGCCACCTCCTTTATCGTTGAAGGGCAACTAGGAGAGCTGCTTGAGGTGATTGCATGAAAATTCTGAGTTTGATCGAAGTCATATGAAGGAACACAAGGTCCATGATTTTGTGCAAAAGAATTATACATACAAAAAGTGTTTTCTGATGGCACCAGGCTACTTACCCAGCTGATTCAACTTAGAGTCACCATTGGTGTTGATGCAAAAGCCTCCAAAGGCTAGTTGGTTGAAGAACACACCAAAAATTCTTCAACTTGTTGGACAAAACTTATCCTAGTTGGTCCCACTGGGCATGCCAAAAACTATTGACACAGTGGATTGCACCCAGGGGTAGGATGCTTAGTTCTTGCCCTTCCACACGCAACAATGGAAACTCCCCTCTCACCTGTGTCACCAGCGAATATGGAGGGGAGAGTCTCTAGGTAAGGGCTAGCTCCCTCTGATGTATCTTTTAGGCCCTAGTTTCTCCTACAACTAACAAATAAAATGAAAAAAGGGGGGGATGAAAAGAGAGAGAGATACTAAAAATAGAACCTAAGCTAAAAAAGGAAAAGGGTGATACACCAAAAAATGTGACCCACCCAACCTGAATATACACTTTTCACCAAAAAGAAGTGCCCATACACTTCATTTGAAGTGGGAAGCTCTTTTGTAATAGTCAGCTAGGGGTTTGTGGAAATATAGGGAGGAAGAAACCACCAGAGGCATCCTTAGACACACTTATGGAAGCCATTTCACAGGCACCCACATTCCTCTGTAGACACTTCTGGTAGACCTATAGAAGAGAAACTCATAATTCACTAGACATTTTGGAGTCATTATGTGAAAAGCATCAAAGACAATGACTTAACACAAAATACAATAGAGACATATGCGTGAGTACAAGTCCAGATGGAGGTAAAAATGCTTAGTCTTGATTGAAGGTAAAATCTGGTAGAGTTATGCCTTGCAAGCCCAAGAGATTTTGGGGCAAAGGTTTTTACCTTAAGGCTAAGAGGGTCCCCCTCTCAAATGAGAAGCTTTACAATTTATAGAGGAAGAAAGAGGCCACTTTGCCACCCTTTTATAAGTGACCCATGTGCCTTCTGAGCATTGGGAAAAGGAAGTCACTTGAAGGTAATGATGTGTCGGCCCCTGTCATGATTCAAAATTATGGGTTGTGCCATTTGTCTACTCGTCAATGAAAAATGAAGAGAAACAGGTCATGTCATTCACTATTTGCACTTCTTGATGATCGCATGGCAGGTATTGTGTCAACCACTAGAATAACTCCTTGAATTGACACTTTCTCACACCACTTATATCACTTTATCTATTTTTGTGCTTGGCTACTTTGCCTCTTTTGGCTCCTTCCGCTATACGTTTGGCTCTTAGTTATGAGTGCATTCATTTCTGACACGTGTCATAGTCTTCTGCTTAGACATTTAGAAGACACTTTGAAATGTGGATGTTGACACGTGGTGGCTTCCACTAAGCTAATGATGGGATACGTGGTAGCATCTTCTTAACTTAGAGGGTCTTTTGAGTGTCACCCAGAGAATTTTGAGATTTTTATGGAAGGCGACATGTGGCCACTTTTGCAGAGCCTTTAGCTGCCTTAAAAAACTCTCAAGAATCTTTTGGTTCTTCATAGATGCTGACACTTGGCATGATTTGCATGGCTCTTAGCAACTCATTCAAGCCCACCATAGTTCTCGTGGTACAAAAGAAAGAGAGACTGCAGAGGCTGACACTTATCAGCTTCCACCGAGCCTTATAGGGGACATGTGGCACGTTCTGATACTCCTAAAAAAGCATGTCAAAGCCTTCCAAGGTCGTCACTTGGCACCTTCCGTGCTCTAGCTTTCATGGTGTAAAATTGGCATTCATGAGTCCATCACAGTTTGAAAAACCAACGACTAGTCTATCTTCTAAAAGTTGACATCTTTCAGGATGTCACCATCCTTGGCAAATTCCTTCAGGTTCTTCCTACTTCATGGGCTTTTGTCCTCCTTGGTTAGGCTTTTCTTTTGGCCTCTTTTCCTGTGGACAAAATTTTTGCAAGAATGATCTCATGCTCACTTCCTACCCTTTGGAGTATTTTCTTGGGTTTTGTGTCATGGCCCTTTTCCAAATTTTGTCAGACTTTTTGTCTGAAGGAATTCCTTTAGACAAAAAGTCTGAGAGAATTCATGACTAAACAAAAATCCAAAAAACTTACCCTTTGTGGCTATCTTTCCTTTGAAGTGCTTCCTACCCTCTGCAAGGGATTTTGGACTCAGAACTACCCTCTGCAAGGGCACTTTCCCTTTAACTTTGAGATGCTCCCTTGAACCAAGCCATTGAACCAACCCATTGAACCAAAAATGGTTTAATGGTTCAACACCTTGACGGTTCAACAATGGGTGCTAAGCCTTTGAAATGAGCATTGAACCAAGATCGTTAAACCATTTGCTGAACCAATCTTTTAAACCGAGTGTTGAACTTTGTGTTTGAACCAAACGATGAACACGCACGATGAACCCTCTGATTGAACTGAACCAAGGAATTAAACCAAGTGTTTGAACCAAGCGATGAACCAAGGCCGATTGAACTAAGTGATGAACCCACTGATTGAACCAAGGTCGATTGAACTAAGGCATTGAACTTGAGTGATGAACCAAAGCGGATTGAACCAAGGTGTTGAACCAAGGCATTGAACTGGTTTAATGGTTCAATGATGCCAACCTTCCTCATTATTTTCTTTAGACAAGAACCTGAAGAAGCCTTGTAAAACCTAGCACTCTCTGAAACTAGTTCTTCATGTGCCAAAAGACTAACCTGCAGAGTCCGTAGAAATATCCTCTTTGTAGAATCTGTAGAAATCCAATTTCTGCAGAGTCTGTAGAATTAGACCTATAGAGTCTGTAGAAATGGACCTCTAGAGTCCATAAAAATGGACCTTTAGAGTCCATAGAAATGGACAGATTCATGCAAAATCAAAAAATGAACTGGCCTAGAACAACAGGGACAGAAGGGGACCGATTTTTGGCCTGTTGGGCAAAAATGGTCAACACAATGGAAAAAGTACTTTATCAGGTTGGACTTGTGATTATGTTTTATATATGCTAAATAGGATGAATTTGTGTATTTATTATTTATTTTTGGCTTGATTCTATTGTTTGACCTGAGTGTTAATTATTTATGCTAGCATGTATTATTGTATAGAGGTTGTGTAGTAACTTAATTAAGCATAGTAATTTTAAATAAATCTACATTTCTTTCATGATACTGGGATAAAAATATTTTATTGCCTGAGTTTCGGTATAGAGGAATGCATTCTAATAGAGTCTATATTTTTATATTTTCACCTATGTACCATTTTTTTTGACCACATTTGATTGATAATTGTTGTGTCTCACTATTTTTAAGCTTGGGAGTTATTCATATAGAGTTATTTTTAATTCCTTTAGTCTTTGCATTTGACTTTGGAGGTTGCATCCTATTTCCTTATAGCTTTTGTTTCTTTATAAATAAGTATGTTTGTGTGAATAAAAGTTACCTTTAGATTAAGGTATGTATAGGAAATTGGAGGTCTACATTGGGAATATGAGGCATGCATAACAATTTAATAAGAGTAGTCTTGAACTTTTAGGATTACATTTATTCACCATGTCCTATATTGAAAGTTATGGTTGTTTAATATTAAATTTAGAAATGTTTCACTCCATAGATGGCTAGAAGCCATTTATAGACCTGTGCTTCCTTCCTCATAAAACCAACACTCTAATATTGGTTTGTATTATATATTTAGCACTACATTTTGTTCTCATTGGATATAACCTTATGTTTGATCTAGCATACCCAAAATTTTATTCAAAAGGAGATGCATTGTATTTAAGACTATGCCTAGCTAGTTATATACCATTGTAATCTAAATAACCATGTGTTTTATTTTGCAAATAGCCTACATGCTAAAGTTTTACCTGTGTTTCTAATTTCAGGTTTGCATAGTGTAGATATATGTTGCATGATTTTTTACAATAGTATGTCAATTATTAAATTGACCCAAACACTTGAAATTAAACTAGCTATATTTCATATGACTTGGAAGCATTTCATATTGGACATTTCGCATCTTATGTTGATATAAACCTGCATTGAATTTTGTTAAAGCCTACGTGTTTTTATAAAAAAAAAGAACCTGGTTTTATTATGTACCTGCACCCCATTATAATTTAAGACATCATTTTCATTTTAAGCCTGTGTATCTTCCTTAATGGAAGGCATTTTTCTCATGTATGATTTTAAATGAGATGGCATCTTTCTTTTATATGAGTTTGCATTCTTTTGTTGGTAGCATTGTATTTTTTTTGTGGCATTTACTTCCAAATTGGGTAGTGTCCCTTTTTGTGTAGGCATCATGACCATTTGATTTAATTATGTATTGATGCCTTTAACAATTGTAGATGAAAAGTACTAAATGAATATAATTTATGCCTTTTAAATAGGATGGTTCCTATTTAAAATATGAATGAATATATTTTAGAATTATAAAAAAAAGAACTTAGCTTAGAAATATAATTGACATTTTAAAGAAAACTTGCAAAGTAAATTACAATGGATTGTCTAGGCCCTTTGTTTAAATGGGTTATGCAAACTATAACTGGTTAGAACCATTTATCTAAGTCTACATTAACAAGTATGTTACCTTATCTAAAAAGAAGAAATGGATCTTTTTATGGTTAGTTAAATTATTAGTTTGCTTTCATCATGCATGCATAGATAGTATTTATATAAAACATACCCAGATGTTATGACCTTGCATGCAAATGTATTTATATCAAAGTATTGTCTTGTGTTAAATAGCATGTTTTAGATTCATTATACATTGGTGAAATAAATGAATGTTCAAGATTGTTCTATTCCTAGTATAGGATAAAAATCTAAATGAATTTTAGAAATATATACTCTGTTATATATATATGTTTATTTTACAAATTGTATTGATGATGCTAATAGGTAGTGAGATGGGTTCCACTAGCCTAGGTAACACCACCAATAGATAGTCTGATCAAGTGGTGTGTGATGAAATTACAATCTAGTGATTGAATGTTATTTGAAAAATTTAGCCAAAGTAATGTTAGATGTACATTATCATTTCATATGTTTGATTTGCATGTTGTGTGATATCATGTTTAAAACATATTTTCTTTGTGATACACATCATGTAGTAGTAAAGTCTTACAACCACATGAGGTACTATCACATCTCACTAGATTCTTGCACTATTATATCTACCTATCCATGAAGGGAGGGCCATTACCTGATAGGGAATTATTTGGGGGATTATTGGTCTATTGTTAGAGTGGAAAAGTGCTTAGATGATTTTCTCCCTCCCCACTATAGTATTTACCTAGAGATGACATTTGTGATTATTAGTGATACATGAGTTAGAATGACTCAAGCCCCAGAGATCTTGGTATTTGTTTATTTTATAAGGTTGTATGCATGAAGGAAATTTAATTGTAATATATAATTATTATACTTGACAATAGTTGATGTATTGTGAGAGTAGCCATAGTTGTGTCCTATTGTATTTACTTTTCTTGGAGTTCTTTAAGATTAAAATTGTATGTAGTATTAGAATTAGGAGTAACATTATTCTTAGTTATGATTTGGATATGATGTATTATTTAATTCTAAGATTTTAATGTTAATTTATCTATTTAGTTTTTTTTTTTTTAAATTATTACATTTTCTTAAGTATAACTTGAGGGGTTGTAACATGTAGAATTAGAGCTTAGACTTCAAATCTAGGATTGAATGAGTCCACTAATGTTTTCAAAGTCTTATTTTCAATGAGAAAAAAGTATGGTGTAAACAAGATCACTTGGTGAGGGTACTTCATATGTAAATGACAATAACCCTCCCATTGATCATAACCTGATTAATAGTGAGCATTCAACAAAGTTGGATCAGATTCTCATAGCAATGAATGATATTAGGGATCATATTATGATCCTAAAATAATAAGTTCAAGGCCAAGATGAGGAATAATGTCAGGAAGTACCTATTGAGAACCTCACTAGATAGGAAAACCATTAAGATGTAAGAACTCAAGTAGTTGTAGAGTTGTTAAGTGACATGAAAAAGGTAGTTCTAGCTATGTTTGATGGAACTATTTTAGGTGATGGAGTTGAGGCATGGTTGACAAAGATGGATAAGTATTTTGAGATTTGAAACTAATCCAAAGTCACAAAAGTAGTTTGGGGAGCTTACTATTTGGTTGGTGAGGAAACTTCTTGGTGGGCTACCAAGAAGATGGAGATAAACCTTAACTCAAACACCATAACTTGGAATCAATTCATGATGTTGTTCAGGTCATGGTGGTTGCCACACTTTACTTTGATCAGAAGCTTATGAATTTCTACAATCTTAAGCAAGGAGTGTTATCAGTGAATGAGTAATAAGAGCAGTTCACTAAAATTATAAAGTATGTAACTCAGTACTAAGATGATGAGAGGTTCAAAATTAGGAATTTTATCAGAGGATTAAAACCCAAAATAGGTGGTGAGGTAGATGTTCATGGACCTCCCACCATGGACTAGACTAGGTTTTTGAGAAGGTAGTGAAATAGGAACATAAGCTTAAGTCTCGTACACAAGCCATGGAAAAATTCAAGAAAAGGTTTGGGAATTCTAAGCCACCATTTAAGAATAACTAGAAACAGAAGAGAGGAAACTCCAAGGGGTAGTCCAGTAACCAAAATACTAGATTTAACAATAGAACTGGTAACAAGAAACCAGGCAATGGCTCCAAAGGTAGTTTTTACGAAAGCACTCAAACTAATAGGAAAGGACCACCAGATAGTTGTTTTAATACTGAATGAAATCATTATGCTCCTAATTGTCCTTAGTTCAAGTCAAAGAACAAAGGTCTTAATACTCATCAAGGTGATTTTTAGTAGCTTATTCATGCAGCAATTTATAACCAACAAGTTGAATTTCAAGCATCACCCATAGAGTTATCAAGTATTTTTTTTTAACATCCAATTTCTATTTTGATAGATAAAAGGGCTACTAAATGTTTTATAGCTCCTATAATGCTTAGCTTTTTTCCTAGAAAAGTTGGATATATGGTAAATACATGGTCTGTACAATATGAGAATAAATCAAAAGTCATGGTTAATTAGTGTCTAGTTGAAGTAGTAATTGAGTTACCTAGAATTTCAACATTAGTGAATCTATATATGGCACCACTAGGGTCATATAATGTAATCTTAGGAGTCAATTAGCTTGTTTTGAGGCCAACATTCCCCATTTTTTAAAAATACGGACCCTTGTTTTAAATTTTGAAAATTTGTGCTTTAAATTGAAAATGACATTTGATCATAGTTCTTTATTTGAAGATCATCCACACCAATGGTTTGTTTTACATGTTTACATATGGTCCTTTTTTATCCTACCTAATGTTGCTAATGGTTGTGGAATGTGTTTTCATATTACAGGTCTAATGGAATCCTAGTAGATGAACAATCTCCAGGGTCTTATACCTTGATGCTAATTTGATCATTTATTTTGACTGACTCCTAGTCTCTTATTGTCTAATCGAATCTATGTTTAATTCATGAAAAAAACCTAGTCTAATATTTTTAACCTAGATCCTTTTGGAATAGATTCAAAATTACGTGGGTTTATTTTATTTAAAATTACATGGGAACACTTTATATTTGTTCAAGAATTAGTTTATATTTTAGCCTAAGGTTTTATTCATGTTTATTAACATGAACAAAACCCTAGCCTAAAATTTTATACTAAGTTCTCTTTACATCCTGAGACCCCTACTAAGTCTATTATTCACCTAGACTAATTAAACCCAAAACACTTTATTATGTTTTAAAAATTAGATTAAAATTTTTATCCTAATGTTTTAATTATATTTATTAATATAATTAAAATCTTAGTGTAAAAATTTCATCCTAAGTTTTTTATGTTACCCAAACACGTGATTATGTCATTTCCTACAAGGATGGACCAATCACATTTGACTTCAAGGATCAAAATCTAATGGAGTGCATTAAAGCAAGCATCAAGGATCCAATGGCATGGGTCAAGGTCAAGTTGTCAAAGGTCCTATGAAGGAACACATAAGTGCCAAGTGGGATAATCTTAGTGGCTTATCCCAAGGATCTAAGGTCTACATTTAGCCTAGCCATAGCAAATGAATCATAATCAATAGTGCATGCTGATTTATGCAAAGTGGATATAACAGTGTGTATCAAATTCAACAAGTCAAATATCTTGTAGGAAGTAGAATAAACAACCAAATTCAACCTCTTAGATTGAGATCAATGGTGTGCCTTGAATCATATAAAAAATATCCAATGGTGTAAGATGAAGTTGACTTTTCAAAGAGTCCATAATGAATGCAGTAAAGGCACATGTCATAACTATGGTAAACTAAATAGATATTGACCAATGGTGTTTTATATCTTAGATCATGATACAATGGTGAATAAAGTGTGGACTTTTTAATGAGTGCAAACTAAATAAAATACTACCACTTGGAACAAAGGTGTTAAGTGATAGCATGTATTCAAAAGACACTTAGAGAGCCTACAAAGCTACCAAGTAGCATGATCTCAGATGCCCATACCAAAGATCAATAGTATGTGATAAGTTAAAGTTAAAGGATTTGGTAGATCAATGGAGTGTATTCAATCAAGCTCTAGGATTCCATGAGGTGTTGACACATGTCCCAAAAAGAAAAATAGTCACATTTTAAAATTAATGAATAGAATGACATGATGGAGCCACACAAGCAAAACAAGTTAGTTCAAAATATTTAGTGGACCCATAGACATGGAAGGTATAAATGAGAAATCTAAGCAAAATCTAAGGCATGAAGCTCATAAGTTTGAAGTCAATTACCTCCATTGAGCACTATAAAAACCTTAAAGAAATCCCTAAGTGTATGAAATCTCTAGTTTGTCCCTATTATCATTGTATGTGAGTCAAATAAATTTTATCATCACTTGCACAAAAGGAATTCAATCAAGAGTTGAATTTCAGTCCACTAGTGAAAAATTTGACAAAATTCACAACAATGGTAGTGCAAAAGAGTGTTTCAAAAGAATACATTGAACTATAATTGAAAATAGATGCTAAAGGTCACATTTTAAAAAACACCTAGTTTGATGTTTTTGCTCTAAACATAGGGGACAATAACTGATCAAAATTATTCTAGTTGATATAAAATCAACCAACCATTACCCGAGAAGAGGAGAAAATTCTCTCAGCCAAGAGACTATATGATGATATAGTAATAATTTAGATGACCAACTTTCATTATACTAAAATAAATCCTGAGGTAATCCACTACATTGGCATTCTTACTCCTATTTTTAAAGAGATAAAGATAGATAAGGGCATGATAGTTAATGAACTCAATCATAGGAAAGTTGCTTATATTTTTGCCACATCATTTGAATCATATTAAAAACTACCTAAACCCCAATTAGAACTTGCATCGATCAATTCTTGGGCCAAAGAGCATAATTTGAAGGATACCCTATCCACGTGGTTATATTCTAGAAACCAGGTCTTTTTAGATGTTAGTAAAAACATTCCTATTAGTTAATTCAAACCTGGGATTAGGATGATAATGACTATGTTGAACATATTATGTGGGGATGTAACCATAACTTAAGTCAATCTAGTCTAGGTACCCATAGTTTATTTCATGGTTAAAAAGGCAAATTTCCCCCCTCTTAGTGAAATAATAAGCATATCATTGAGTAGTTAGATCTTTGCAATTAGGCAAAAGAAGAAGACCTAGTTTTTCATGATGTCATACCTCTTATATTCTCTTTGTGAAAAAACAAAAATCCCAAACTAAAGGGAATGGTAACCAAATGGAACATAAATAGTATCACAATATTAATCTAATATTCACATATACAAATATATAGATCACATTCAATTTATATGTAATGACATTTACCCTATTCTAAGTGAAGTCATAATTGGCACTCCAATGTCAAGAGTTAGCCCATTGATTAGAAAATTTATTGAAGTTATGGGTGATATCTAGTTATATCTAAACTATATGGTCATAAAAATTGAAGGGACATAAATTTATCCCCTCAAGCTACATGTTTATGTCCCTGACAAAGTAGTAGAGCAAAAGGTGTCATACAAATTATTTCATGGTGTAGATTGTCTTTGAAAGACCAAAGGCAAGGGACTACTTCACAACTTCCTCATAATAATTAGAAACACCATGTTCAAGTAGTGGGACAATATTGGAGCTACATCAAAACATAGGATATACTATAATGTAAAAATTGATGAGCTCAAACAATGGGATCCTTATGGGAAAGTTAAGGAACATTTGAAAAAAGAATGAATGTTTAATGTAGCCTATGATCATGAGCCTGGTGTTTTTGACCCCATTTATACCAAGGCATCATCCTATTTCAAAATAACTAGGAGATTAAAGGAACATAACCTAAATCCAGAGTGAATATTAGAAATTAATCAAAAATGGAAGAAATATGGCAATTAGGACCCAAATAGTATCATACTGTTGATGGTGAATCCTATATGTCCCCATCAGTTAATGCATAAATAAAATTTCAAGTGGAACACATGCCTAAAGAGAGGCCAAAGTTAGGTGATATAGCTTCTAGCTCATCAGATCATGAAGTCCCCAAGGCAAAAAAAATGGAAACACATCAAGAAGAGATCCATATGATAGACATAGACCCTAAAGAGTTTGTTGAGGATGTTTTGAAGATGTTGTCTATGACATATATATAATTAGATGAGGAAGAGAAGACAAGTATTGATAAAGTTAAGGATGACAAAGGGAAATCTTTGGAATTAGTAGCTATTGACACCCCTAAGAGGAAAGTAGAGATTGAGTTGGCCATTGTTCCTATATAAAAAATATCCAAAGTGACTTACACTACTTCTCTAATTAAAGTCAATCTATTCAATGAGGAGAATTTTTCATATGGGTCACCAATCCCATAATGTTTCTTGTATGAACCTAGATTAGAAAGGCCACCTACAATGCATCATCTATGGTCCTTGGTCAAGGCTACTAATATTCCTATGAAACCAAAAATGAATCCATGGATATTTGTATTGCAAGAAGAAGAGAAGAGTAGATTGGTTACTCTATGGCAATCAAGTCAAGCACAAATAGAAGTCCATGTCCCATAGGTGACTCAATCCGAAGTTGCTGTTAAATTTTACCCAAAGACTATTGGCTTGTTAAGAATAATTGAGAAAAATATCATGGTAGGTGGTGAGGAGATCACATACCAAAAGGTAGAGACATTAATAATTTTGACACAAAATAAATCATATGGGCCTAGAGAATATCCCATATTTGAAAAAGATGCCTTAGAATTATCCCGAGCACAAATAGAGTAGCTACAAGTAGATATTACGGGCATATAACAATAGAAAAAATTGGAGGAGCAAAATATATTATCTATTCCATAATTTATGATCAACAAGTTTGAGGCCACTTTATATGATATGTTTAATTATTTAAAATCATTAAGGTCTAAATAGAGTGTGGTGACCCAGCAAAGCACTGTGGCCATGAGCCAAATCCACTAATGGCAAAGTTCAAGCAACAAAGTCAAGGATTTGATCAGTATTTTCATAGACTATCAAATCCTTGGTTTCAAAATAGTCATCTTGGATCATCTGAATTTGGCCATGGTAGTTTTAATAGATAAGATCAAAAGCTTGAGAAAATGGTCCAAGAGCCGAGTAGATCTTTCTAAGGATGGCAAGCAATTGTAAAGTAGGATGAATCATATATTGGGAAGCATGATCAAGGATACCACTACACTTATCCCAATTTTTCTAATAATTAATTATTAGTTCAAGTAGAGATCCACCAAGTTATTCATATAGTGAAATGTCAGAGCCAAGGAAAGATAGGAGCCTAATAACACAAAGATCTTTGGCATGATCTTTATAGTAAAAGAGAAGATTATGGAGGTTAGGAGCATCAAGGAAGCTCTAGAAAGAGATGATAAAGATCTCATAACTATGGAAAATTAAGATTATGAACTCCTCATGGAGCCAATTTTCAACCTAAAGCTAATTTATGATTAACATGACAAAGCAATAAAAATCCTACAATAGAAATAGGGGACTGCAAGAGCAAAAGGATCTCAAAGTTAAATTTATTGATTAAAGCATATTCTTTTATAACTACACATGTATATTTTGAAAAGAGAATATTATTTTTGTAAAGGAATTTATAACTTGTAAAGCACATCGCTTATAGGTCAATTTATTAGGAGATGTCAAAATTCTATAACTTTGTAAAAGGATAGGTTTCCTTAATACTTGTACAAATATCATTAGACACGACTGACCAACATACTCCCTTAATCTTCTATATAAAGGGTATTGTCAATTGTAAAAGGAGAGGGAGTTTTTGAGCAAGAAAACTTTGTGTTAATTTTGGAAAAATTAATGCAAGCAGAGAATTTTGAAAAGATTGTCTCATTTGTTTGTGTGAATTGTTATTAAGGATTCTCTCTCACTTGTTTGGTTTATGTTTTAGATTTGAATGGTTCATATGAATTCTATATGTGCATTTTTAAATACAAAGCTATTAATTTATGATAATGCTAGATTGATTGAAGGATATTAGGTTTACTTATTTTTCTTTGATCTTTTTGTAGATGTGGTTATGTTATTTGCTTGAAAGAGTAAATATTTTAAGTAAAATTGGCTCTTATTTGCATTATTTTCACTTCCTTAGATGTTGGCCTGATGTCTAGTAGGATTTGAGCTTATGATATTTCATCATATACATTGATTTTAAGTGCATATTTGGATTATATTTGAACTTTTTCATTATTTATAGAATGAAGATCAATAACATCAATATATTCCTTCTCTGCCCTACCCTTCCTTTTGCTTATTTTTTTACCAGTTCAGTTTAGATTAGTTTCCATTATATATATCCACTTTAGCTTAGTATTAGATTTAATTTTGAGCATAATCCATTTCACTTAGTTTAGATTAATTAATTTTCACAAGTTAACTATTAGGCCATGGTTACTCCCAACAACTAAACATTATAAATTTTGTGAAATAGTTCATTTATTTTACCATTATTCCAAAAAGATATCAAAATATAAAAACCTGCAACTCATGCATTAAATTCTCTAAATTCAAAAATGAGTAGTGTTTCTTAAATACTTAGAACCACCTATGATACACTTTCATGCATCAACAAGGAATGCATTCCACTGGTGCTATAAGGAGGACGTTAGTTAATCTTTGTGAATTTGTAGTATCTTTTCTAATTTTAGTGAATTCTATTCAAAGATTAGTGAATTATTTACATATTTGTGTTGTTCTTATCTCAATTGTGTAAATATCATTGATATTCACGGTTTCAAACCAATATTTAGGCTCATTTAGCTGAAGATAGGTATTCTTTGAAGATCCATTGCAAATATTTGTAAAGTTAACTTAAGCTTTGTAAAACTTCCTCATTTAAAATTAGTGATGATAAATTTTTTCAAAGATTAATTGATTCTTTGAAAATTTGAGTTTATTTAAACTTAAATGTGTAAAGTTAATTAATATTCACAAGTTTATATATCTTTGAGCTTATTCAGTCAAGGATAGTTGCCCTTTGAAGAACTTTTATAAATTTATGCAAAACTTGCCTAACTTAAGAATCTTAAATGTGCAAATCTACTCATAGGTAAGTATTAGATTGTCATTTAAAATAATTGACCTAAATATCATTTATATTTTCAAAGATAAGGTTTCTAAGTCATATTTTGAATAAGACTCAAGGTTTATAAGCTAAAACTACCAAGAATCAGGACTAGGTCAAGGTTTGAATCATGATTACCTCTCCTTTCATTATATGTTAATAGGAAATAAAGGGAATATAAAGTTAAGCAAAGGGATTCTAAATATCATCCTACTTCACCTATTCATGGTATTTATGTATTCAATACTTATCAAGGTATGGCTTGGTTAGGTGGATCTTCCATCCATGTGCTTGGTTAGGTATATGACCTACCCCAAAATCCTAAGAAACATTTACCATCTTTTAGTCTTAATGGTGTTGTCATAGCTAAAGAGCATATCAAAAGTTTTAAAGCTACTTTACTATTTTTAAATGTAGTTCATGAAGATGTAGCATATAGATTTTTTCCACTTTTTAGAGAGTTATCAATGATGTCATGGAAATTTTCTAGTGAGTGGATGAAGTACCTTTTTATCCTAAGTGACAATGATAAAGTGTGTAATGTTCTTGTCCCAGTATGCTCAAAGTATGATTGGTTGATCTTCTATTTTGGCATGGTTAGAATTATTCAGGGATGAGTATGGAGTATTGACCATGTGTAAAAGGTCCCTAAAATGTTTTATAATCTTTGAGTACTTATGTGTATAAGTTTAATTCATCTATTAGTCCATATTTTTCATCTAGATAGTTTGTGTCTAGTGGTAGCAAATCTTAGTAGGCAGTTTGATGATGTCACCATTACAATATGGAAATGAATAAAGGGTAGTTGGTCATATGGTTGTGATAAAATTACTCCCTAGTTTCTATGTACTAAATATTAGGTTATGAACCTAAGTATATTCAAATATATGTGGGTGAAAATTTGGGCTCTCATTCATTTTGATAGTGTTTTATCATACTTAGCCAAATTTGTAATATGGCAAGAAAAACTGAGTAAACATTTTTATGAAGGAATATATCACACATGTATACATTTAAAGCAAAGATTATCATATGAGTTTATTAAATTTTGATCTTATTTTATTTGTGCTAAATTTTAGGTCATTCACTGAAGTGCAACAAAAGTTATGCATGTGTAAAGTTGGCCTCCTAGGTAGTTTTTGACATAGTTGGCTCTGTGATAGAAATTTTTTGTGAAGGCATTTTAATGGTGATATATGTCACTTATATGAGGATTATAAGATAATTTTTTCATATGTTCACATTCTCCTATGTGAATAAATCATATGGTCCAAGTTTTATAATATGCACTTAAGCGAAGCAAAAGATATGAAGGTGAAAATTTGACCTTCCAGGCAAATAAATAGATAAGATAAGATAGGAAATATTGTGATATTTTTAATTATTTATTTATTTATATATAGTGAATAAAAACTAGTTTCTAGACTTATATGTGATATCTTAGATAAGGCTTGTGTGAGTATTATGCATTTAAGTGAAGAAGGAAGTATAGGTAGTGTGCATATTGGTTGAGTTAATGAGTAGAATAACTTGTTTACTATGTGTATGACCTATAGGTCATGTTTGTAATGCCAAATAATGATATTTTATTTTGAGGATATGTGAATAGGTTTGAGTGTGAATATGATTAAAATTTGAGTGAATAAGGATAAATATTATGGCATGCCTATGTGAGAGGCCTGCTTGAGATAGAGAGAGTTTGTGTAGGGGTTAGAAAATAGAGATCCATCATCAAGTGTTGAAGACATCATTTCTAAGGTGAAGGTGTTTAAAAGAGGGTATAAATTACTTGTCCTTCCTTAGGGGCAATTTCTCCTTGTGAAATAGGTGTTTCACTAAATACCTTTGGTCAGGAGGATATGATCAAGTTTTACTAGTCTAAAGGAGTTGATCAGTCTCTTGTTTGTAATTTCTTATAGGATAGTAGTCCATGTGTTGTAGAATTGAGAGTGGAATTTATTCCACATGAGGCTTTCCAAAAATAATTGTGTTATATGTTTGATTTTGTGTATGCATTAAATTAATGATCTCTCTAGTTAATATTACTTGATCAAGTCGATATTTGTTGATTGCTTAATAGTTTAAAAGGACTGTAATTGAAATTGAAATATCTAGGATCATTGATTCATCTCCCTACTCTCAGTGATTTTACCTCTAAAAATTAGCATCAAAGTGGGTCCTTTAACAAAGGCTTAATAGCTTGAATGTGATCTAAGGTACAATACGGGTAGTCATCAAGGAGGTTTCTCTACTAAGCAAGCATTGATGTTCAATGGATCCAATTATTCATTTTGGAGTGCCAAGATCAGGACATACATTATGTCCCTAGGTTTTGATGTATGGAAATCTATTGTGGATGGTTATGTTGTTATTACTATTCCTCCATCTAGTGTTGTAAACAAGAAGTTATTTGATAACAATTTCAAGGTAATGAATGTTATTACTTGTGGTATTTTAGAGACTACATGCACCAAGGTAATTCATTGTAAATCTATTAAATAAATATGGAACAAAATGTAGATCATTTATGAAGGAGATTAAAAGGTCAATCTTGATAAGTTATAGACTCATAGAAGGCAATTTAAAAGTCTCAAGATGAATGAATAAGATATTGTGGCATCCTTTTTATAGAGAGTTGATAAGATTGTGAAAATCATTAAAGGTCTTGGAGAGAACCTTGAAGAAGCTATTGTAGTTCAAAAGGTATTAAGGCTCCTATCCCTCAAGTTTTATCTTAAAGTAAATAATATAAAATAAAGTCATGATATTACTTAGCTAAAGTTAGATGAGCTACATCACATCTGTACTACCTATGAGATGAGGAAGAATGATGATATAAAACTAAAGAAAGAAGCAGCATTCAAGATGGAGATGAAGGCAAAAAATAAGTTCCATGGTAAGAAACCCAAAGATGATGAAATTTATGATATATATGAGTATGAACTAGTTACTTTGATTTCAATAAAACTGAGAACAAGTTTAAACAAGTATAAAGGTAATTTACCCCTCAAATGCTCCAATTGTGGTGAGATAGGTCATTTTTCTAACAAGTGCCCTCATAAGTATAAGAAGGATAATGATGAAGAGCATGATCAAGGTCATGATGATGGAAATATATCTTCTAGGTATGATAAAATCAAGAAGGTATTCAAAAGTTTTGATAAAAAGAAGAAGTAATTTAAGGACAAAAAGAGTCTCTACACCAAAGAAGATTGTAACTCATTAGATGAGAGTGAAAATAGTGACTCAGAGTATGATCATGAAGATGATGGTCCTATTGAAGATAGAACCCTTTTCATGGCTGAGGATGGAAGTTCCTCATAGTAAAAGGAGTCTACTTGGAGTGATTCAAATGATGATGAAGATGAGGTGGACTATGAGACTACATTGACTAATTCTCATGAAAAACTAAAGATTGACAAAAAGATCCATAAGAAGATGAAGTATAAAATAAAGTATTTTGAGGATCAATTCAATGTGTTTGAGGTAAAAATGGATGAATATTCCAAGGAGCATGAAGATATGGTAAAGCATATCATTTGTAAATTGGAAATTCTATCTACAATACTAAAAACTAAAGAAGATGAATGTACAAGGTATGTAATTGAAAATGAGTCATTGAAATCTAAATTAGAGAAGGTATCTAATAAGGTAATGTCATTTATGAGATTTGAAAAGATCTCAAGTGATCTAGATAATATTATGAATGATCAAAAGCATGTAAGTGATAAAAATGGTTTTGGATAAAAAGAAGAACTAGAGACTACAACTCAAGACAAGATGAAGACTAATGTGAACAAGGATAATCAACATTTTAAGACAAATCATCAAAAAAGGAATGATGATGCAAATATATTGAAGACAAATCAGATCAAAAAACCAAATGCCATGAGGTATTCAAATTTTAATGGTTATTGATATACTTGTAATTAGTTTGGGCATAATCTAAATAATGTAGAAAACATATTAATAATGAATTTGCATGGAAATATGATGGGGGAAATCAGTCAAAATGTGTGAACAAGGTTGAGTGATTCAACTATCATGATATATGACAGTTTTTAAAACATTATCCATTCAATGTAAGACAAGCTAAGTTTCCATCAAGGAGTATGATTTGCTACAGTTATGAACAGAGAGGTCACATTGTAAGATTTTTCAAGTAAAAGCCTACAAGATAGATTAGGTTTTATTAGGCCCTTAAACTAGAAGATATAATTCAAGTGAACTCATGGAGACTAAAGGTGGTAATTAGGAATGATGATGATTATGCATGTCCAAGTAATCTATTTTATATGGTGGATAATACTACAAATGTTGAAGAGTTCTACAAGCTCTAATTCACTGTTCATGTTGAGAATGAAGAGACCAAGCTCAAAGAGAATACCAAGGTACTATTTGTGGCTAGTACTAAGGTAATTATGGATCTAAGTGAACATCCTTATATTGTTTAGAAATATTCATGTAAATAACATCAATTTTTAGTGCCTAGTGATGAGTTTCAAGACTACATGGTTGATTCTTCCAATAAAAAGGTATGTCAAGATTTTGTAGTTGCTCTATGTGTTGTCAATTCTATCTTTGAATAAAAGGAGAGTGATATAGAAGAGGAACTAGTTTTCATAGCTTAGAATAAGAATAAGAACACAAGGAAGAAGTCTTATAGATATAAGAGAATTTTAGTGGTTATTTAGGAGATGTGGCCCACTTTTGGCTTCACTTTGGTTTAGAGCACTGTGGCGCAAAGGATGTCTCTATCTATGCTTCTTTAAGAGACTCCTTTCAGTGGAGAAGAAATTGTTTATATGGTGTTATTGATATGGTCTTATAAGACTAGATTTGACTTTTGTAAGTTGAAACATTTATGTTTAGGTGGAAAATATGTTGAGGTGATGTCATGATGTTGATAACTATATATGGAGCAGTCTATAGGGTCAGAGTGAAGGTTCCTAGATGGAAAAGGAGGATTTGTGATTTTTCAAGATAATATTTTTACATAAAAAGGTTTTTTGACCTTATTCTATCATGATCCAAGTGTTTTTATGATCTGAAGGTATGTTGAAGTTAATTTGGAGATTTTTGTTAAGCTCTTGGGTTAATTAGTTTGTGCTTAAGAGCTTGTAGGTCCTAAAATGGGTTATAGTAATTTAATGTTAACGATGGTTTGGAATCCCAAATATTGGTCCAAAAGTGTTTAATGGTTGTCTCCAGGTGTACAAGAAGTTTCAGAGGTGGATTTTGACTAGAACGTATTATGTTAACTTTATTTGTTTTAGGATTCTACGGTTTTGGGTTCTACTAGAAAAGTGGTCTACCTTATGATTTTAGGTTTGAGGATTCTTAATATGTTGAATGGGATAAAGGAGTTATCAAATAAATATTCACATATATTTGAATGTTTATTATTCTTAAGTTATTCAAATTTTTGTAAATGTGAAGGCCTAATTGGGTAGTTGGTTTGTGAAGGAAGTATTTTACAAAGGATAAGCTAGTTGTTAAAAATTAGTGAGCTTGAGAAGGCATATGATATTACTATAGCTATGAAGTTTTGTATCCTAAATATGCATCTACTAAAAATTGTGGGATCTATAATTTCCAAGTAGGGATACAAGGAGACTTGACAAGCCTAGTAAAAAGAAAAGTGATTTTTGGATCAATATTTCCAAAAGAGTAAGGCATGAGTATTTGTAGGTGAGTTCTAAGGTTATTTCAATGCACGTTTCCTATTATTTATGTGGCATGAATTTCTGTCGGTGGTCCTTAAGGTGGTTTGAGAGAGAAGGCTAGTAAGCATGTGTGGTGGTTCTTCATGGTGTGTGGAGATCTAAAGATGCTCAAAATGTGAAATGGCTTAGAGATCTTAGGGGGAGTCCCTCTTAGATGTTTCTTAGTGAGTTTCATCAAATTCTAGTTCTTTTTGTATGTTATTTCTTCATTTATTATAGTGCTTGGTTGAAGAGAGTGTTGGCATAGAGTAAGAGGAAATTGTTAAGGCAAGTAGAAGTAAACTCAAGGCAAGGGGGATTTTTTTATCATGTATCTAAGATGATATTTTCCTATTTATTGTCTTTTTACGTCCTCGATAATTTGGTACCCACTTTGTAATTATGTCAAAGGGGATGAAATTTTTTTGTTGTGAGAGTGCTTGAAGAGAGAGAAGGTGAGCTAAATGATTATTGTTGATATCAATGACAAAGGGGGAGATTGTTGGATAGTTTTCAACAATGTCATGGTGATGTCCTAAAAATGTCTTTGTGAGTGGATAAATTTCCTTTTTAACCTAAGTGACAATGAAAAAGTGTGTAATGTATTTGTCCTAGTATTTATGAAGTATGATTGGTTAATCTTCTATTTTGGTATGGTTAGATTTGTTGAAGGATGAGTATGGAGTATTGAGAATGTGCAAAAGGCCCCTAAGATTTTTTTTAAGATTGAGTGCTTGTGTGCATAAATGGAATTCATATGTTAATCCATATTTTTCATCTAGATATTTTAGGTCTAATGGTAGAAAATATGAGTAGGTAGTTTGATGACATCACCATTATCCCCACATGAGTCAAGGGGAGTTGTGTTGGGGCCAACATACCCCCATTTTTGAAAATTGGGACCCTTAAGAAATCCTCAGATTGAACATGAAAATTTGGCATGTTAAGGTCATTTGTAGAATTTTAAAATCATCCACTTTAACAAAATTAACCTTAGTCATGTTTTGCTTTAGTTTTGACTAACAGTGCCAATAAATGGTCTTTATTAATTTTAGTTTCAGGTTCCATGGTGTTTATTCTTGAAAATTTATGTTCTAAAACCCTGACAAAACCCTCAACTCAAATTTGATTACTGACGAGAACTAACTAGTGTGAACCTTTTGAAAATCCATTTTAAACCTAAGTATAAAGTTCATGTTTTTAATCTTAGTCATGTTTTTTAACACAACTAAAACTTAGCCTAGAATTCTTGGTCCCCTTTGTAATTTACCCCTTTAAATTTATTCATATGCCTAACTAATGGTCATTCTATAGGGTCCTTTTAAAATTTCCTAATTTAACTTAAGGTTTTAACCCTAAGGCCCCATTGTATTTATTAATACTAATAGGAGCTTAGTCTTAACATATTAGCTTAAAGTTTTGGTTCCTTGAGTCCAATTTTATGTTAGCTTGGTCCCTTAATTTATTCCTTGTCCTAAGGTTTTAATCCTATGGCCCTGATGTATTTATTAATACATTCAAGACCTTAGTCTTAAAACCTTAGTCTAAGTCTTTCATATCACCATGATCCTAACTTAATTTCCTTGCATCTTGTAGGATATAAAGGCCCTCATTTTATCATGGATTTTAATCCAACAGAGTGAGGAAGGCCTAAAATTTGACTTAAATAGCATGTATCTTGGATGATATAATGGTTCATGCTTCCTCATAGCCTTCTAATCAGGTGATGTGAGGAAAACCTGACATAATCCTACACATAACCCCCTATCCAATCACATTCAAGCTCTCAGATCATGATCAACAATCCTCACTTCATCACAAAAAATTGATCAGATGGAACAAGGCATAATTTAAAGGTTAAAGGATTATGGAAGGCTTGAAGATTGACATGTGACACCATTACATATGATGATTAAAAGTAGATGGGCCTACCTAACAAATCAATAATCATGAGCAAGCTCTCAGATCATTAATCTTACATCTATCACTTCATCATATATTTTGATCCAATAAAGTGAATTAATTCCAAAATCTTATGAAGCCCTATAGAGGTGCCAAGAGGCACTCTCGCAATTGATCATAATAATTTGATGAGCTTAAAATTGATGATTATGTGACCATCATTTAACTTCCATGAAGATGTATTTGATGTCCACGTGACCATCAAACTTTAAGCCCATCAAATTAAAAGTTTCAGTAGCTTAAAATTGAAATTCATGAAACCATCATTTGACACCTGCAAGGTTGTATTTAATGCCTATGAGACCATCAAATTTAAGTTAATGAATTATTATACTCAAGATCAAGATACACTTCAAAATCTTGCTGGAAGGCTCAAAAATCACTTTGCAAACTAAGTGAAGTATTATAAACGTGTTCAAACATTGGAAATCTTTAATTTACAAAGACTGAAATGGTCTTATGGTCTAAGTATATGGAAAATGGATTTATCCTAAGTCTATATCCTAAGGCCCCCATTGCATGTTGTTTAAATTCCAAGAACCTTAGGCTAAAGACTTATACTAAAACTCATTTTAAAAGGTCCTTGAAAACATAGAACTTAGGCTAAATACATATAACCAAAGGTTCTCATGTGTTTGTTAATACATTAAAAACATATCTAAAGTTAAACCATTATTTCATGTTGATACCTTTGAGTGTATTTTATAAGGCCTTGGCATAAATATTTTAGACTAATGCATACATTATGTTTATTAAACACAATGTAAACATTGGCTTAGAACATTCAACCATGATCCCCTTTATATAATTCAAAAAACTTAGACATAAATCTCTTAGCCTAAATTTTGCTTCATGCTTAATAAACATGTATCAAACCTTAGCCTAAGGAACTTAAGCCTAAGTCCCACTTTAATGATATGATAATTTAAAATTTAGACATCTCTATAGATTAATGGTTCATGCTTCGTCACTAGGGGATGATCTAATGATGCAAAGATCCTATGGATTTTTCAAAAGAATCATGAGATCTTATAAGCTCGATGCATGGCAAAAGTACATTTGAGGAAGAACTAACATGATGATTTGATGGTTCAATATTTGTCACTAGAGGATGATCTAACAATGTGAAGGTTCTCATGACTTTTTAAAATCCCACAAGCTCATCACATGGCTAATGCTCAATCAAAAAAGGACTAACATAGGATACAAAGCATGGGAATGCATATAAAGATGCCAAGTGTCAAAACCATGGGACTTGGAATAGAAAGGATCCAATCACAAGTAGGGGCCCAAATTACAATCAATGGCTCATGCTAATCCAATATTTTGATCCAATGGTAAAAAATAAAATAATTTATTTTAAATATGAATGGTTAGTGCTCAAAGGCATTTATGAAAAATGTCATGAAAGGTCTAGACAAATGGCACATAGGTACCACAAAAGAATAAAATGATATAAGGAGAGATCTTGTGGCCTTGAAAATGTAAAGGTATAAAGGCAAATGTCTAAATCAAATATAAGGCATGTATAAGCCAGAGTCTAGATATATCCTACCATTAAATTTATAAAACTTTAAAACCTACATAAAAGTGACCCAAACTAACTCAATTGGTTCTAATTTGATCCAAAGAGAGATTGATTATGTTTTTTAAAATGCAAAAGAGCTACCACAGAGACCAATTTTTAAACCAATGTGAATAATTTGTAGAAATAGAAACCATGGCAACTTATAGATAACAATGGAAGGAGGAGACCAAACTCTACCTATTGATAGATAATGAGGGGAAAATATTCAAGGACATTGAATCAGACATTATGGCCCTAAATGTCATAGGCATTAGGAATTGGCTTGAACTATTCTTCATCATGGAGGAACTAAATCCCTTCACAAAGGAGGAGTAGAGGAATGCCATGGGGAGCCAGAGACATTATGACTTGGTCACTATATAGATGATTGGCCTTCACCATGTTTCTTTAAATCCTAAGGTACTAGATTGTATAGACATCTTTTCTCCTATCTTTATTGATTGTAGGGTCGATAATGAATGAATCATTCAAGAAGGGAATTCTATGAAGATAGCTTATATCTCTCTTATGGATTTTTAAAAATATTATAATTTACCTCTCCCCCATGTAGAGATATCTAAAATTAAGTAATGGACTATTAATCACGACCTAGACTCTGTCCTTAGACCCTGGATACACCAAGGACCCCATATCTTTAGGGACATTGAGGGTAAGATCCTAATATTCTAATTTAGGGAAGGCATCAAATTTATACTGACCCTATTAAACTGAGATTTTGGAGCCCCATCAACCACCTATGTGAACAAAATATAGGTCCCCTATGTGCATTTCATTGTGTAAGAAAAGCTCACACCCCTAATTAGAGATTTGATCAATGTCTTCTTGGCCAAGCAATTCACTACCATCAAAAGGAATTCCTCCAAGAAATTTTACATAATGTCATACCTATTAGATGCCATACTTACCTCTATCAACTTCCCTAGGATTATAAATTGGTCTCCTAAAGGAAAAACTACTATTTTTCACCATTAATCAAAATTGAATATGTTTAAGTACAGGAACCATATGTAGTTTATTTGTGACTATGTCTACCCAGCCATAGTGGAGGTTATCATAGGTGTTCCCATGCCTAGGGTCCACCCATTAATCAATAAGTATGTAGAAAAATGGGTGACATCTGGTTCTACATAATTGTATAGTTATTAGGATTGAAGGGATCCTATCCTAGCCCTACAGATTGCCAGTATATGTTCCCAACAAGTTAAATGATCAAGAAATTGCCTCCCAGCTCATCCATGACATTGATGGAGTTTGTAAAGAGAAGAGGAAGGGTATTCTCCACCCATTCCCTCTGACTATTGGAAGAAATATACTTCAATATTGGAAACAAGTTGATACCATGGCCAAGCACAAGGATTCATTTGGGTTTTAACTAGAAGGTAATGGAACTTATACAAAATCAACAAGGGGACCCTTTAGCGATGGACCCACCTAGTAACTATTATTCCTGTTGTATAAACATTGTAATATCTATAATATGAATATTATTTTGTAAGGCATATGCTAGTTTGTTATCATATTGCCTTTAGATTAGTCTAATTGTGAAGAATACATGTATTTTGGGACTTGTAAGGACAATTGTCCTTATTTTTTGTACACCTATATATTTTAACTAACTGATGCATTGCCTTGACTTTTTATTAAAGGCATGTATCACCATCTTGTAAAAGAAAGATTTTTGACCAAATTTTGTACACTTGAAAAAATTAATATAATCAAGGAATTTTGCAAATATTGTCCACATTTGATATGTCAATTGTTAATATAGCTTTTTCTCTCAATTACTAGTTTTATGTCTTGAATTTGAATAGTTTCTTTGAAATCTGGGTTACATTTTATAATCATAGGGTTTCTAATTTATCCATATGCTATATTAGTTGGAGGATCTTAGGTTTTGGCTTCATTTCATTTTAATATGTACTTAGATGTGCAAATGTTATTTGATTATAGTAGTAAATACTTAAAGTAAACTTGGTTTTTACTTATGATTATTTACGTTATCCTTTGAAGTTTGCCTGGTATATAGTGAAATTTGATCTTAAGATATTTTGCATTATATATTGGTTCAAATGCATACTCAGTTGTAATTCATGCTTTGTCATGATATTTAGGATTAAAATTAGTAATCACTCATTCTCTTTTCTGCCTTACCCTAATTGAACACATCTTTGAGTTAATTCAATCAAAGATCAACATCATTTTTAGTTTTTCATACAACCTTTTCAAAATGAGCTCAATGTGTAGTTCTAACTCTTGTTATTTATAAAATTTAACTTGATACATCATATTTCAGGCAAGATCTTCAAGTTTCAAGGTAGAATTACCTAGGGTTAGAACAAGATCACACTTAGAGACTAGGGAGCCTTTGCTTGAGCTTGAGGTTCATAGAAAGGCTAGATGTGACAAAGGTAGATGCAATAAATCTAAGTCTTTACCAACTTCACCTCTTCAAGGTACCTATGCCTTCAACGTTCATCTAAGTATGGCTTGGTTTATAGAATATTCAATCAATGTACCAAGTGCAGTACATGATCTCCCATGTAGCCCTGAGAATTATTTACCTATATTTATTCCAATTGGTATTACCACTACTAAATATCACATTAAGTCTTTTAAAGTTCCTTTAAGGTTATTAAATGTTGTGCATGAAGATGTAGCTTACAAGTTATTCCCCTTTACCTTTAAGGATGCCTCTTATAAATGGTTCTTGAACTTCCCTGATAATTTACATCACTAGTTAGGATGGTTTCACTAATGTTTCTATAAACCAATTTGGTAATATTTGTATTCCTTATCTTATTTACCATCAATTCAACACTATCAGAAGAGATGAAAGTGAGCTTATTAGGTCTTTTAATGCTAGATTTTAGAATATATTTAGCAAGACCATAGAACCCTATAATCCTTATGATGTCTTAGCTTTGTAAATTTATAAAGATGTAGTGGATCCCATGACATTTATATTTTTGAAGAGATCTATGCTAGCTATAACTTCATTATCTAGGGCCTATATTGAAGCAGTAACCATCAATGATCAGATGCAGCCCTAGGGGAAAATGGCATACTCTATGTCAAATAGCAACCCATAGATGCCTATGATGAACTTGTTCCCCAACACCAACCAAAATATCCTAACATTAAACCAACTCCAAAACTTAAATCAGTTACCATTGAGTCATGTAGCCCCTAATCACAACTTACGATTCTTGACTCATCCTACTAAAAGCTTCAATACAAATGATTAAAGAGATTTAGTGCCAACTACTAGTGCTAACAATAACTAGGTACACAACTATAAAACTCCTAAAAATGAGAATGAGTCTATCTTAAAAATGGTCCCAAAATTGAGCACTAATTTTCTTCAGTTGAAAAAACAAGCTGAAAATACTACTAAAAGTTCAAGTAGGAACTTCTCATTTCAAAGGTATAATAGGCCAGATAATATATTTTAGAATGATAGTTTTCATAATATTAGAAATAATGAGCCTTCTTCTAAAAATAAGACCATGAACATTAAACTCACTAATATTGCATTACCTAATTATTGTAGAGTACATTGCACATCCAAGCATGGAAAATAGCTAGTTTTACAAAGCCTTTGAGGCTTTCCAAGAGGAGTTGGATACATTTGAAAAGGTCCCTAACAAGGAAAGAGGTGTAGGTGCTTTTGGATCCAAGTCATCTGATCTAGACTTCATGGTAGATACTTTTGATTTCCCCTTTCAAGAGGAGAATGAACCTAATGAGATCCCTAAGGAGATCTAAGCCTTTCAATAGTTCTTGAAGAAAACCTATCCCTTCAGGAATAGAGAGTAGAGGCATCCATTAACTACCTCAATGCCTCCAAAATTTTTTGGAACTCCTATAGACACATCTTCATGTAACAATCTAGAGCCACCTAAAGGGATTACTTTTAAACCCAACATTAAAGTTCCTATTTCTACTAATAAAACTAGATATAACACAGTTGAGGATATGAAGAAGATAAAAGGCTAATATTACATTACATGAACTAACACAAACCATAGATCAAAGGGAAATCTTACTAGAATATCTATTAAATAAGTCCTCCAATCCACCCAAGGCTAATCATGCCAATGTGATTGTACACAAATCGAAGGCTAAATCTCCTCCTTTCTTGCTCATTGTTTAGATGGTTGGTAAGAACTTACATAATTGCTTATTAGACTTAGGTGTATCTACCAACATCCTACTTGAAGGTATATAAAAATAACCTTGCTTAACACCTATTAAGTCTGATAGGGTTGTCACCCAATTAGACAAATCTAGATTTAATGTAATTGGGGAACTTTTAAATGCTCACATGCAACTAGCTTCTAAGCCTAGGGCACAACTATTCATTAATATTCTAGTTTTCAATATACCTAATGTTTATGAAATTTTATTAAGTAGGTAATGGACCAAGGCTTTGATTTGTTACATTTCCATATATTTCTCACATCCATGGCTACCTTGGAAGGGAGTTCCTAATCAAATCAAGGTTGAAAGAGAACCTAGGATGAAACATATGATAATAGAGTACAATGTTGTAAATGAGAGGGTTAACATAATTAACTCAAACTTAAGGGGTTTCACCCTAGAGACAAATATGCTACATGATCCCAAGATTACTAATTTTTTCTTGGACTATGGAAATTACATTTTGATGGTGTTAGGTGTAATGCTGGATCAAGTGTCGGTGGTCTTAACTGACCCTAATAATGGAAAGTACCATGATTCTTATAGACTCAAATTCCATTTTACTAATAATATTGATGAATATAAAGATCTTATCTTAGGTTTTAAATTTGATATAAAGAATAAGGTCAAAGAACTACTAGTTTATGGGGACTCAGAGATAGTGGTTAACTAAGTAAGAAACAAATACCAATGCAAACTCTCATATCTTGAAAGGTATAAGTTTAGAGTTTGGGATTTGATCGAGTATTTTGATTCTTTTAGCATCACCTCCATCCTAAGAGAGGAAAACCAAGCTTTTAATGAATTGGCATTTGTTGTAGCTAATCTCATGCCCAACCAAAATTCCCCCAATTTTAGTATTGAGTTGAGCCTTTGTCCTTCAGTGCTATATAATGTCAACCATTTTCAAGTTTTTAATGATGATCAATAGATACTATATTTCATGATCAATTATGGGGCATTTGATGCCCATATTATTGATGATACTAATGAAATTACATTTGAGGGGGACAAGTTTGATGGTAAAGTCATTCAATTGAATGATAATAAGATCACCGAGGTGATCATTGCTTTAGAGAGACTATTTGATTAGTTCAAATTGGCTAAAGTTATTAAGGTTCCCAAAGTAAGTGGGAAATATTATAATTCTATTAATCTTGGCCTCTAAGATCAACCCCATCTAGTAAACAATAGAAAATCCTATACAAATATTGAGAATAAGAAGGCCAAAGAACTCCTCACCCAATACAGAGATGTCATAGCATGGTTCTATGATGACTTAAAGATATTTGATCCAAGAATCGTTACCCATACTATACCCCTTAAGGAAAGTTGAAAACCATTTAGGTAGAAGCAAAGGCATATAAAACCTATCTTAGAACCTATGATCTTTAAAGAAGTCAAAAGGTTACTAGATGCTAGGATAGTCTTCCCCATTAGGCATTTTACCTGGGTGGCTAACTTAGTACTAGTCAGGAATAAGAATGGTGAGATTAGACTTTTTATTGACTTAAAAACTTAAAAAAATCATCAAAAAAGGACAATTATCCCATTCCCTCTATAGACCAAGTGATTCAAGTTGTTTTAGGTTTAGCTATGATGTCTTTTCTTGATGGATTTTCAGGTTACACCTAGGTGTTGGTTGATAGAAGATAGGATGAAAATAACTTTCACAACAAAATGGGGAACCTTTGCTTACAAGATAATTCTATTTAGGCTAATCAATGTAATAGATACTTTCCAAAGGGCTATGGACCATATTTTCCAAGGCCTGATAGGTAAGTGTATTATTATATATATATGGATGATTTAACCATTTTTTTCTAAAAATAGAGAAGATCAATTCATGCACTTACAACAAATCTTTAAGAGATGCAAGAGTATGGAATCTCCTTAAACCCTAAAAAGAGTATCTTTGTGTTATAAAATGAAAATTATTAGATCATATTATAACCGAATATGGTATCTCTATATATCTTGAAAGAGTAGAGGCCATATCTAGAATAGAACCTCCAAATAGTAAGAAAGAGATAAAGTCATTCTTTGGTAAGATAAATTTTGTAAGAAAGTTTATTTTTGGCTTTTTAGAGATTGTCAAACCACTGAGTCAAATGCTAAAGAAGGATGCCAAAGTCACATGGAATGAAGAATCCAAAAAGGCTTTCAATGATATCAAGGAGGCCATAATCCAAACTCTAGTCCTTACAAGTCTTGAATTCTCAAGGGACTTATACCTTTATTCCTTTGCATCTGACCACACTATGGTTGTAGTGTTAACTCATAAGATTGATGGGTGTGAATACCCAATAGCTTTTATGATCACTAATTTTAAGAATGTTGAGTTAAATTATTCATTGATTGATAAGTAGACATATGCATTAGTTAAGGTAGTTAATAAATTTAGACATTACATCCTTAGAAACAAGGTGCATGATATCTTACCTGACCCTACCACCAAACCTATGCGAAGTTAGAATGAGCTGGGAGAACATAGAGGTAAGTGGATTTCAATTTTATAGGAGTATTATTTGGAAATGAAAATAAAAAAAACTGGTGAGGTACCAAGGTTTGATTCAAATGATTGCTAATGTTAAACCTAGGCTAAGTATTATGCAAGTGGATCAACAAAAATTTCAAGATAGTGAATGGTATGTTTCAATCATACATTTAATAATAAATGGTACTTATCCTACAAGAATATTTAGGGAGAAAAAATGTCCCTAATATCAAAGGTGGTCCATTACCTGATCAAGGATGGGGTCTTGTATAATTTTTTTTGCAGTGGTTTACTTGAGATGTGTCTAACAAGAAGAAACTACCCAAATCATGAGCACCTTTCATGAAAATTTGAGCAGTGGACATCCATCTAGGAGAACCATAGCCCATGAAATTATTAGATTCAATTATTAATGGCCAACTATTTTCAAGGATGTGTACAAACATGTGAGGGAATGGCAGTCATGTCATATTTTTAGCACCAAGAAACCAAAGGCAATAATGCCTCTACTACCAGTCATGATTGACAAACTATTTGCATAATGGGGGTTAGAATTTGTTGGGGTAATCAACCTCAATTCATCTAAAGGTCACAAATATGTCATGACTACCTTAGACTATTGTACAAGGTGGACTAAAGCTGTAACCACTAAATAATGTAGGCCTAAAGAAGTTATCAACTTCTTATAGAAAAGCATTTGTACTAGGTTTGGAACTCTAGTCTCTCTAATGTGTGATAATGGTTCTGACTTCATATCTATAGAGATGACTAAATGAGCTTATGATAATGTCATTACTCTCAATTTTTCATCCAACCATTATCCCTAGAGAAATTGAGTCTATGAATCTACAAACAAAAAACTAATGAAGGCAATCAAAAAAATTGTTGTAGATAAGCCCAGGGCCTGGCATAAGCTCTTTAAATTTGCATTATGGGTAAATAGGATAAGAATTAAGCAATATTAAGAGCCTTACCATTCCTATTAGTGTATGAACAAGAACCTATCTTTCCTATCAATCTTAAGCTACCCACATAGAATTTCATACAGGAATATATGGAAGAAGGTCAAGAGTTAGCAAACTCAAGATTGATGGACATAATTTAGATGGAAGATGTGAGAGATAAAGTCATTGCTTATTTTAGTAGGAATCAAACCATAGTGAAAAGGTGGTTTGATAAATCATTAAATATTAAGGAGTTTAGACAAGGAGACCTAGTTCTCCTTTGGGATAAAGCATCTAAGCCTAAAGGTAAACATGGAAAATTCACACCCTTATAGATTGGCCCCTACTAAATTGCAAAACCATTAGGAAACAACACCTTCAACCTCAAATATCTCCAATAAGTAGAGTTCACACTACTCACAAATGGGAAGTATCTCAAGCACTACTTCTCTACTACTCCTCTTAAGGTCTTCATGGAGTAAACTATAAGATGTTTAGATTTAGTTTAGGTAGGCTAGCTAGTTTTTTTCTAGTTATTTCCTTCCTGTCCCTTGTTTTTATATAAGTATGTGCATATTTTTTTATTCTCTCTATTTCCTATTTTTCTTCTTCCTATTGTGTGTTTCTTTCATGTTTCCTTATTTCTTGATTCTAATAAGTCCTCTTGGATAATCTTTAGCTTGAATTTATGGATCTTGCTTAAAAACCCCCCAAAATTTAGAAGTGTAGGTGTGAACCCCATGCATATGATGACCATGGCCCTCAAATGTAAACCATAATGTTGTAACATGGAGAAACTGGTAAAGACCAATAAAGAGAGACAATTGTTTAATGAGAACATGATCATTACCTTGACCTCAAACTAGTTTTAAGAAGACTTGCACTTGTAGGGTGAAATCTCAAATTATCGTAGTATATCCATACTAGCACTTAATCAAAATCCTTGCTTGGGATAATGGCCACAACCATAGGTGATTTATGAAAGCATAAATGTCTAAAGAAAATACAAAAAAGAAGAATATAATGCAAAATCAAAATCTTTCAGGCATAGGTGATTCTAGTAATTTCCACTAGGGATATGCACATCTAGATGGTAGTGGAGAAAGGCCTTGAATGAAGAGAAAGGCATCTCTAGAAGGGCTATGGATGCCTAGCTATGAGTAAATCAATACCCAAACCTTCCCAAAGATAAAAATCATGGTTCTTAATGAACATCAAACCCATGGCAAATAGTAAGTGGAATCAAAAAACACATGCACAATATGGCTATGCCTTGGTGTTTGACTGTAAGTCTGCAAGTGCAAGGTTTATTTCAACCATGACTTGATATATATTATGTTATTGATCAAGTGGAGTGGATGACCTAATTATTTGTCTAAATCAGAGTCTCTAGGTTTTAACATATTACTATGTTCCCCCCTGAGTCACCATTTTTTGGGGCTAACATACCCCCATTTTTTTAAATTGGGACACTTGAGAAACCCTCAAATTGAACATGAAAATCTAGCATGTTAAGGTTATTTGTATAATTTAAAGATCATCCACTTTAACAAAAGCAAGCTTACTTAATCATGTTTTGCTTTAATTTAAACTAATAGTGCCAATAAATGGTCTTTATTGATTTTAATTATAGGTTCTATGGTGTTTGTTCCTAAAAATTCATGTTCCAAATCCCTAGTAAAACCCTCAGTTAAAATTTGAATATTGGTGAGAATCAATTGTTGGGAAGCTTTTAAAAATCCATTTTTAACCTAAGTATAAAGCTTATGTTTTTTTTATCTTAGTCATGTTTTTTAACACAACTAAAACTTATCCTAGAATGCTTGGTCCCCTTTATTATTTCCTCCTTTAAAGTTCCTTGTACACATAACTAATGTTCATTTTGTAGGGTCCTTTTAAAATTTCCTAACTTATCCTAAGGTTTTAACCTTAAGGCCCCATTGTATTTATTAATATTAATGGGACCTTAGTCTTAACATATTAGCTTAAAGTTATGGTTTCCCAAGTCCAATTTTATGTTAGCTTGATCCCTTGATTTATGAATTAGCCTATGGATTTAATCCTAAGGAATTGACATAGTTATTAATATAATCAAAACCTTAGTCTTAACACCTTAGCCCAAGTCTTTCATATTTATTATAATCTAGTACATAGCTCCCTAGCCAATCATATTGAAGCTCTTGGGTCATGATCAATAGTCCTAACTTCATTGAAAAGACCTAATCAGATGGAGTGAGGCATATTTGAAAGGTAAAAGGATAAATAAATGCTTGAATGATCAACACACAAAACCCTTACATTCAATTATTAAAACAAAGGGGCTTGCTTGACAAAGAAACCAATCATGAGAAAGATTTTAGATCACAATCTTATAGCTATCACTTCATTATAGATTTTGATCCAATGGAGTGAATTAATTCCAAGATATTGGGAATCCCCATAGATGTGCCAAGTGGCACTCTCACATTAGGTCATAATAGTTTGAAGAGCTTAAAATTGATGATCACTTGATCATCATTCAACATCCATGAGAACATATTTGATGTCCACATAACCATCAAACTTTAAGCCCATTGAATTAAAATTTTCAATAGATTAAAATTGATATTCACATGAACATAATTTGATGCCCTTGAGGATGTATTTAATGTTTGCGAGACTTTCAAATTTAAACTAATGAATTATTCTGCTTAAGATCAAAATACAGTCCAAAATCTTGTTGGAAGGCTTAGAAATTGCTTTACAAACTAAGGGAACTTAAAACATGCTCAAGCATTATAAATCTTGAATATACAAATACTAAAATGGTCTTATGGTTTAAATATATTCAAAATGGATCTATCCTAAGTCTATATCCTAAGGCCCCCATTGTATGTTGTTTAAATGCCAAGAATCTTAGGCTAAAGACGTATGCTAAAACTCATTTTAAAAGGTCTTTGAAAACATATAACTTAGGCTAAATAAATATAACTAAAGGTTTTCATGTGTTTGTTAATACATTAAAAACCTATCTAAAGTTAGACCATTATATCATGTTGATCCCTTTGAGCATATTTTATAAGGCCTTGGCATAAATATTTTAGACTAATGCATACATTGTGTTTATTAAACACAACATAAACATTAATTTAGAATATTTATCCATGATCCCCTTTATATAATTCAAAAAAAATAGACATAAATCCCTTAGCCTAATGTTTTCTTTGTGCTTAATAAACATGTAGTAAACATTATCCTAAGGAACTTAATCCTAAGTCCCATTTTAATGATATGATAACTTGAAATTTGGATATCTCTACCGATCAATGATTCCCACTTCATTGCTGAAGGATGATCAAAAAATGTGAGTATAATGTATAATTTTTGATAGAATCATGAGATCCCATAATCTTGACACATGGAGAAATCGTATTCAAGATAGAATTGACAAGATGATCCAACAGTTCATGATTTATCACTAGAGGATGATCTAATGGCATGAAGGTGCTCATGAATTTTAAAAAGCCCACAAGCTCACTATGTGGCTAATTCTCATTAAACAAAGGACTAACATAGGCTACAAAGCATGAGAAGAAATGTAAAGATGTCAAGTATCACAACAATAGGACTTGGAATAGAAAGGAGCCAATCATAGGTAGGGGCTCAGATTACAATTAATGTCTCATGATAATGTAATATTTTGATATGATGGTGCAAAATAAAAAAAGGTATTTTAAATACCAATAGCTAGTGCTCAAATATGTTTATAAAAATGCCATGAAAGGTCTAGACCAATGCCACATAAGCACCATGCAAGAAGAAAAGGAAAAAATGAGAGATCTTGTGGGATCAAAAATGAAAAGGTATAAAGGTAAAGGTCTAAATCATATCTAAGGATTGCATAAGCTAGAGTCTGGATATATCCTATCATTAAAGCTCTAAAAACCTAAACCCTACATATAAGTGACCTAAATAAACTCAATTGGTTACAATTTGATCCAAAAAGAGCTTGATTGTGTTTTTTTAAGCACAAAAGAGCTACCAAAGATACCAATTTGTAAAAATAGAAATCATGAAAGCTCTTAGATATTAATTAAAAGAGGAGACAAAGCTTTACCTATCAATAGATAATGAGGGGTGAATATTCAAGGGCACTAAATTAGATGCTGTAGCCATGAATGTCCTAGGCATTAGGAATTGGTTTGAACTATTATTCTACATAGAGGAAATAAATCCCATCACAAAGGATTAGAGGATTACCATGGTGATCTAGAGACATTATGACTTGGTCATTGTCTAGATGACTAGCCTTCATCATGTTTTTGCAAAGCCTAAGGTACTACATTGTATAGACATGATTTCTCCTATATTTTTTAAGTATAGGATTGATAGTGAATGGATCATTTGAGAAGGGAATTATAAGAAGATATCTTATATCTCTCTTGTGGCTTTTGAAAAATATAATAAGCTCCCTCTCCCCCATGTAGGCTTATCTAAAATTAAGTAATGGTAAAAAAATCATGACCTAGACTCTGCATGCACCAAGGACCCCATATATTTAGGGACTTTAAGGGTAAGATCCCAATAGTTAAATTTAGGGAAGGCATCAAAGTTATAATAACCCTATTAAATTGAGATTTTGGATCCCACTCAACCACCTATGTGAACAAAATCTGGGTCCCCTATGTGCATTTCATGGTGGAAAAAAAGCTCACCCATCCAATTGGAGATTTGATCAATGTCTTCTTGGCCAATTAGTTCATTGTCATCAAAAGGAAAACCTTAAATCAATTTTACATGATGTCATACCTATTGGATGCCATAGTTGCCTCTATCAACTTTGCTAGGATTATAAATTGGTCTTCAAAAGGAAAAACTATCATTTCCCACCATTACTCTAAATTGCATATCTTTAAGTACATGAACCATATGTAGTTTATTTGTGAATGTGTCTACCTAGCCATAGTGGAGGTTGTAAAATGTGTTCCGATGCCTAGGATCCACCCACTAATTAATAATTATGTAGAAATGATTGGTGATATCTAGTTCTACCATGATTGCATGATTATTAGGATTGAGGGGATCCTGTCCCAACCCTATAGATTGATAGTATATGTTCTTAATAAGATGGATAAGAAAGAAATTACCTCCTATCTCATTCATGGAATTGATGTAGTTTGTAAATATAAGAGTAAGGGCCTTCTGTACCCATTCCCTCTGACTTTTGGAAGAACTATACTTCAAGAATGGAAACAAGTTGGTACCATGGCCAAGTATAGGGATTCATTTGGGTTTCAAGTTGATGAACTCAAGATATGAGATCCTAAGAATATAGTGACTAGTAATTGGAAGGAGAAAAAGCTCCCCAATCTTAAATGCATGCATCATCTTAGTGTTCATAACACCATTTACATTAAGGCCAAGAATTATGAAGAGGTGTTGGCCAGGATCCAAGGGAACAACATCAAACTTGAACATAGATTGACCAAGGATAACAAGCCATTAGGAGAGGCATGGAAAATTTATCCTTTATAGTATTACTTGCTACTTGGACCATCTGAGATAGCCCATGAATAACTCTAAATAAAATAACCTTAACCACAACCTTGAGGGCAAATTGTATAAAAGCAAGATAAATAAGGATGTGGCAAGGAGAAATTGGGAGAAGTGAGATTGGAAGAGAGACCTGGGGAAGGACCCTTATCTTCAATAGTCCCACAAAATCCACCTTACCCAATTAAATATTTAGACATGATTTCATTATAACTAGAAGAGAAACTTGAGGGTACTCTCAAGGAGCTTATAGAAGCATATGACACTGGCAGGGAAGAAGAATAGTTTAAAGAGGCCCAAGCATAAGTAGGAGAGCTTGGGGAGGATAGAGGAAAAGAGCATGTTCTTGATATAGTCCCTGTGGCATCCCAAGAGAGGAGGAAGGTGTGTCTAGCATTGGTTCCTATTGTACTAAAGAAGAAACTAAGATTGACCTTCACTCACCCCACTAGTGAAGTCAATTTATTCAGTGATGAATTCCCTATTCATGGAACAATTATCCGTAAATTGTTAATTTATGGAAAATTACAAAAGACTCCTTCCCTTTCTCACTCATAGGCACTCACAAAGGTTGTCAATGTTGAAGTGCATGATCAAATGAAGCCATGGATTCGGGCTATGATAAAGGAGAAATAATAAAGGAGAATTATGTTCACTCTAGTACCAAAAATCAAGAAAATAGATGCTCTTGGAACATCAAACAACATAGGTGTATAGGTTTTAGAGCCTCTAAAATTCACTAGCTCATCTACCAATATTCAATTTAATCTAAAGATAGCTAGATTAGAATGAGTCATAACTAAGGTAGCCATGGTGGGAGCTAAGGACTTCACCTTCTAAAAATTAGAGCCCTTTGTAGGTTTGACCCTAGTGGGAGGTTAGTATCTTGGTGAGGCCACTATCCATGATGAAGATGTTGAGAGCTTTATTGAGGCTCAATCAACTCAAGTAAAGGCTACAGTCCAATGGATAAAGCAAAAGATCCAAAACTTGGAAAGAAAGAAGGAAAACATGTAAACCCAAGCCATTTTTTTAGTCCCTGATTCTATAATGGACATGTTTGAGGCCTAATTATTTGATATGTTCAATTTCTTAAGTTCAATAAAAATAAGCCAGGATGCCCTAAGCTAGCAGGGTGAAACAACCAAAGAATTAATAACTAAGTGGAAAAAGGTAGAGACCCAAGTTAGGGATCTCATTGACATTTTAATTAGGAATAATATTCCTAAGTTCAAAACTATCAACTTAGCATATTTGAATAGCATGCTGGGGACAATAGTAGATAAGGTCCAAGGTCTAGGTACTTGGACAAAGAATTTGAATAGGCTATTGGCAGATGATAAGGGGTAAATCATCAAAATTGAGAAGCTTCTAGGAATAATGTAATTAAACCTTACCAGGACCAATATAATTGGAATGATTGATAATATTGAATTCAAACATAGGGTCACTTCAGTTATGCATTCAGTTAGAAGCAAGAGCTAGGGTTAGTCTAGTAGGGATAATAGAAGAATTTTGGACATGATTTTCACTGTAGAAGAAAAAATTATAAAAGCAAGGAGCATAAAGGAAGCCTTGGCCTAGGATGATCGAGACTTGGATGACTTGGATAATGTTTAATATTCTTTCCTAATGAATCCATCTATGGACATGGAGCTCATCAAGGACTAACACCATAAGGCAATGGAACTTCTACAAAATCAACAAGGGTATCCTATAATGATGGACCCACCTAGTAACTAATATTATTTTTGTATAAACATTGTAATATCTAGAATGAGAATATTCTTTTGTAAGGAATATGCTAGTCTGTTATCATGTTTCTCCTAGGTCAGTCTAATTATGAAGAACATGTGTATTTTAGGACTTGTAAGGACAACTATCCTTATTTTTTGTACACATGTATATTGTAACTGACTAATGCATTACCTTGAATTTTTATAAAAGGCATGTATCACCATCTTATAAAAGAGAGAATTTTAGGAAAATTTTATATACTTAAATCAATTAATATAATCAAGGAATTTTTCAAATATTGTCTACCTTTGATATGTCTATTGATAATATAGCTTTTTCTCTCAAATTCTAGTTTTATGTCTTGAATTTGAATAGTTTACTTTGAAATATGGGTTCTATTTTATAATCATAGGGTTTCTAATTTATGCATATACTAGATTAGTTGGAGGATCTTAGGTTTTGGATTCATTTAATTTTAATATATACTCAAATGTGTAAATGTTATTTGATTATAGTAGTAAATCCTTAAAGTAGACCTGGTTCTTACTTGTGATTCTTTACATTATCCTTTGAAGTTTGCTTGGTATATAGTGAAATATGAGCTTAGGCTATTTTACATTATATATTGGTTCAAATGCATACTCAATTATAATTGATGCTTTGTCATGATATTTAGGACTAAAATTGGTAATATCTCATTCTCTTTTATGCCTTACCCTTCTCTTTGCTCCTTTTTTACACCATATCACTTTAGTTTAAATATCACTATAAATATTGACTTAGATTAGTTTTTAGCTTAAATATAGATCATAATTCACTAATTAATAATATAAGTTCTCTAAAATTAACAAAGAACAGACCATGATGGCTCCCAACTATCACTCATTATAAATTTGTGGGACATCAATACATATCTCTACCTCTATTTCACCATAGGTGACATCAAGTTGCCATAACGTGCTACTCATTCTCTAAATTCCTCAAATTCTAAAATGACAAGTGTTCTCTAAACACAAAGAAACCCTATGGTACACTTAGAGGCATCAACTAGTTTTTCATATTTTTATGATCACATTAATCCATGTTTGCTATGTGTTAAATCTTAGGTCATGTTCCTAAGCGCAGTGAAAGATATGTGGCTGCAAATTTGAGATCTCATGCATTTTGAAAATGTTTTCCCATACTTAGCCACATTTACAATATGGAAAGAAGAGCCAAGTAATCATTTTGATGAATTCATATCTCTCAAATGTGGATGTTTTAGGAGAAGGTGATCATATGGGTTTGTTTAGTTTTTAGCCTAGTTGATTTGTGCTAAATTTTAGGTCATGCACTGAAGCACAATTTTTTTTTGCATGTGTAAATTTGGCCTCCCAGGTAGTTTTTGACATAGTTGGCTCTGTGATAGAAGATTTTTTAGAAGTGATTTTAATGGTGATACATGTCACTCATATGATGGTTCTAGGAGCAATTTGTCACATGGTCAGATTATCTTATGTGAGGAGATCATATGGTCTAATTTTTAGAACATGAACTTAAGTGAAGTAAAAGACATGGAAGTGTAAAGTTGATCTTCTAGGTAGATAAACAAGGTTCTCATACTTATTCATTTCTAAACAAGTTAAAGTTCAAGCAAGATCAATGGAGTGATTTTCTCCAAGATGTTAGAAAGCATTGAGATGTAAACAAATGCATGATGTTTAACATTGAGCAAAGATAAAGATTGATCTTCTTCCAAGGATCAATGATAAGTAGGTGATTATATAGATAGAGATTAATGGTGTGTATTAAATTTAAGAGGTCAAAGTGACAAATATTTAGCTTTTTTAAATACTTAGCTACATACATAGGATCAATGAAGCATGTTGAGTTAAAGTTTTCATATTACATGAGATGAGGTCAATGTGACTAAGGTTTAACATTTGATCATTGATGCCTATGCATTAAAGTTCAAAAGAGATCGATGGTGAATATTTGATTTGAGTAAAGATGATACAAGATGCAAGCTTAGTATTCTAATTTTAACTATGATCGTTGACATTTGAATATTTGAATTTAACAAAGGAAAAAACCAATGCTCTATATTTCATTCATAACTTTTGATCTAGGTAAAATTTGATAGTGCAGTAAAACAAATTGTATAGGAATACAAGGCACATCTAAAAATATATATTTAAATATATGGAAGTGTGTTAAAACAAATATATTGAGATCCAAATTTTATTGTGTGTTCATGCATGTTTTGCAAGTAACCTAAGAAGGGTAATTAAGCTCATTTTGATGTTTTTTAGATATCTCTTGATGAATTGGTTATTAGGGAGTGTTGTAAACTCCATAAGGATGATTTTTGTGCATTATGAATAATTTACCAATCATATTCTATATGAAAAAAGGCTTTTAAGGTGACTATGTGTTCACTCATAATGATTGTGTGCATATAATATTATTTAAGCATTTTTTACTTGAGCAGAAGGGTATTGTGATTGATGTGGACACTTAAGGGGGACCTATAAGTCATGTGGAATGGGTCCTTACTTTTGGAAAGTGTTCTTATGATCTTAGTTTACTTGGAAAAGTGTCAAAGAGTTGAATGGGTCTCCATGGGACCTAAAAGTGATTAGTCCTATTTGAAAGTGGATTGTGCTTATGTATGACCCATGTGAGATGCCTTAAGGGTGAAGGCATGTTTTATGGTAGATAGGAAATATTGTGATCTTGTTAATTCATGATTTCTCTATATATAATGAAACTAAATGTGTTAGTTTTTAGACTTATATAGATTTTAGAGAAGGCTTGTGTGAGTAGTATGCATTGAAGTGAAGAAAGAATGATAGGCAGTGTGCTTATTGGTTAAGATAATAAGAATAATAGTTTGTTAACTATGTGTATGACCCATAGGTAATGTTTCTAATGTTAAATAGTGATCTTGAAGTTTGAGTAAATGCAAAGAGGTTTGAGTGTGCATATGAGGACAATTTGAGTGAAGAAGGATAGTGATTGTGTCATGCCTATGTGAGACACATGTTTGAGATAGAGAGAGGGTTTGTATATGGGTTAGAAAATAGAGATCCATCATCAAGTGTTAAAGAAATCATTTCTAAGGTGGAGGTGTTCAAAGGAGGGTCTAAAGGACATGGTATTCCTTAGGGGTATTTACTCCTTGTGAAATAGGTGTTTCAATAAATAACTTTGGTCAAGAGGATATGATTAAGGTTTACTAGTCTAAAAGACTTGATTAGTCTCTAGTTTGTAATTTATTATAGAATAGTAGTCCATGTGTTGTAGAATTGAGAGTGGGTTTTGTTTCCCATAAGGGTTTCCCATAGGAACTATGTGTTATGTGTTTGATCTTGTGTATATATTGAATGAATGATCTCTCTAGTTAATGTTGCTTGATCAAGTTTTTATTTATTGATTGATTAATAGTTTAATAGGACTAAAATTAAAATTGAAATATCTAGGATCACTAATTCACCCTCCCCCTCTCAGTGATTGTACCTCTAACACCATTTACTTTTAAATATGTTGCATATGAGTGGTTTCTCAACCTCCCTAAGAACCATATCACCAGTTGGAATGATTTTAATAGGATTTTCATTGGTCAATTTGGTAAAATCATTATTCCTTGCATTTTGTATCATCAATTTACCACAGTAAAGAGAGATTTGAGTGAGACCATTAGAGCCTTTAATGTTAGGTTATATAATATGTTCAGTAGAACCATAGCTACTTATAGACCTGATGAAGCCTTGCCTTTATAAATTTACAAGGATGCTTTGGACCCCCTAACTTATGTTTTTATTAAAATTTCTATTGGAGTTATAAACACTTTGACCTTGGCCTATGCTGAAGCTATAACAATCAATGATCAAATACAACCTCAAAGTCACCTTGAATATGCGATTCCCTATGTTAATCCCAATTTTACTACATTGAATGTCATTCCTAATGCCAATTAGAATGTGCCTACCTTAAATTAGACACTAACCTTGAACCAATTTCCCTTAAACCATGATCATCCAAGCCAAAATCTAGGATTCACAAATAATGCTATAAATGGATTTCATCCACAATAACAAAGAGCTTTGATGTCAACAACTAGTAATAGTAATAAAGTTCATAATTCAGAGGCAAAAAATAATGAAAATGATTCCATACCTAAGATGGTTCAAAAGATGAGTATTGACTTTCTTCAATTACAAAAATAAGTAGGCAATACTAGGGAAAACTCCAATAGAAACTACGCTTATCAAAGGTTCAACAAACCCAACCATCAGTTTCACAATGGTAACAATAGAAAAAAATAATAATGAGTCATGATCAAGTAAGAATAATCTTAAAATTAATATTTGTGGTGGAGCTCTGAATAAATATTGAAGAGTTTAAAATTCCTCAAAACATGGTGAGTTGGATTATATTGAATTTTGTAATGCTTTTGAGTTCTTTCAAGATGAGAAGAATACATCTGAAGGTGAACCTAATAGAGATAATTATGTAGGTACATATAATTATTTAAAGTCATCTAGGTTTTTTGATACAACCTTGATGGTAAAGACATTTGATTTCACATTCCAAGAAGAAAATGAGCCCAAAGAGACTCTAGAAGAGGTGAATGTTTTCTAGCAGTACCTAAATAAGACTTATCCTCTAAGGAATAGGGAGTAGAATTAGCCTTTAACAACTTGAAATCCACCAAATGATTTTGACTCTCCTCCTAATCCTACAGTTAACAAAAATTCAAAGCCTCAAAAGGGAAGTACCTTTAAACATAATGTTGATTCATCTAGTGCTTCTAATAAGGGTGGGTATAATATAGTTGAGGACATGAAAAAGATTAAAGTTAAAATCACACTACATGATCTGACTCAAATAATTGAGAAAAGAGACTTTTCACTTGAATCTCTATTTAAGAATCCTAGTAAGTCACCAAAAGCTGAAAATGCTAATGTTGCCATATACAAGAACAAGGCAAATGTTTCACATTTCTTGATTGCAGTCATAATTTTTGGTAAGAATTTATATAATTGTTTATTAGATTCAAATGCTTCTACTAATATCATGCTTAAATTTATTTTTAAATAGCTTGGTTTAACCCCAATAAAATTTGATAGGGTTATTACTCAATTAGATAAATCTAGGGTGAAAGTAATTGGAGAATTATTGAATGTTCACATGTAGCTTACATCTGAGCCAAGAATATAATAGTTTATATACATCCAAGTGGTGTATATTATTAATGCTTATGGAATTTTACTCAATAGAGATTGGACCATGTCCTTAAATGGTGACATATCCACTAAATATTCACACAAGTGACTTCCATGGAAGGGAGTTCCAAATTAGATTTGAATTGAAAGAGAGCCCAAGATGAAAATATGATCACCGAGTATAATGATGTAAATGAAAAGGTAAACATGGTCAATTCTAAGTTAGGAGTTTACACTCTTGACACTTCTAAGGTACGTAATTCTAAATATCTTCATGTTATGCTTAGAATATGGAAATTATACTTTGATGGTACAAGGTGTAAATCTAGTTTTGGAGTAGGAATTGTTATAATTAATCACCTTAGTAAATAATTTAATAATTCCTCGAGACTTCAATTTTCATGCACTAAAAACTTGGCAAAGTATGAGGATCTAATCTTAGTTTTACAATTTTCCATCAAGCAAAAGGTCAAAGAACTGCTAGTGTTTAATGACTCAGAGCTAGTAGTTAATCAAGTTAGAATCAAATTCTAGTGTAAACTATATTGCCTTAAGAAATATAAGTTTAGATTTTGGGACTTGATGGAGTGTTATGATGATTCCAATTGTCTCAATTCCTAGAGGAGAAAACAAGCTTGCTGATGAGCTAGCCTTAGCAGTAGCCAATCTCATGCTAGGCCAAGACTCTAAACTAGAAAACCTTAGTATTGAGTTGGTTCCATTACCCTCAATCCTTGATAACATCAAAAATTTACAAGTATTTAGTGATGACCAACATATTTTAGACATTGCAAATATTTTAGGAGTATTTGAGGCTCACATCATTGACAAGGCCAATGAAAATACTCTTGATAAAGACAACATTGATGACATAATTATGAAATTAAGTGATGATAAAATTCCCAAAGGCATGATTTCCTTAGAGAGATTGTTTTTTATAGATAAAATATCTAAAAATTTCAAGGTTCCCAAGGTGAATGGGAAAGTTTATAAAGTAGTTAACCTAAGAACACAAGGTTAATCCCAACTAGTCAATATTGGTAAACTCATAATAATGATGAGTTGAGAAAAGACAAAGAGTTACTTTCCAAATATAAATATGTTATATAATGGTCATATGAGGACTTAAATATATTTTATCCTGGAGTCATAATTCTTACCATACCACTAGAAAAAGATTGCAAGCCTTTTAGGCAAAAACAAAGACCTGTCAACCCTATCTTGGAACCTTGGATATATAAAGAGGTCAAGAAGTTGTTGGATGTAAATATATTTTTTCCCATTAGACAATCCACTTGGGTAACTAACTTATTACCTGTTAGGAATAAGAATGGGGAAATCATATTGTGCATAGACTTTAGAAATCTGAATAGAGCATCTAAAAAGACAATTATCCTTAACCTTCACTTGACCAAGTTATTCAAATTGTTAGTGGTTTTGTAATGATGTCTTTTCTTGATGGTTTTTCAAGATATAATCAAGTTTTTATGAATAAGGAAGATATATTAAAGACTGTATTCATAACTATGTGGGGAACTTTTGCCTACAAAAGGATGCTCTTTGGACTAATAAATGCAGGTGCAACTTTTTAAAGAGCTATAGACCACACTTTAAAAGGGATAATAGGTAAGTAAATTATCATTTACATGGATGACCTAATAGTATTTTGAAAATATAGGGAAGACCATATTATTCACTTGAAGTAGGTATTTGAAAGGTGTAGAAGGTATGGAATTTTTCTCAAACCTAAGAAAAGCATTTTCTATGTTATTGAGGGAAATATGTTAGGACATGTTATAACTAAGGAGGGGATTTATATAGACCCTGATAGAGTAGATGCCATATCCAATATAGAACCCTCTAATATCAAAAAACAATTGAAATCTTTCTTTAGGAAAATCAACTTTGTAAGAAATTTTACTTTTGGTTTTTTAGAAATAGTGATACCATTAAATGACATGTTGAATAAGGATTCCAAAATCACATGGAATAAAGAAACTATAAAAGCCTTCAAGGACGTAAAAGAAGCAATAGTGCAAGCTCCAATGTTGACAAGTCTTATTTTTTCAAAATATTTCTATCTTTATTATTTTAATTTTGACCATACAATAGATGATGTCATAACTCAAAAAATATATGGATGTGATCATCCTATTTATTTCATGAGTACTAATTTTAAAATTTTTGAGTTAAACTATTCCCTGATTGATAAAAAAGCATGTGCTTTAGTCAAGGTAGTTAAGAAATTTAGGCATTATATTTTTAGAAATAAAGTGCATGCAATACTACTAGACCATGCCACTAAGTTCATGCTTAGACAATGTGAATTAGGAGAAAGAAGAGGTATATGGATGTCTATACTTCAATAATATGATATGTAAATTAAGACTGCTAAGTTGGTAAGATGTCAAGGTTTGATTTAGTTAATTGCTAACACCAACCCAAAATTAAGTGTCATGTAGGTGGAAAAACAAAATTTTCAACCTAATGATTGTTATGATGCCATTATTCATATTCTAATCAATGTTACTTATCCTATAGGGTTAAGTAGGGAGAAAAGGAAAGCTTTAAGGCTCAAGGAAACTCATTTCCTGATCAAGGATGGAGTAATTTTCAAGAAGAATTATAAAGGAATATACCTAAGATGTGTTTCTAAAGAGGAAGAAGCTAAGATCTCAAGTAAGTTCCATGAGAAGCTTGGAAGTGGACATCCCTCTAGAAGGATAGAATCTCATAAGATCCATAGGGATGGTTATTATTGGCCTACTATCTTCAAATATGCTCACATACATGTGAGATAATGTCATCGATGACAAATATTCAACACTAAATAACCCAAATTAGCCATGCCATTGAAGCCAGTTATGATTGATAAACCTTTTTATCAATGGGGATTAGATTTTGTGGGGGTCATCAACCCCAATTACTCAGATAGAGATAAATATGTCCTCACTACTACTAATTACTTAGCTAGATGGATAAAAGCAGTGGAAACCAAGCAATGTAGGACAAAAAATGTGATAAAGTTCTTAGAAGAGCATTTATGTACAAGATTTGGAACACCAATATCTCTAGTTTGTGATAATGGATCTACCTTTATATCCATTGAGATGACTAAGTGTGCATATGACAATAAAATTTTTATCATGTTTTCATCAAACCATTATCCTCAAGGTAATGGGGTCTCTGAGTCTACAAAAAAAAATTGATGAAAGCCATTAGGAAGTCTACTACTAATAAATTAATAATATGGCATAAGTTACTCAAGTATTCCCTTTGGTTAGATAGAACCTGAGTCAAGTAATCTCTAAAGGCATCACCATTTTTGCTTGTATATGGTCAAGAACCTATATTTTCCATCACTCTCAATTAGCTGATAACATATAAGTTCATGCAAGAGTACATGGAAGAGGATCAAGAGTTTGAAATTTATGGGTTACTTGACATAATTCAAATGGAGGATGTAAGAGAGGAAGATTTTGCTAATTTTAGTAGACATCAAACCACAATGTAGAGATGGTTTGACAAATTAAGGTGTTTAAGAAAGGAGACCTAGTTATTCTTTAGGAAAAAACATCTAAACCTAAGATAAAGCATGGAAAATTCACACATTTATGGATAGGTCCTTAATAGATTACTAATATATTAGGAGACAACACCTTCAATTTTGAGGACTTATAGGAGCAGAGTTTACATTACAAATGAATGGGCAATATCTCAAGCACTAATTCTCTATTGCTCTACCCCAAGTCCACATTGATTAACTTGTAAGACTAATTAGGATTAGTGTAGGTAGTCTTATATTAGTTTCTTTTCTACTCCCTATTTGTACATAATGTATGTAAATTTTTTTTACTTGTTATTTGTTTGATTGTTGTGTGTTTCTTTGTTTTGTTTTGTTCCCTGCTTTCAATAAGTCTTTTCAAGATAGTACTCAAGATCTAATGCATGTAGTTATTAAAAAATAACTCCACAAATCAAGAACATTGGTATGACTTATCCAAATGGTTAATCATGGATCTTGCAATGTGAGCTTGATGTTATAGTTTTGAGAAATTGGTAAGGGCTAGTATCTAGGTTAATTATTCCCTAAAATATTAAACCTTGTTATGATATTAGTATGATTTTAATGAGGATTACATATGTAGGAGGAAAGTTTGAATTATTAAGACAAAGTCATATTTTCACTTAAAAAACATTAATTACCTGGGATAAAGTTTACAATCAAAGATGACTGTCTGAAGATCAAACATTTGACCAAATACCAAAACATGGCTAATCTAGTTCCCAACCTTGATAGCGAGATAAAAATATCTAAAAAATACAAAAATAAGAGATTTATTGAAAATCCAAAAGATTTCTGAGAAAAGGTGATTTGGGTAACCTTCATCGGGGATATGTATGCCTCATTGGCAGTTGAGCAAGGCCTAAGTGGATCCAAAGGTATCTCTGTTGAGGCTATGGACACTTGGTTGGTAGAAAAGTGATACCTAAGCCTTCCCCATTTTAAAAATCATGATTATTAATGGATATCAAAAATTCCATAAGTCAAATGTTAGTTATTAAGGTCATGAAATCTAGAAGTTGTCCTATAAATCCCTTGGCAACCAATAAGTGGAATCAAAGCACACACACAACATGACTGAGTCTTGATGTTTGATCCTTATTCTATACGTGTAAGTATTGTTTTAATTATGAACTAATCTTAACAATGGTACTTGATCAAGTGGAACAAGTAACCTGGTCATCAAATTAAACTAGATTATTTAAATTCTAATATTTGGCAATGTTTTCCCTAGAAGTTACCATTTTTTTTTGCCAACATACCCCATTTTTAAAAATTGGGGACCCTTGTTTCAAATTTTACAAATTTATTATATAAGTTAAAAATTACACTTGATTATAGTTCTTTATTTTAATATCATCCACACCAATGATTTGTTAGATATGTTTACATATGGTCCTTGTTTATCCTGCCTAATGTTGTTAATGGCTATTGATTGTGTTTTCATATTGCAGGTCTAAAGGAATCCCAATGGATGAATAATGTCCAAGGTTTTGTACCTTGATATTAATTTTATCCTTTATTTTGAATGAACCTTGGTCTCTTATTGTCTAATTATATCTATGTTTAATTCATGAAAAAACCCTAGTTTAATATGTTTAACCTAGGTTCTTTTAAAATAGATTCAAAATTATGCAGATTCATTTTATTCAAAATTACTTGAGAATAATTTATATTTTATCAAGAATTATTTTATATTTTAACCTAAGGTTTTAGTCATGTTTATTAACACTAATAAAACCTTAGCCTAAAGTTTTATGCTAAGTTCTCTTTATATCCTGAGATCCCTGCTAAGTCTATTATTCACCTAGACTAATTAAAACTTGAACACTTTATTGTTTTTTAAAACTTAGTTTAAAAATTTTATCCTAGATTTTTAATTGTTATCCAAAACTCTTATCCTAAGCTCTTTATGTTACTTGAACACTTGATTATTTCATTGCATGCAAGGATGGACCAATCACATTCAAATTCATAGATCAATATTAAATGGAGCACATTAAAGCAAGCATCGAGGATCTCTCAGTGGCTTAGCCCAAGGATCAAAGATCTATATTTAGCCTAACCACAACATGTGGATCATAATCAATGATGCATGTTGATCCATGAAAAGTGGACCTAATGGTACATAACAAAGTTAACAAGTCAAACATCCTATAAGAATTAGAGCAAATAATCATGTTCAACCTCTTAGATTGAGATCAATGGTGCACATTAAAAATTATAGAAAATACCTAATGATGAAAGATAAAGCTACATTTTTAAAGATTCCATAATGAATACATTAACAACATGTGTCATAACCATGGTAAACCAAATAGAGATCAACCAATGGCATTTCATCTCTTGGATCATGATCTAATAGTGAGAAAAGTGTGGACTTTTCAATGACTCCAAACCTAATAAGAGGCTACCACCTGGTGAAAAGGTGTTAATTGGTGGCATGTGTTTAAAAGATACTTATAGATCCCATGGAGCTACCAAGTGGCATGATATTGAATGCCCATACCAAAAATAAATGATCCATGATAAGTTAAATTTAAAGGACTTGGAAAAATATCAATGGATCATATTCAATCAAGCTCCAAGATTGCATGAGGTGTTGACACATGTCCTAAGAAGATAAATGGTCACATTTCAAAATTAATGAATAGAATAACACAATAGAGCCACATAATTGAAATAAGTTAGTTTAAAAGGTTTAGTGGACCCACAAACATGGAAGGTATAAATAAGCAATTCGATAAAAATCTAATGTATGAAGCTCATAAGTTCAAAGTCAATTGACTCCATTGAATCTCTTAAAAAACCTTCAAGAAAGCCCTAAGTGTACATAATCCCTATTTTGTCCCTATTATCATTGTAGCCGAGCTAAGAAAATTAGATCATCACTTGCATAAAAGGAATTCAATCAAGAGTTGAATTGTAGTTCACTGGTGAGTAATTTGACAAAACTCATAGCAATGGTAGATCAAAAAAGTGTTTCAAAAGAAGAAATCAAACTATACTTGAAAACAGATGTTGAAGGTTATATTTTCAAAGACACCTAGTTTGATGATTATTCTCTAAACACAGGAGACAACAACTAGTCAAAATTATTCTGGACAATAGAAAATCAACCAACCATCACTCAGGAAGAGGAGAAAAATCTCTCAGCCAAGAGACTATATGATGACATAGTTACAATTCAGATGACCAGCCTTCATTATGCCACATAAAATCCTAAGGCACTCCATTGTATTGACATTATTTCTCCTATTTTTAAAGAGATAAATATAGATAAGGGCATGATAACTAATGAACTCAATCATAGGAAAGTTGCTTATGTTTTTTCTATATCATTCAAGTCATATTACAAACTACCTAAACCCTAAATAGACCTTTTATCAATCAATTATTGAGCTAAGGAGCATAATTTGAAGGACACCCTAGCCATGTGGTTGTATTCTAAAAACTAAGTATTTTTAGACTTTAGTAAAAACATTCCTATTAGCCAATTCAGACCTGGGATTAGGATGATAATGACTATGTTGAATAGATTGTGTGGGGATGCAACCACAACTTATGTCAATCTAGTTTTAGTGCCTATACTTTATTGCATGGTTGAAAAGGCAATCGTTCCCCCTATAGGTGAAATACTAATCATATCATTGAGTAGGTAGATCTTTACAATTAGGTAAAAGAAGAAGACCCAGTTTTTCATGTTGCCATACCTCTTAGATGCTCTCTATGCAAAAAATAAGATCCCAAACCAAAGGGAATGGTCACCAAATGGAATATAAATAATATCATAATATTAATATAATCTTCACATCAATAAATATAGAGTTCACATTCAATTTATATGTGATTGCATCTACCCTACCCTAAGTGAAGCCATAACTGGCATTCCAATGTCAAGAGTTAGCCCAATGATTAGAAAATCTATTAAATATATGGGGGATATCTAGTTATATATATATTTTATGGTCATAACAATTAAATTTACATATAATTCTCCTTCAATCTACCTATTCATGTCCCTGACAAACTAGTAAAGAATGAAGTAGAAAACAAACTATTTCATGGTGTAGATGGTCTCTGTGAGACCAAAAGAAAGGCACCACTTCACAAATTCCCCATAAAAATTGGAAAGATCAAGTTCATATAGTGGGAAAATATTTAAGTTACATCAAAACATAAGACATCTTTCAATCTACAAATTGATGAGTTAAAACAATGGGATCCTTATGGGAAAGTTAAGGACCATCTAAAATACAAATGAATGCTGAATGTATCCTATGATCATGAGACTAGTGTCTTTGAACCCATTTATACCAAGGCATCATCCTATTTTTAAGTTACTAGGAGATTAAAATAACATATCCTAAAGCCTAAGTCAAGATTAGAAAGAAATCAAAAAATGGATGAAATATGGCAATCAAGACCCAGACTATATCATGTTATTGGTGGTGAATCCTCTAAACCCCCATCAATTAATGAAAAAAAAGATTTCAAGTTGAAAATAGGCCTAAGGAGATGCTAAATTCAGGTGATATAACTTATATATCATTAACCCATGAAGTCCCCAAGGTAGCAGAACTAGAAACACATCAAAAAGAGATCCATCTGATAGCCATAGACCCTCAATAATCTATTGAGGATATTTTGAAGATGTTTTCTATGACATACATAGACTTAGATGACGAAGATAAGACAAGTGTTGAGGAATATGGGGATGATAAAGGGAAATATTTAAACTTAGTAGTTGTTGACACCCCTAAGAGGAAAGTAGAGACTTAGCTAGCAGTTATTCCCACAACAAAAGATCCAAAGTGACTTTCACTACTCCTCTAAGTAAAGTCAATCTATTTAGTGAGGAGAATTTTTTATATGGAAAACCAATTCTAGAATGGTTCTTATATGGATCTAGATCAGAAAGGCCATGTATAATGCATAATCCATGGGCCTTGGTCAAGGCCACCAATATTCTTATGCAACCAAAAATGAAGCCATGGATAGTTGCATTACAAGAACATGAGAGAATATTGGCTACTCTGTATCAATGAAGTCAAGCATAAATAGAAGTCCTTGTCCCATAGATGACTCAATCCAAAGTTGGTGTCAAATTTTACCCATGGACTGTTGACTTAATAAGAGTAATTGAGAAAAAAATCATGATAGGTGGTGAGGAGATCAAATATCAAAGGTAGATCCATTGACAAATTTGACACAAAAGAAAGTATAGAGGCCTAGAGAAGATCCCATCTTTAAATATCTCTTATAATTATCCCAATCACAAATAAAGCATATACAATCAACTATTAAGGGAATGTAAAAATAAAATAAGAACTTGGAGGAGCAATATATCTTTTATATTCTAAAATCTATGATCAACATGTTTGAGGGAACTTTATATGATATGTTTATTTTTTTTAAATCAATAACGTCTAGGCAGTGTGTGGTGAGCCAACAAAGCATTGTGGCCATCAGCCAAATACACCAATGATAAAGTTCAAGTAGTAAAGTAAAGGATTTGATTAATATTTTTTTAGAAGATCAAATCTCTAGTTTCAAAATAGTCACCTTGGCTCATTTGAATATGGCCATGGTGGTATTGGTAGACAAGATCAAAATCTTGAGCAAATGGTCCAAGAGCCTAGCATATATTTTTAAGGATGAAAAACATTTACAAAGAAGGATGGAGCATATATTGGGGATCATGATCAAGGATCCCACTCCATTTAGCTCAAATGGTCTAATAATTGATGATGATTTTAAACATAGTGCCACCCAAGTTATGCATGAAGTGAAAATTTAGAGCCAAGGTAAGACATGAGTTAATAACACAAAGATCTTGGACATGATCTTTACAGTAGAAGAGAAGATTATAGAGATTAGGAGCATCGAGTAAGCTCTAAAAAGGGCTAATAAATATCTCATAACTATGGAAAATAGAAAGTATGAAATCCTCATGGAGCCCATTCTCAACCTAAAGCTAATTGATGATTAGAATGACAAAGCAATAATAATCTTACAATAGAAATAGGTGACTATAGTAGCAAAAGGATCTCAAAGTTAGATTTGTTGATTAAAGCATATTCTTTTGTAACTAGACATGTATATTTTGAAAAAAGAATATTATTTTTATAAAGGCATGTGAAAATTTAAATCATAAAACCTATAGTCAATTTATTAGGAGATGTCAAAATTCTATAACTTTGTAAAAATAAAGTTGTCCTTAATACTGGTACAAATACCATTGGACATGACTGACCAACATGTTCCCTTAATCTTCTATATAATGGGTATTGTCAATTGTAAAAAGAGAGGGAGTTTTTGAGAAAGATAACTTTGTGTTAATTTTGGATCAATTAATGCAAGCGGAGAATTCTAAAAAAATTGTCTAATTTATTTGTGTCAATTGTTATTAAGGCTCTAACTCACTTGTCTGGTTTAAATTTTAGATTTGAATGGTTCTTATGAATTCTAAATGTGCACTTTTAAATGAATTTTTTTCAATTTGTGATAATGCTATATTGATTGAAGGTTATTAGTTTTAATTCATTTTATTTGATCTTCTTATAGATGTGCTTATCTTATTTGCTTGTAAGAGTAAATCTTTAAAGTAAAATTAACTCTTGTTTGCATTATTTTCACTTCCTTAGATGTTGGTCTGATGTGTAGTAGGATTTTAGATGATGCTATTTCATGCTATACATTGGTTTTAATTGCATATTTGGATGATATTTGAACTTTGTCATTATGTTTGGAATGAAGATAAACAACATCAATATATTCCTTCTCTACCCTACTCTTCCTTTTGTTTATTTTTTTAACAATTCACTTTAGATTAGTTTCTATTATAAATATCAACTTTAGATTAGTCTTAGATTTAGTTTTGAGCATAATCCATTTCACTTAGTTTAGATTACTTAATTTTCACATGTTAACTAGTAGGCCATGGTTGCTCCCAAAAACCAAACAATATAAATTTTGTGAAACAATTCATTTGTTCTACCATTATTCCACCAAAGATATCATAATATCACAACCTAAAACTCATGAATTGGATTCTCTAAATTCAAAAATGAGTAGTGTTGCTTAAACACTCAAAACCACTTATGATACACTTTCAATAATCAATAGCTTTCTAAACATAAGGATAAGGATGACTACTATTTAAATAAATTTGAATGTCTAGACGATCTTGGAAATCAGACACAAATTTAGGGAGAAAAAAGAGAGTTGTGACTCAAGCATATTTTTGCAATGCAACTTAGGAGGGCTCAAGAAAAAGGGTGTCAAGTATTTATCATTAAGATAAATGAAATGGAGTAACCTATGGAACTATATCATGAATATTATCCATTTTTTAGATATTTCCATGATGTATTTCTAGAAAGTCACCAAGTTTACCTTCTAAACATGAGTTTGATTTTCTATCAACATCATAACTAGATCAAAACCATAATCTAAGGCACCATATGGGATGACAACCACTACATTGATTTAATTGAAGGCTCAACTCCAAGAACTATTGTTAAAAGGGTTGATTGGGACTAGTGTGTTAGCATGGGGTGCACTAGTTATTTTTGTGAATAAGGATGGTACTCTTCATCTCTACATCAATTACAAAATTTTGAACAAGGAAGCTATCAAAAATAGGTATTTTCTACTTTATATACATGATTTTTTTGATCAAATTCATGGAACAATGGTCTTTTCTAAACTAGACCTTAGATAAGGATATCATTAGTTGAGGATTTAAGATGAATATATTTTAAAAACAACTTTCTAAACTCATTATGGGCATGATGAGTTCATGGTGTTACCTTTTGGGTTGACCAACGTGCCACCAACATTCATGAATCTCATGAATATCATTTTTAGAGACTATTTAGATCACTTTGTCTTGGTATTTTTCGATGACATTATTATTTATTATAAGAATGAATAGGAGAACCTACAACATATGAAACTAGTTCTACAATAGTTGTGGAAGCACAAGCTATATGACAAGTTATCTAAGTGTGTATTCTTCTAGCAGAGAGTGAAATATCTGGGGTATATTATTTTTATAAATGGTTTTTTTGTATATCTTGCTAAGATAAGGGCCATTATGGAGTGGCCAGTACCTAAAAATGTGCATGAGATAGGGAGTTTTATGGGGTTAGAAAGCTACTACAAGAAGTTCATTCAAAAAAATTCCAAGATAGTTAATCCAATTACCTCCTTGCAAAGGAAGAACCAAAAATTTGTTTTGTCAAATAAATGTGAAGTAGCTTGTCAAGATTTGAAAATAAGGCTTATGTCAACACCAGTGTTGAGAGTTCCTAATCATAATGATTATTTTTTAGTGATCACAGATGCATTAGGAAAGGGTATAAGTGGAATACTTATACAAGATGGTGTAGTAGTAGCTTTTCAATTGATGAAGTTGAAAAATCATGAGGTGAATTATGCCCCACATGATCTTGAACTTGCATCAATCATTCATTCTTTACAAGTTTGACAACACTAATTATTGGGAGAACCATTTGAGTTCAAGACTGAGAATGCAGGACTCAAATATATCTTCACCCAACAAAATCTAAATTCTCATTAGAGGTGATGATTAGAGTTTATTTATAACTATGACTTTATATCAATTACATCAAAGGTAAAGAGAATAGAGTAGAAAACATTTTGAATCATATAAGTTACATAACATCTTTAAATACTATTAGGATTACTTTCGGAGACCAAGTGGTTAAGTTTTCACCATGAGATGAACACTATGAGTAGGTCAAAAAATCATTATCTGATAATACTCAAAATTGTCGGTATAAAGGATTCAGTTTTGAGAGTGATGATCTTCTACATTTAAATGGAAGAATGTATGTGTTAGATCAATAAAATATATGGAGTACAGTGTTGAAAGAGTTGCATAATTCCTTGTACTCATGACATCCAATAGCAACCAAGCTCATGGAAGATCTTAGACCTTTGTATTTATCAAAGGGAGTCAAGAAAGATATGGTATATTTTGTGTCATGTTGTCTAGAATGTCAGTGAGTTAAAGCTGAACATGTGCACCCAACTAGATTATTATATCTACATGATATACAAAATCAAAAGGGATAGGTGATAAGTATGGACTTTGTCTAAGGTTTATCAATGTCATGGTGTAGGTATGATATAGTCTCGATAGTTTATGGATAAACTAAATAAAGGTGGATCATTTCATACTAGACAACTTGACAGATGATGCACCTACCCTTGAGAAGAGGTTCATAAATGAAGTGTATCAGTTGCATGGATTCCTAAATAAAATCATTTTCAATCAAGATCCAAAGATGAATTCTTGGTTTTGGGTAACTTGAAATTTAGCTTTGGGTATACAGTTAAATTTTGGTATAGCATATCATCAAGAGACTGATGGTCAGACTGATTGAGTGAATCAGGTTTTAGAAGATCTTTTATGTATGTATTGCATGGATCAATAATACAAATGGGAAGATTATATTCTATTGGTTGATTTTACATACAACAATTCATACTAGTTAACATTAAATATGGCTTCTATTGAGGTACTATACAAAAGGAGGTACAGGACACCAATCACTTGGGATAGGGTAGTCTTTGGGGCTGAGATGCTATCAGAAATGGAAGATCAAGTTAAGTTAATCAGGTAGAGATTGGTTGAGGCCAATGATAGATAGAAGAGTTACACTAACCTGAAGAGGATAAATAGAAGTTTTTCTATTTGTGACAAAGTGTTATTATGGGTTAAGCCACATAATAGATCGATTAAGTTTGGGAAGTTAGTAAAACTATCACTAAGATATGTTTAACCCTTCTAAGTTTTATAAATGGTCGATCATGTTGTGTATAGGTTTGCATTGCCACTAGCCCTAGATCTACTACATAATGTTTTCCATGTAGATTATCTTAAAAATTATATATCTGATCCTTCACATGTTTTCGATTGGAATGCTTTGTAGGTTTTGGATCCCTAGGTGGTTATGGCAGAACCAATTAGAGTAATTGACACTTGAAAACTTTGTTTGTGAAATAGAGAGGTGTCTCAGTTTAAGGTCTTTTGGGACCAATACTCTAAAGATAATACTACTTGGGAAGACTTTGATGAGTTTTTTAGGTTGTTTCAACATTTGTTTGCATGATAGATACTTGATATTACAATTTTAAATTATGTTAGAATATTTTTATGTTCAAAACTATTGTTTAAATAAGTGTCATTAGAATGATGATTAATTTTAGGGGGGGGGGATGTTACATCCTAATTTTACCTTATGACAAAAAAACCTTTAATCCATTGATTAGTATGGATAATATCTAAATATGATTGCTTTGATTTGAGATTTATGACGTATACTATAATGGGATAATGAAATTGATGATTAGAGTACATGACGTGATAACTATATGTTATATTATATATATTATGGATATGTATTAGTTACTTTTTACATCATTAGTGATATTTATGATGATTCAAATTAAATACCTACTTGTTGCAAGGTAGATTCAGGATAGGTCCTACCCTCAGAGAGGATTGGCTAAATAAAATGAGGAGGAATATCAGTAAAAAAAACTAGTGACCCTACACACATGAACATTATATTTTAAATTATATTTTCATAAAAATGTTAGTGTGTATTTCTTGTGATTATATTTGTTTGTGGAATTAATTTTAATATTAATTATCTCTTTTATAATTGATTTGATTTTTGAATTTAAATCTGAAAAATAATTATTAATTTGATATAAAGGTATTATTATTTTAGACACAATTATCTTGCAAATAAAAGACAATTAATGACTTATTTTATCTTTTAGTTAAATAATTATTTATCATTATTTTGAAAAATTTCAAGGGACTTGATTTAATGAAATTTAAAGATTAATCTTGAATTAACATGCAAGAATTTACTTTAAAATTTAGGAAATTAGTTTAATGAGTCAAACTAAGTGTATTTAGATAACAAAGATAATAATAACATTGTAATTTAAAATTTGCACGTTTTAAATATAATAAAGATAAATTATATTATTAGATTGACATGCATGGGATAATCAAAATATAGAATATTCATGCAAGGATAGAACACATAACTTAGAAGGAAGGAAGTTTTATAAATAAGAAGATAAATTTTGGAAGTAAAACACACACATGGAGATAGGAGAATTTGGAAAAAGGGAGTAGAGAAAGGAAAAGGCACTTTATCAGGTTGGACTTGTAATTACATTTTATGTATGCTAAATAAGATGAATTTGTGTAGTGATTATTTATTTTTGGCTTGAGTTTATTATTTGACCTGAGTGGAAATTCTTTTTGCTAGCATGTATTACTATATATCAGTTGTGTAATAACTTAATTAAGCATAGTAATTTTAAATAAATCTACAATTATTTCATGATACTACCATAATAATATTTTATTGAGTTTGGGTATAGAGGAATGAATTCTAATAGAGCCTACATTTTTATATTTTGACCTACATACCATTATTTTTGTGACAACATTTGATTGATAGTTGTTAAATCTCACTCTTTTTAAGCTTGGGAGTTATTCATATAGAGTTGTGTTTAAGTCCCTACATTTGACTTTGGAGGTTTCATCCTATTTCCTTATGGCTTGAGTTTCTTTCTACAAATTTTTTTATGTGTACATTAAAAGCTACATTTGGATTAAGGTTTGTATAGGAAATTGCATGTCTGCATTGGAAATAGGAGGTATGCGTAGTAATTTGATAAGAGCAACACTAAAATTTTAGGATTGAATTTTATTCACCATGGACTATATTGAAATTTATGGTTGTTTAATATTAAATTTAGCAGTGTTTGACTCCATAGATGGCCAGACGCCATTTATAGACCTGTGCTCCCTTCTTCATAAAACCAATGCTCTAATATTGGTCTATATTATATATTTGGCACTATGTTTTGTTTTCATTAGATATAACCCTGCATTTTCTATAAAATACCTAGCATTTGACTCAAAAGGGGATACATTATATTTAAGACTACACCCAACTAGTTATACAACATTGTAATTTAAAGAACCCTATGTTTTATCTTAGAAAAGGCCTCTATGCTAAAGTTTTACTTGTCTTTTTAATTTTAGGTCTGTATAGTGTGATATATGTTGGGTTATTTTTTTAAACTTATATGCCAATTATTAAATTGAACCAAACACTTGAAATTAAATTGGTTGCATTTCATTTGACCTAACAACATTTCATATTGGTCATTTAACATCTTATGTTGATGTAAACTTACATTGAATTTTATCAAAGGTTGCATGTTTTTATATAAAAATAAACTAAGTTTTTTATGTACCTACACCTCATTCTAATTTTAGATAATGTCTTCATTTTAAGCCTGTGTCACTTGCTTAATGGAAGGCATTTTTCTCATGCATGCTTTTAAATTGGATGTCATATTTATTTTTATATGAGTTTGCATTCCTTCATTGGTATACTTGTATTATTTTAATGTGGCATTTACTTCCAAATTGGACAACATCCCTTTTTGTGTAGGCAGTGTGGCCATTTGATTTGATTAGGTATTGATGCTTTTAACAATTATAGATGAAAAGTACCAACTGAATATAATTAATACCTTTTAAGTAGGATTGTTCCTATTTAAAATATGACTGAATATATTTTAGAATTATAAAAAAAAACTTAGCTTAGAAATATAATTTACATTTTAAAGAAAACTTTCAAGGTAAATTATAATGGATTTCCTAGTTCCTTTGTTTAAATAGGTTATGCAAACTATAACTAGTTTCAACCATTTATCTATGTTTGCATTAACAAGTATGTTATCTTATCTAAAAATAATAAATTGATCTTTTTATGTTTAGTTAAATTATTAGCTTACTTTCATCATGCATGCATAGATAGTTTTTATTTAGAACATACCCAGATGGTATGACCTTGCATGTGAATGTATTTCTATCAAAGTGTTATCTTGTATTAAATAGCATGTTTCAGATTCATTATGCATTGGTGAAATAAAATAATGTTCAAGATTATTCTATTCCTAGTATAGGAGAAAAATTTGTATGAATTTTGGAAATATATACTATGTTATATATATGTTTATTTTGGAAACTGTATCGATGATGCTAATATTTAGTGGGATGGATTCCACTAACCTAGGTAGCACCACCAATGTATAGTTTGATCAAATTGTGTGTGATGAAATTGACCAATCTAGTGATCAAATGTTATTTAAAAACTTTAGCCAAATTAATGTTAGATGTACATTGTCATTTCATATGTTTGATTTGTATGTTGTGTGATATCATGTTTAACACATATTTTGTTGATGATACACATCATGTAGTAGTGAAATATGACAACCACATGGAGTACTAACATGTTTAACTAAATTTTTGCACTGTTATATATACCTATCCATGAAAGGATGACCATTATATGATAAAAAATTTTGTGGGGGATTGTTGGTATGTGGTTGGAGTGGAAAAGCGCTAGATTATTCTCTCCCTCCCCACTATAGTACTTACCTAGAGATGACATTTGTGATTATCAACAATACATGAGTTATAATGACTCAAGCTCTGGAGATCTTGGTATCTATTTATTGTATAAGGATGTATGCATAAAGGAAATGTAATTATAATATATAATTATTATACTTGATAGTAGTTTTTGTATTGTGAGACCAGCTGTCACTGTGTCTTATTGTATTTACTTTCTTTGAAATTGTTTAAGATTAAAATTATATTTGGTATTTGAATTATAAGTACTATTATTCTTAGTTATGATTTGGATATGATGTTTTATTTAATTTTGAGATTTGAATGCTATTTGTTTAATTATTTTTTAAAAAATTACTAGATTTTCTTAATTACAGCTTGAGGGGTTGTAACAGAAAAGATAAAATAAATAATGTAAAAAGGAATTCTATTGTATCAAAAGTAAATCCCACCCACATATATAATATGCAAGTTATTAAGTGGGGAAATTGAATCAATGGAATAAAATGGCATATTTGTTAAGAATGCTTACAATGAAAATATTTTCCAATTATAATATTAGTAAAATTAAATAGAATAAAAAAGTGATATGGGCCTCAAGACATAACCAAGTGTCTCAAGATGAAATTTAATAATGAGAAATCAGAGATCAATAAATATATCTAGTGGAATGAATAGGTAATTACAAAGAATCTAATCTTTATCTTACACAACCTTCTTAATATATATCCATAGTGTCACTAATCCCCATAATATGAGGGGAATTGTATTAAAAGTGTGTAGGGAATTACATGTGACATGTAACTCCAAGAATCCCTAGTGATAGCTCATAAATCCTAGATAATTGTATTTATCATAATAATAAATGCACAAATAAAATATAACTATCAGTAATCCATATTGACATAAATATATATTGATCTATAACACTCCCCTTATACTTTATTTTGATGTTAGGAAAGAGGATAAATCCTTAAACATAGAGAATGGAATTGAATTTACATAAAACTCCCCCTCAATGGAAACTTCCTTTGAAAGGAATTACAAAAGTTTTGAGAAAATACAAAATAATAGAATATGTGTCACCAATAAGAAAGTAAAGATGAAGGTGTGATCATGAGAAATCTCAAAGAATACTCTTCAGACTATAAGGTTAATCCATGATGGAATAAGGATGAACAAGAAATTATATGATAATAAATGAACCACTATACATATAAAAAAATAATCTTACATCAATCTTAATGCCATGTAAATAAAATCACCATAAAATTATGTTATGCATAATATTTTCACTTGGATTTACACCCTTGAGGAGATGTAAAATCTCTCCTCATCCAAGTGGCATAATGGAAACACCTTTAGGCTTGTGGGTAGCCTAAGGATGAGATGAATCTCTAGATAGAGCTAACTCCCTTGATGTACCACTTTGGATTGCATCTATAACTAAACTTGGGGGGTGAAAAGGGAGAGAGATAACTAAAAAAAAAATATCCTAAGGGAGGTTATAAACCAAATATATTGATTACTTTAAACCATATGCATGTTACACTTGAAATAAAGGGACAAACTAAACATACACTTCTCTAATCTTCATCTTCTCACATCAATATTACATTGTGAGGTTATGGATAAATGTGTAAAGCTAGGAGGACTATAAAAAAGGTCTATGAGGACACTAATGAATATAATAACTCATTCAATCCTTGAAATATCCTATAATAGCTCACATGCCCTGAAAGAAATTTTCCAACTTCAAATAGATGATAGAATGAAAATAATCATGCTAAGGAAACAAGAGTTATCACTTATGAAAAATCAAACATTATAAAAAAAAGAAATAATAAAATTCATGGAAGAGGTAAAAATTAGTATTATTATTGATCAAAGGGTATAATAATGAGAAAGGCTTCACCATACTTAGGTGGAGCATAAAGTACAATGGCCAAAATGGATAGTTTTTATAGAACTTGAGAGAGAGAGAGAAGAAGATAGAAGTCCAAGGGTTACAATGACACTTGTAAAGATAAGAGAATTAGTTATTTGTATATGAGAGAAGGATATGGGATGAACCATGTAAGGTTAGGATTCCTAAGTGTCAATTCAAGGCATAAACTTCATGAAAATTTGCTTAAAACTCTTCATTTTGGCTCAAAAGAATTGCCTATATGATTAGCCCTATTTGAACACATTATAATTGATTATGAACATATTGAATGATTGAGATGAAGGTTAAAGATATTATAAATGTATCTCCATGCATTAGTTTTAGGCATGGTTATTTGGAATCACTTGGAAAGTAGCTATTATCATCTGCAATATAGAAAACTCCTTTTTCATGCACCCTACACACTTATCCTCAAAATTGGCATCAGTTACTCATGAAATACATGGAAAGGAATGTAAGAAAAGTTTCAATACCTTTTATGGCCTTATAATAATTAGGGAAACCTTAAATTTATCTCACTTCAAGCTTTCCATCCTTCTCACTAGCTTGTCCAATATGCTAGTTTTGACTAACTAGGATGAGAGCTCCTATTGAGGAAATTAGGAGTTATTTTTAGGAATTAAATGAATATGAAGATTTATCATAAGTATTAATATTTCTCCAAAAGTTGGTTTCATCTTTATAATCCTCCTAGAACCTATAAAAATTTAAAAAAAGGTCAAAAATATCCTATTTATAACCCCATCCATATAAGTCTATACAAATAGAAATAATGGGATGGAGACTTAGTGAGTAATATAAAATTTCCAATAGGTTTCATATCCAAAATGTGCCATTATAAGGCATCTCTAGACTAGTAATTAAAAGGGTTTTAGAGTAGTTTTTACTCTTAAGGTTTGTTCATAAAGGTCTGACATCCAAGTTTACAACCAATTCCAAAAAATCATAGTTCAAGACCTTCTCTAACATCCTTAAACTCCTCTACCTCCCATGCAAATACTCTAGGAAGATATGAGCATTTGAGAATCTCTTATCAATCTCTTTCCTTCATTCCAACATTCTTAATGTTGTCTTAGAGTCTAAAAATGGTTTCCTCTATGGTTTATTTTCATCCCAATAACTACTTTCCAATCTATTATAAATATTATTTAAGGGTAAAAAATAAAATGACCTATCATTTGAAGACTAGGTCTAACCATGTCAAGTAAGCTTTATTACACCTTTGCCATCTAAACCATCTTGTTGGACTTCTATTAATTCCATAAGCTTTAACACCTTTTAAATTACTCAAAAAACATTATTTAACCATTTTTAAAGCTCACATGAGGTTTGAAGTGGAGATGCCTTATCATTTGGACCTTTAGGCCTAATTAGACATGTATGCCTATCTACAAATTTGAAAATTTTAGAGTATATTTATTTGATTTTCCAACTTATTACATGTTTACATGATTATCCTATGTGTGTTTTAACCTTCCCAACTTCTATATGGTGTTCAAACAACCTTTGTTCACTCTTTTGCCTCTAAACCTCAAGACTATAGGGCTATACACTAAGGGAAGTGCCCTCTATCTGAGGTAAAATAGAGGGAACTTAATTTTTTTTCTAGGAAAAAAAAGTATTGTATAAGATTATATAGGTTATAATGACCTTATGGAAACAATTTTATCTCTTTTTCATCTCATATAACCTTTCAAATCTTCAAGTTCCCAAACTAGTCGTTAGGTAAGGTTGTGTGCAAGATTTTATTAATGGAATGTATTATGCATGATTGAGGGATCCTTTATGCATGTTTATTCATTCATTAAGGTGTTATGATCATGAATAATTTGATATAATCTTAAATCATCCTTTCAATACTTCTACATACTCCTTATATTCTCTTTACTCATTCAAAACTAAGTTTCATTATGACTATGTTGACCTCCAATAATCACACCTATAGGTTACATTCACTTCCTTGAGACCTGGTCACAGTGTGAAATAACTCTCCTTTGAACCATGAAAATAATAACCACTTTATATCTTCGCAAATATTTTCGTCACCTTTTATGTATTTCTCACACTCTAAACACTACATCCCTATCAAATTGGGTTTTACCTTGATTGAGTTTTGTGTTTTAGAGTGATCCTTGTAGATGATCATATGTGATTTGACTTTATATATAAAGTTTTTAACTTATTATTATTCCATTAGGTTCATTTAAATGTTTTATTAGATAATTTGAGATCATTTATATACCTTGACAACCTCCAGACCTCACTCCTTAGTCCACTATCTGTATCAATCATAATTTGGTTATAGGTTACAAACAGGGCCTTATGGGGTCTGAGTGGGATTTTTTCACCATGATTAAAGATTATTATATCCATAAATATCCTAATGGTTATGATAATATGTTATTTTATTATGTATAACTTCTCTTTAACCCATTACATGCACCTTGAGCTTTAAAATTAAGTCTCTTCATTAACTAACTGAGAAACCCTATTTATTGACACCGCTTATAGGTTGCCTTCCTTCTTGAGGCCTGGTTTATGATGTTGAGAGACATTCCTTGAATTTTTATGGTCATATTTTATCATCATTCATCTTGAATCTACTTTAAATTGGCTAAGACACCATTAAACACCTTGACTGAGCCACTCACTACCTTTTGACTATGAAATCTACATTGTCTTCTCTAATAATGGGTTTTGTAGATGGTTATCTTATTATAGGAATTAAATATGATGAAAAAAAAATTATTTTAAGCTTATAAAATCATATCATAATTTCACTTACCTTGGAATCACCTTGGATGTCTAAAACACCATCAAAACTCATTTCTTAGGTCACTGTTTGCCCTGTCTCAGTCAACTCCAACTGAATATGGGTATACACTATAGTCATAAATGGGATTGAAAGGTGATTGTGATGTTTTTTAATAAATGATACCATTTAAGGATCTTCCTTTCACTTCAAAAACATTAAACATACCCTAACACTCATATGTTTTAAGAGAGAAATAACTTTTCAAATTTGGACCTTATATTGGTTGTAGGTGTATATTCTTTGCTAGAAGGACCTTTGTAGGTATGTATGGGAGTTTAAAAAAATATCCTATCAACATTGTATTAATTATCTCTATGATCATGTGTGATCTTCACTTCATAGGACCATTCAAAGTATGAGAACATGCCTCATTATCTCCTTGAATGTTAAGGCCACTTTGTGTCCTCAAGCCCTATAGATGTTACTGTCTATTCATAGTGCTTTTAAGGGAATATTTAGGCTCCTCAACAACCATCCTTCACTCACTATTTTACCCTCAAAATTTAAATATCTCTTGTATATACTATAGGAAACATGGTCCATATATTTGGATGCTTTGGAACACTCTATAAGTATGTTTTAAGTTACCTACAAAAACCTTTTAGACCTCTATTTTTCCAATTTAGGGATTGGAGGCCTGAAACTTAGTCTTGTCCCTAGATCATGTTTCCAAACTCTTTTTTTCAAATTTAAAACCTCACATGGGCCTACAATGTTATCCACATCTGTTAGGACTTCAAGAATAGTTTCAACACATGTTTAATGACACCAAAGTGGCTTTAAAAATCTATGCCAAGTCACAATGAACAAGGAATCTAATCCCTTAATGAGATATAAACCTACTTCCAAGATTTAAAATGAATGTTCTTAAAAAATTATCAAAACATCTCATTTAATGTGAATTTATCCTCCAAGCACTTGTTTGCAAGTATATTCATGGTAGATTACACATGATTGTAACTCATAGAACATTTTATTGGAAAGTTATATTTAAAGGTGAAGGGAGGTTAATATCACTTTTTAAACATAATACTTAACCTATTATAACACCTTGGATCCATTTTCAAGCATGAAAATATAGAACATGGTGAAAAACTACCAACAACATAGAATGGGACCAGTCTACAAATGGGAGGTGATTGGTTCTTCAAAACAACTTAAAACTTGAAACAAATCATGGATAAAATTTTATAATTAATTTAAAAACCTATTAAACCAACATTATAAAGTGGGTTGTATGGAGTTACTCAAACCAAGGCAAAACCTATAGGGTACACAAATTAACAATCAAATTTGAAAGGTCAATTTCATGAGGATGGTTCATGAAGAAAAGACAACCATTTTTAAAAATAATCATATTAAAATTAATGTATATTAGTTTAAAATAGTATCCCAAAAGTATTTTCCCTGAAACTTCCTGAGCTATCCATACCAATCAAAACCTTGAAGGTCACTTATGCTTTCCAATAAGGGTGAAAAGGGAGTAAAATAGTTTTGAGAAATAAATGGAATTTAATAATAAAAAAATGTGTAAATTATATTTTCTAATATTAAGAGGTATTTTTTTATCCTTTCCCACATGGAAAACTTCCCAAGGAGCTGTACAAGTGCTAAAATCTCCTTTTTTCCCAAGAAAACTTCCCTTTTAACTTAAGAGCCTACCACTTTTCAGTTATGTCAGTTAATTAAGACCTCTAAGGACACATGAGATGTTAAATAACATTTTTAAACCTTCACACTTCCTAATAAATCCGTAAAACTCATTAAATGGACCCTTTTAAACCTCAAAATGGCCCAAAAATGATAAAAAGACTAAAATAACTAATGACCAAGGATAGTACAACATTAAGTGACATTAATTAACCTATAAAACACATTTTTACATCTAAATTAGACCCATAAAATGCCTAATTTTGTTTTACCTAGGGGTGCCCCAATTTGACCTAAAGGTCAAATTTGGTCCACAAATTGGTGACTCATAGGGGTAGTATGCCTGCTATACTAACTAAACCAGTAGCCTTATCAATCCATTGATATTAGGGATTCATCTAAAGTCTAAGACAAACAATAAAACCTTTGACCATTTACCATCAAGATAAGACCACTAATTTACCTCAACCATACAAAGCAAATGACACACAAAATAAGACAACAAACTAGAAAGACACACACACATGTACTCAAGGCACTTGGGGGAAAATAAAAATTAACTATTATTCACAAATATAGACTAATCATACTTCCATTAAAGGATCAAAATGAAAACTTCTTGAATCATCTTCATGGTGAGATGAAGCATAGTGCCAAGCATGTTTCTCTTTGGATTGAATGCTTTATGGATCAGACCTATTCCTTGGCACTTCACTTGATCTAATCTCAAGTAGATCATCCTTAAATAGGTCTCCAATGTATATATACTCCTATTTAACATGTTCACATAATTCATATTGCTTCCCACTCTTCATTTCATGGTCAATTTGTATCTCTTTAGTAGGCATTGCTTCAAGAGGATTGACTTCTTGTTCCTTAAAAGATTAAAGTGAATAGAAGTTTTTTCCATCCTTCAAGAGATGATATGTTTGTCCCAACTAATTGATAGGATGATATCCCATCTTTATTAATTCAAAAAAATCATCATGAAATTTATATGCTTCTTGAAAGGACATATTTGAAAGATTGTTTTTTCTTTGCATACTTACTTGAGTGCCAAGGCTGCCTTCTCCATATTTGACTTGATCATAGCCTATTTGAAGAGGATTATATATTGATCCAATGATTTCAAAAAAATCATCTAAATTATATTTAATAACTTTTTCTTCCTCGTCTATGACATGTTGGACAATGTCATCTTGCTCATCATCACTTGTAGTTAGATCTAAATAAGTAGTAGACCCCTTGAGAGACTCAAACTCATTACAAATGTTCTCAAATTTCTGCCATAAGTCCTCATATTAATTTTTATCAGAATAATTAAGGGAAAAACAATAAAATATGCTTCATCCTCTTCCTTACAATGAAAAAATAATTCATCTGAGACTTATTCAACACAAAGAAGGCATTCTTCACTATCAACCAAACAATAAGACTCAACATAATGGCTCACCTCTTTTTCAACACTTGGGACCTATTAAGGTCTCTAAAATTGTGTCTCAAATTAAATATCATGAATTTTATTCTCAATTTCTATAAGATCTTCCATCTCCTTATTTGTGATTCCAAGACTAGGCATTTTGAAGTCATCTGAATTAGTCTAATGACATTGCCAAGGAGATATGCTTTGTTGAAGAAAGAGTTATCTTTCCTTATCAACCAATTGTTCCTCCTTAGGTTACCATAACATAGGTCCATCAGGGTAAATGGTTATGGGGTGAATAAAATATGAACTAGTTGGTGGAGGTGGCACATAGAACTCAAAATCAAATTGGGAGTGAAAAGTAGGAGACTCTTTTGGAAGCTCTTGAGGAAGGGGAGGTAGACCTTGGGCTAAAACAACTTAATTTTCTTCCTTCCACTTGAAAACCACCTCATTCACATATTATTTATAATTATTAATCTATTGAGGAAGGGTGGATGCGGTGTGTTTAGGCATAGGATCTTCTTTTGGGTATAAACCTTCACACCTTGACTTAGAAATTTCATCTTTACCTTTAACTCTTCATTTTGCTTGGATAGGTTCTCTTGGAAAATTATTTCTTAAATTTCATAGGAGTATTCATGAGGACAAGGAATTCATAAGGGATGACATGGAATACAATAATTTTATTGAGGAAGGATGGGAGGAACTTGTAAATAATTAACTTCATTCACAACTTCACACTCCTCAACCAAACTTCTATCCTCTTTCTTTCCCCATGACTCCACTATCTTATTCTAGCTTATGATTTTAGGATTATAAGTCTCTTTTTGATTTGGTGGGGATGAAATGTGAGAGTTAAATTAAGGCTTGAAGTCCACTTTTTTTTTTTTACTAACATGGATTGTTGCATATGCACATTATTTAACTCAATTTGCCTATCAAGTTTAGATTCAAAAACAAGCTTTGTCCTTTCAACTCTCTCCTCCAACTAATTAGGAAATGGATGACTTACATATCCTTAATTATGATCATGAGTAGGGATAAAATATGGATTATAGGTAACTTGGGTTAGTGGATATGAAGGTTCATAGGTTTGGTGAGGTTGCCTTTCATGAACCCCTAGCTTATCCTCTAAATAAGAAACTAGGCCACTCACATCAAACATCTCACTTATGAGCCTTTGAAAATTGGCTCTCTCAATAGGTACCCACTGTATTTTGACCAAATATAATAATTCTCTCACCTTATGAATGAAATTATTAGGAACCTCTATACCACATCCTCTTTGTGTGTCAAGATCCAACATGTACCTCTCATAGCCTAGTAGTGTTTGCTTGAAGGTGGAGATGGATGGAGTTGAGAAGTGGCTATGTTGACTAGGGGAAACATGACATTGATAAGGATGGATTTAATACTGATATACTTCATGACAAGGTTAGTACACTTCATGACAAGGTTTATTAAGAACTTGTTCATATTGATAGGGAATGCAGAAGCTTGAAAAGTCTCACTAACTTGTGTAAAATAATGCTCAATACCAAAAATAGCCATGAAACTTCATTGAAAAAAATAACACAAAGTAAAATGTTACCAATAATATTCAAAGGATAACTTATGCTAATTGACTAGCTGATATATCTTCAGAGTCACCATTGATGCTTTGATAGATGCCTCAAAAGGTTGATTGTTGAGAGACAACACCAAAAATATCTCAACCTCTTGGACCAAGAATCCCACTAGGCATGCCAAAAATTGTTGTTACTTGGATTTAAACCCTTTTAGGAGATGGAAAATCTCTCTTCATCTATGTGGCACAATGGAAACACCTCTAGGCTTGTGGGTAGCCTAAATATGAGGTGAATCTCTAGATAGGGCTAGTTCCCTTTATTTACCACTTTGGATTACAAATACAACTAAAATTTGGGGGTGAAAAGGGAGAGATATAACTAAAAACAAACTATCCTAAGGGAGGTTATATACTAAATAGATTGATGACTTCCAACCATATTCATGTTACACTTGAAATCAAGGGACAAGCTGAACATACACATCTCTAATCTTTATCTTCTCACATCAATGTTACATTGTGAGGTTATGGATGAATGTGAAAAGCTAGGAGGATTAGACAAGAGGACTATGAGGGAACTAATTAATAAACTAACTCACTCAATACTTGACATCTCCTAGACCAATTTGCATGCCCTATAAGAAGAGGCTTTCCAATTGCAAATAGATGATAGAATGAAAACAAACATGCTAAGGAAATAAGAGTTATCACTTATGAAAAATCAAACATTATAAAATAAAAAACTAATAAAATTCATTAAAGAGGTAACAATTATTATTATTATTATTTATCAAAAGGTATATAAATGATCAGGGCTTTGCCATACTCAGGTGGAGCATAAAGTATAATGGCCAAAATGGCTAGTTCTTATAGAACTTTAGAGAGAGAGAGAGAGAGAGAGAGAGAGAGAGAGAGAGAGAGAGAGAGAGAGAGAGAGAGAAGAGAGAAGTTCAAGGGTAAAAACTACACTTTTAAATATTATATAATTAGTTATTTGTGTATGAGAGAAGGATTTGGGATTAACTATGCAAGGTTAGGATGCACTAGTGTCAATTTAAAGCATAAACATCATGAAAAGTGGCATACAACTCCTCATTTTGGCTTAGATGAATTACTTGTATGATTATACCTATTATAACTCTTTATAAATGATTATGAATAGTTAAAATTATAGGTTTTAATCATAATTACATCATAAATTCCTCTCCATTCATTAGTTGTAGGCTTGGTCATCTGAAATCACTTGAAAAGGAGCTATCATCATTTATAGTCTAGAAAAGTCTTCTTTCATGCACCCTACACACTTGTACTCAAAATTGGAATCATTTAGTCATTAAAATACATTTAATGGAGTGTATGAAAATTTTAAAGACCCTTTATAGCCTTAGAATCATTAGGGACACCTTAAATTTAACTCACTTGAAGTTTTCCACCCTGCTCACTAGCTTGTCTAATATGATAAATTTGAATGGCTAAGATGAGAGATCTTGTTGAGGCACTTAATATTTTTTTGAGAAATTAAATTAATATTTGAAGTTATAAAAATTCTTTATATTTCTCCTAATGTTGTTTTTATCTTCAGACTCCTCCTAGAACTTGCACAACACAAAAAAATGTCAAAAATACCCTATTTCTTACCCCATCCATACAATTTAGTATAGATAAAAAGCATGGGAGGAATACTTACTGAGTACTCTACAAATTTAAATAGGTTTTGTATCCAAAATATGCCATTATAATGCATCTCCAACTTCATTTCTCTAGATTGGTCCTTGTAAGGGTTTTGGAGGGTTTCTGAGTAGTTTTCGCTCTTAAGGTTTATTCATAAAGGTTTGATATCCAAGTTGTAAATAAATTACACAAATTCATATTTAAATACATTTTATAACATCCCTGAAGTCCTATGGATCCCATTCAAATCCTCTAGGAAGATATGAACATTTAAAAATCTCCTATCAAGCTCTTTCTTCATTCCAATAGGCTTAATGTTGTTTTAGAGTCCAAAAATGGTTTCCTCTATGGTTTATTTTGATCCAAACGGTTATAAAAATCCATTTTTAACCCATAACCACTCTCCAATCCATTATAAATCTTATTTAAGGGTAAAAAATAAAATGACCTATCATTTAAAGACTAGGTCTAACCATGTCAAGTAAGCTTGATAGCACCTTTGCCACATAAACCATCCTATTATAATTTTATTCATTAAATAATATTTAAAACCCATTGAATTAATCAAAAAAATGTTTTAACCAGTTTTAAATCTCACGTGAGGTTGAAATTGGAAATGCCTTATCATTTAGACCTCTAGGCCTAATCAAGCCTATATGCCTATCTGCAAATTTGAGAATTTTAGAGTATCTTGATTTGATTTTCTAACATGTGACATTTTTTCATGATTATAATAGGTTTTTCTCAACATTATACACTTCTCTATGGTTTTAAAATAACCTTTGTTCACTCTTTTTCCTCTAAACCTCAAGAATACGGGGTTATGCACCTAGGGAAGTGCCCTCTATTTGAGATAAAAAAGAGGGAAATTCCCATATTTTTCTAGCATAAAAAGTATTTAATGATATTATATAGGTTTTAATTACCTTATGGACAAAATTTTAGCTCCTGGTCATCTCATATGACCTTCCCAAGCTTTAAGTTCCCAAACTAGTTGTTTGATAAGGTTGTGTGCAAGATTTTTTCAATGGACTATATTATGCACAATTGATGGCTCCTTTATGCATGTTTATTCATTAATTAGGTTATTATGATCATGAATAATATTCTATGATATTCAATCATACTTTAAAAACTTCTACATACTCCTTATATTCTCTTTACTAAGTCAAAATTGAGTTTCATATTGATTGTGTTGACCTCCAGAAATCACACCTATAGGTTACATTCACTTCCTTAAGACCTAGTCATAGTGTGAAATAAATCTCCATTTAACCATGAAAACAAGAACCACTTGATATATTCTCAAACACTATCCTCATCTTGTATGCATTTTTCACACTCCAAACACTACCTCCCTATCAAATTGGGTTTTACCTTGACTAAGTTTTGTGTTTTAGAATGATGCATGTAGATGATCATATGTGGTTTGATCTTGGAGATGAATTTTATAGATCACTCTTCTCTCAAGTTCATTTTGATGTTTTATTAGATCATTTCCATATCCTAATAACCTCCACACCTCACTCTTTAGTTTGTTGCTTGTACTAATCATAACCTAGATATAGGTTATAAATAGGGCCCTATGGGGTCTAAGTAGGAATTTTTGGCCATGCTAGGAGCTTATTAGGTCCACCACGATCCTAATTTTTATGATAATATGTTATTTTATTATTTATAACTTCTCTTTAACCCCTCACATGCACCTTGAGCTTCAAAACTGAGTCTCTTCCTTAACTAACTAAGAAACCCTATATCTTGACCATGCTTATAGGTTACCTTGCTTCTTTAGGCCTGGGTTATGATGTTGAGAGACCTCCCTTGAATTTTTATGAAAATCTATAAGCATGTTTTAAGGTACCTACAAAAACCTCCTAGACCTCTATTTTGTCAATTTAGGGATTGGAGGCCTGAAACTCAATCTTGTCCCTAAAGCATGTTTACAACCTCCATATTTCCAAATTAACACCTCACATTGGCTTGGAATGTTATCCCCATCTGTTAATACTTTAATAATAGTTTCAACACATGTTTAATCACTCCAAAGTGGCTTTAAAACTCTCTGCCAAGCCACCTGTAGGTGGGTATTTACATATACATAGGCAATAAGGAAATTTCAAATAGTGAACAAGGAATTCAATCCATTAATGAGATATAAACCTAATTCTAAGATTTAAAATAGGCTCTTCACACTTATTATTCAATGTGAACTTATCCTCCAAGAACCTGTATGCAAGTATATTCATGGTAGACCGAAAGGCAGATTACACATGATTGAAACTCATAGAAAATTTGCTTGAAAAGTGAGATTGGAAGGTGAAAGGAGGTTAATATCACTGTGTAAACATGATAATTAACCTATCACAACACCTTGGATCCATTTTTGAGCATGAAAATACATAACATGGTGAAAAATTACCAACAACATATAATGGGACTAGTCTATAAACTTAAGGTGATTGGCTCTTTAAAACAACTTGAAACTTGAAAACAATAATATATAACATTGGGTAAGGAAGTAAAAATCCTATATAACCAACATCAGTAAGTGGATTTTATAAATATTCTCAAACTGAGGCAAAACCTACAAGGTACATAGATTAGTAGGTAGATTTGAAAGATCAACTTCATGAGGATGGTTCATGAAGCACATGACACAATTTTTCAAAATTATTATATTTAAATGAAGGAATATAAGTTTAAAAAACCCACCCAAAATAATTTTCCATGAAAATTCCTGAGTTGTTCCTACCAAGCAAAAACCTAAATGTCACTTTTGCTTGCCAAGAAGGGTGAAAAGGGAGTAGAATGGTTTTGAGAAATAAATGGCACTTCTAGATCAAACCAAACATGGAAATAAGATAATTTAATCTAAAAAATTATTTTTTTGATCCTTTATTATGTGGAACACTTCCCAAGGAGCTGTACATATACTAAAATCTCCTTTTTCCTAAGAAAATTACCCTTTTAACTGAAGAACCTACTAATTTTTAGTTATGTCAGTTAATTAAGACCTATAAGGACACATGGGATGTGAAATAAAATTATTAAACCTTCATACTTTCCAATAAATCTATAAAACTCATTAAATGCACTCTTTTTTATCTCAGATTGACCCAAAAATGATAAAAGGACTAAAATATCTAATGATCAAGGAAAGTACAATATTAAGTGACATTAATTAACCTATAAAACACCTTTTTACATCTATATTTGACCCCTAAAATGCCTTAAAGTCATGTTTTTATGTAGGGGTACCCCAATTTGACCTAAAGGACAAATTTGGTCAACACATATAATGGATGTAATCAAATTAGATTGAATACAAAGAAAAAAGATCAATATAGAAATTTAGTAACAAAATTTTTTGAATCTTGCATGGAAAAAAATGTTAATAAAAAAAAATATATCCAAGAAAAGCATATTTTCTTGACATCATACAAGAAGTAAACACAAAATCAAGAAATGTATAAAATTTTGAGTTGTAAACTTATCCAAAGATACATAGAAGATGTGTCAATTATTAAAAAATATATACAACTTAAAGCAATTGAATAATTATCAAAATAATGCAATTTTGAAGTCTCAAAAAGATACCATAAATTAAGGGATCCAAATTGGTTTAACCATTGGATGAAGTGTTTTAGTTGTTTTCTAAAAATATAAAAATCTATTATTTGTTTTACTATAAGACTTATATGGATGTAATTTCCAGCACATAGTAATATCATGTCCATGTTTACCATAATTCTCAAAAAAATTATTGTTTTAAACAAGATTATGAGCACAAAAAATATTATAACCAAAATATGTCTTATGAATTCAAAAACCACTAGGGTCTAATGTATTTCATCGAGGGGGTAACTATGAATTCAAATTATAATTGGAATCATTACAAGTATTTAAACTAAGCCCTACATAGTATATTTTAGTGAAAAATGAAAGCATACCAACAATGTTATTTTTATATTTTCCAATATAACCTTCATTATAACCCATCAAGTACATAATATAACCTTCATTATTACCAAAATATTTTCTTATATATATATATATATATATATATATAAACTATATTCTCTTTAGGATAAGAAGAAGAATATTTTAAATCAACATGAAAAGTGTTATTTTGTTCAAATGAGGTAATTTTAATATTGTGTCAACTAAATAATGCATATGCTCCAATTTATCTTTAAATGATGTTTATAATACATTAATAGTCATTTTTTGACATTCTATTTGACACTTAAGAGTATGTGTTTTACTATTTTAAAAATATTTTTTTTATAAAATATTTTTAAAGTTATAAACAAAGTTAATTTAAAATCCATAGAATAAAAATAATAGGATTGATAATGCGAAATAAATAAGTTATAAAAGCATTTTAATTTCTTTATCTAACACCATTTAACAAATATTCCACTTTAAAATTTTGAAAGATAATAACACTCTATTATCAAAGACAATGCAATAAAATTTAACTTATAAGCATAAAAATGCATTATGTATTTTGTTTTTAAAAAAAATTAAAAAAATGATTGATCAATTTTTTAAATTAATGTCATTAAAAATGATTAAATTGTTTAAAAACATTATGTAAAATATCATCCATGTGATAATTTTTAAATAGATTAAGGAATTTTTAAAAACAATAAAGGACCTTATCTTGTTTGAATTTGAAAAAGACACTTGTCAAAGCCTTGAAAAAATACCTATTTTTTAAAGTTTAAAATTGAGTCCAATTTTAAAACATAGAGAAATAAGTATTTTGATTAATTATTAAATTATTTGGATAAAAAAGTTTATTTAAAAAAAAATTATTTACTAAATGAGATATTACATCACATAAAAAAGGTGCATTATATAAACACAAATTAACACGTAATAGAATAATAAATACAACTAAAATGTTGGAAAAATGTTTCTTTTAAAATGTACGGGTTACATTTTTATGATATATCTCAAATGTAAATGTAGGTTTGTGATTTTTTTTTGATAGTTTTCTAAATCTTAAAAATTAAAAATCCCCAAAAACTCAGAAAATTAAGACCATAAATAAAAATATATAGCATTTTTATCATTCGTGATTTAAAAAAATAAAGTGGCTTCTTAACCACCAAAAACTAAACTGATTTAAACTTATTCATTGAAATTAAAATAACATATGTATTATAAAAATAAGTTATATATATGCAATTAGTGAAGATAAATGATGAATAAACACAAAAACAATTTTTGGAAGGGTTGAACTTCTTGGGGAAAAAAATGGCACAAAGTCATACTTATCCACCAATGTACCTATGAGAACCTAAAATTTCAACATTAACAATAACATGATCTAGTAAAATATCACCATTTATGTCAAAATCAGTAAAAATAAAATTGAAAGAATAAAATAACGAATTTACAAAGGAACAATGTTACCTAAAAAGCAAAGCCAAACCAAAAATATGAGACATAAGTTTTTAATGGGGAAATAAAATCAATGAAATAAAATTGTGTGTGTATTATTAAATATTGCAACAATAAAATTCTCTAAGTAAAAAAATAATATAATAAAAGAGAATGAGAAAGAAAGATGGGCCTCAGACCATTAGTAAGTGTCACAAAATGAACTTGTAGATTGAGAAAGGTGATAGATCCTTAAATAGAGATAGATGAAGGAAGAGGGAGTTACAAATAATCCTATCATGACCTTACACAACCTTCTTAGTATTTTTATAGTGTCACTAATCTGCATAATGAGAAGATGAAGTGTGTGATAGGTGTGGTGAGATTTATATGTGACAATGTAACTCTAATACTCCATTCTAAAGGAAAAAAAATAGGTGTGATAATAGATAAATCCATAATATGTGAAATATAATTTCACATAATAACAAATAATATTCACAAATAAAGTTAGGGTAAAAATCCTTAACTAGATAAATACTAATCTCCAATGCTTCTATTCAATAGATCAATCATAAATATCAATCCCTAGCCATGTATGAAATACATAATCCTAGTCAATTTTACCCATTTTCAAGTGTCAAAATATAGTTTACAAGTTGTATCCATAAGAAATGAGTAATATTTCACACATGCATATAACCAATGTAAGTACATGTAATTTGAGACATCTTCATAATATTGTAAATGTATGTAACACTCAGCTACTCAAAGGGTGGTGGTTGGGGTCATCTTATACCCTCATTTATATTAATTTTTTTAGGTAAACCTAGTATTTAAAGGATATAAATTTATAGAATATTTTCATGTAGAGATAAATTTATATTAAACTAAATAAAATTCTTAAAATAAGTCAAAATGGGTTGTGATTAAATAGTCAAGCAAATATTACAAGGATAATTCTCTTAGTGATCAAACTACTATGCCTGCCACATGTGTCCAAAAAAAATTATACTTGTCTAGGTAAGTCCAACCTATTGGTTTTTAGAAGGAAGTAACCCCAAATATATTTTCAAAACTTTCTACCACTTTTGCATAGTCTCAAACCTAAAAAATTAGAAATAAGCTAAGTGGCCTAGTCTACTTAGTTATTTACATTAAAAAATGTAACTAAACATCTATACATTAAGATGTACTTAATTTATACATATAATATACAACATTAATATTGAGTTTCATTAATAAAAATAAGGTAAATCACTAATACTTAGGTGCATACCATGACAAAATATAATAATTGGGTTGATAAAATAACAACAAATAATAAAATCTATTGTAAGCTAACCAAACCCATTTTTAAAGAATAAATACAACATCCTAGAAAGTTTATTAAACAATAAAATGGTTGATCTACCTCGTATTCATGAAATTAATCAAAACTATACAACAAAATATTTTAGTGCAAGTTATTATTTTTTATTGTACCATTAGAGGCTATTCAACAAATTCATGTATTTTTTAAGGAAAAAACAATTGCTTAAATAAATATAGATAAAATCATTCTTGAATATCATATTTCCATAGGAAGGGGTATTTTTGACATATAAAATCAACCTCCTAATGATGTTTAACAATCCAAAACATCAGACTATTGAGAAATACCAATGTGATTATGACTTTGATTATGAAAATGATGATTTAGTTCATTATGACACATACATTAGGTGTCCTCACTAAAGGAGAAAATATGGATTACTTCCTCACACAACATCATATGAGTTTCATTTCATACATATTTTAACATTTTCATTAAATAACATATTTTATTCTTTTTTTCATAGTGTAGGCAAATAAATTTAGTCATTAATACTTGATTTTATTAGTTTTTTACTTATTACAATTTAATTAAGGTGTCCACTTAATCAGGACCTCTTTTACCACCTTAGTCTATCTTAAACATTTTTATAGAAATATTTATTTTTTGAATTTCTATCTAACACCTACACAAAATTTATAAATTATAAAAACATATATATACATATCTAAAAACCTTCAATATCCTAGAACATGTTTTCATTATAGGATATGATCACTAGTTGGACCAATAGTGGTAGTTGTTCTTGATCCTTATGGGCCCATCCTAAACTTTTCCCTTATAATGACCACTTTTAAAATTGAACCCTCCATTATAGTTTGGTCCATATTTTTATGATATGTAACATAAGGTTTCAAAAAAATATTAATGCTATAAAGGCACACTTAAGTAACCTATTCTACCTCATAGTAATTTCAATACAAATACACACTTACACTATCTAACATTTAACAAGGATTGTGTATTCTTACAAATTACAAATATAATCACTTGAATCAATTCTCAACCAGGTCCAAATATTATTTTATCAAATCCAAATCAAATCACTATAAGGTATTGAAGACATAGCTAAATTCATTCATATACTCAAAGGATCACAATTTTAAAATTACTCTAATTGGTATAACTACATAGGATTGATTCCCCTCTTTGAGGTATTGGATATGTAGGTAGTGAACAATCATCGTGGGGTTGATTGGAGTAATATCACCAATTACACTTCACTTTTTTTCTATCTATATATTTTTAGTCATTGAATTTTTTATTAGATTGTAAACCTTGAAGCTATAATCAGGTATTTTTCATACTTATATAGGTAAAATTTACACAAAGACATAATTCAAGTTTTCAAAAGTGATCCTGACCTATTTTACTAATTTTATAAAAAAAAATGAACATCAACCAGTTTAGGTTAGAAGTGACAGTCAATCCTGACCCAAATGGGATGATTCTGACCTTCTATAATTTCAATTCCAATTTCTAGGAACTTGCAAAGTCTTCTCCTATTTTTATGATTCAATCATATTTCAATCAATATATTCAAATCTCAAATAGAAATAAAAATTGTTTCCATATAATTTTATTGTTATTGTTTGTCAATTGATTTCACCTTGTCAATCAAATATTTTAAAATCAATATATTTATTGAAAGTCCATTTATGACATTATTTTATATTATATTAAATTTACCAAAACTATGGTTAATTCACCTATTAATTTGAATTAAGGTAAAAAATATTAGTTAACACACATATTGGTTAACCCACTTTTTTTTATCATATTGGTTAATGCACATAACTCTTTCACATTTCAAATCCTACCATAGGTGTTGTTACTCTTATCGTAGATACTCTTATTACATCTATAACTTTAAACATTAGGGAAATACAAGGTTTACAATAGATATCTATGCCTATGCCAAATAAAGTGAATCATACACAACCTTTGATCGTTATGCATCCTACATCATCTAAATTAGATACTTTATAATACCTTGAACAAAATATTTTATTTTTGCATGTGAAGGTGTTATAGTTAAAGTAAGATATACCAAAAGCTAGCCAATCATTAGATTCCAAAGCTTTACTTCATAACTTGTTATTACCTAATATTGTATCATATCATTTACTTACAATATTTTTAGACCCTAAACTTCCACTATATGAGAGTAAAGGAGATCCAAAATAACATGTTATATCTTTTCATGTGACATTTTTGGATTATTATTTCAATAACAAATTTATAACCAAGTTATTTCCAAGAGTGTTAAAGCACTTGTAATATGATGTACATGTTAAATCAATGAAATGATTTATTCCATTAGTATATGAGTTACTTAACCCTTTTTATATCAATATTTATTAAAATATTCATTATTTACAAAATTCTAATCTCAATAATGGAACTAATGAGTGTGTCAATGATCATGTACCTTTTTAGAATACCATGCTTCCCAAAATGACTAACACGTTGGTAGATAATGAATTACAATATGTTTTAAAATCATAATTTATTTCACCTTTTCATGTGTCAATAATTTTAAATAAAATAAAATATATTAAATATTTTTTTCACAAAATAATAGAAAGATAAGTCAGGGTTCTTTCTTTGAACATGCTAAAGTATGCACTACATCTACTTCAACATTTTCAACAAAGTTTCAAATTAGACCATGTTATAAAGTTAATCTAGCATATAGTAAATCTAATTTAAAGATAATATTTAATGTTATTTATAAACCTTATTATGTGATTTTTTTATCAAATCAACCAAGGAGGCAATTTTATAAATTACCATAACCACGCCATAAATTTCTACAAAAGTTACTTGAAATTAATATTATTGTTATATTTCCACCATTAGATAAAAAATATTGTAATTGACATATATGCAATGGTCATTCCCCCAACAAACATTCCATGCTCAAGAACCTTATTTAATAACTTATTGACAACAATGTCAATGATCTTGGAAATACTATAGAGGAAAGTAAGCCTCAATATAATGAAAAAGTTAAGTTGAATATTTTTTATTGGATCATTTCCAAATCATCATACATGAAAATAAAATTTAGCAGTGCATCATGCTTAAAATACTTACCCTTTACTAGATTATATGATAATCCATTAGATGGAAATATTCATCAAATTATTCAAACTACTTCACCATGTCCTATGATTACTTATTATGATTGTTAGATATTAGATAATGATTTTTATTTTATTGTTCTGTGTACAATACTATATTGATGAAAAAATCCATTAATAGTGTACTAGTTGATATTGTATCAAATGAAAATAAATGTAAAATGGCATTACTTCATTCATTGGGTTAAATGGGACATGATATTATAAAAACATATAAAAGTGTCAAGACATTTAATGGGAAACTACAAACCACATTGGACTATATTGTGTTGTCTCTTCAAGTTGTATTTTCCTTTTTGAGTTATACCATAGAATAGGGCATTTTATATGATATTATAACACCTTTTGTTAAAAAACCTATGTGGTGTACCTTATATAGTGAATATATGATTTATTTTAATTCATTTAAATTAAGTTGGTACCATTTTAGTAATTAGGATTACCCTCTTCAATATATGATATCTCCTCCACCCCATCCATTACCACATCACATTGATACATCTATGCAAAACCAAATCACATTTTCATTTGTTACACCTAGGCAAAGGATTTTATTAAACCAATTTAAAAAATATTGAAAAGGTTTTAATACAAACCAATTCAAAATAAATCTTATTATAAAATGGTGTATAATTCTCAACAAACACCATCACATGAAACACACTTTAAATTGGTGATTCATACAAATCAATAAGTTCCTCAAGAGGTAAAATATTTTGTACAATATTTCATTATCCCTCATTGGATCACACATCATTATATATCACATAGATACAATCTTATGTTGTATTACATAATTAGTGGTCCATACTCATTTTTAATGTACATGATATGTTTATTTACTTTGATTCATGTGTATATAACACATATTTATTATTGAAAGTAATTAGTTTAACACTTATAAAAGGTTTTATGATTCTCATATTTATATAATAGTTAGTTAGCTTGTTTCATTTTAAAATATTACAAAATTAAAAACCATTCAAATGATTTAAAAAAGTAAAAAAATCTAATCATACATAACTTCTTGACCGTTCCATCATATTATTTTGATTTTTTCAAACGTAATTAATTTGATAAATTATAGTAGTACCTTGGATCTAACTAATGTTTTGTCCTATTAGCTTTTCTTTTTTACTTTATAAAACTAAAAACTAAAAAAACAATGATCAATTATACCATATTTTTTCATTTATTTCTTTGCTTTCATAGTTTGTAATGATAAAATATTTATTTCAACAAGGACAAAACCAACCACTAAAGGATGGGATCAAATTCCAATACTGATCCTAGTTGGTTAATCTTATCCTATGTAAATTTCCACCCAAAAAATTAAAAACTAATTACACAAAGCCTTAATATTGAATTTTTTAAGATATTTCACTCAATTTTAGTATAAAAATCATTGTTTATTCATAAAAATATTTATTTTATCGACCTATATTGTGAAACATACTACATACAATAAAAATCATGTATTTGATGGAACATAGATGTACAAATAGTCCTCTCCATACCTATTTTATTTTTACAAGTTTTCATCTAAAATCACAAATACAATGGGGGTATCTTGTTTATACAAGGACATGCCATCAATTTATAGTGTAAATTTCACATTGACACATGTCATGGATTATTAACATCTTTTTCATTTTCCCTGATTTAGAACCTTTGACTATCATTAGATTCTATTTTTTATAGTTTTAAAATTTAAAAAGTACAAATAAATTTAAATATTACAAAAAAAGAAAAGAAAAAAACATTCAAAATATTTTTAAAATCCAAAATCAGGACATGAGCATGATTAAACATCTAGGTAACATGATTTTCATATTTATTTATCTTAGTATTAGTATATAGAATATTATTTTTATATCACAAATGTAATTCATTAGTATTCATGAGTGTTATGCAATACATATAGTCTTTATAGAGACCAATATGGTAAATTTACATCTTCCTTATTGCCTTGATAAACAAGAGTTGTTTTATCCACATTAAATTATTTGTAGATCATTTCATTCCATGAATCCTATATTGTTGGTCTCTATAATATTTACAAATTTCTTGCCAACATCTCTATCTTACATTGTTTACGTGGATATGTTATTTTATAAGATATGATCACTTTACATATACAAGGTTTAGAATACATGTATATTTCTATGTTCCATTGATGTTATTAATTTTACATAGTATATTAGAACTTGCTTGTCTACTTTTTGTGGCCTTTGGCCCTTGTTTACAAAATTGTTTGACCATTCATATGAGATCTTGTTTTGTATATCTCACATTTGAACAGGTTAATCACTATTGACTCTTGGCCCTATAATTTTGTTAACATTTGAACATGTCTCTTTGTGTGTGGACCTTAGCCATTTTTATGAAAAAATTCATTATGAGACATTTTTAAATGTCCCTTGTATGCATCATTTGGCCTTGTTGAATAACATTTTTCTTGTTGTGTGGTGTCATTGTTGATCTCATTGATTTTTATGGGCGACATGGTCTATATCATGAATTAACTAAATTATAGGATATTAATTTTGAATTCCATTACTATGATATTCATTGATACATTATATGAGCCTTGTCTCATATATTACATACATAATTCAAATGACATATACATTGTTATACTAAATTAATTTTTATATAAGCTACACTATTCAATGATTACATCTTAATATTCATGGTATAGTCAATGTTTCTTGTGAGATGAGGAAATTTTAGTATCAATCACCTCACCTCAAAAAAGTAGGAATTTAAGTCAACTTTTCATACATGAGATAGGCCTCTTCAAAATAAAAGATTACTTTTAGTACATAATATGGTTTCAAAAGCTTCAAAATGGTTCAAAATTAAATCATTGGCATATATTATGAGGGCATAAGCCATGTATATGTGATAAAATTTTAGGATCAAGGTAAAACTTCATACAATTTTAAGTTCATGATATAGGTTCAATCTCAAGTTTCAAATATAATATATAATTTGCATCTACATACAATTACATATAATACATTAATCAATGGTGCTATGATACACATTCATGTATACTATGCTATTTTTTAATCTATGCTCTTCATTATTAATTAATCATGCATTCAATGAAAAAAATAATTGAATCTGTAAACTATCTATAGTTCTTAACTCAGTTTATGTGCATAATCCATAACTTTGAGGTTCAATGCCCTATATATTAATTTATATGAATCCATTATGGATTTAAACCCATTTCATGTCCTATGTTTATAAAGACAAATAAAATAAGCTATGTTATATTTGGCCATACTTCACTTTAATTTAATTGTGCATTTTATCCTGAGCATATTTATCTCTTTTCCCTATCATAACCATTTGTATAAACCTATTGCATTTCTAAATTTCTATATGACACATACATAAATGTTTAAAAACTCAAATCATATCTATACACATTTTGTATCAAAAAATTTACACATTTCCATTGTATGACATGATTGATCAGTTGGTCCAATAGTTGTAGTTGATCTTAACCCATATGGATTGATCCTGACATTTTATCCTTCTAACATTCAATTTTCAAATGTAAACCCTCCCTTACAATTTGGTACATATTTTTAGGATATGTAATGTGAGGATTTCCATTTTTGGATTGCTATAAAGTCACCTATTTTACCACTTGTAAATTTCAATAGAATGGAACATTAACACTATTTCATATTGATTAAAGTTTCTATATTCTTCCCAATTTTAAATTAAATCACTTGAAGTATTCCACAATGAATTCCAAAGTCTATTTTATCAAATATAATGTAAATCACGTTCAAGTATTCAATCTATCCCTAGATGTATTCATATATCCAAATGAGCATAATTACATAAATCATTCTAAGTGGAGGGAACTACATGGGCTTGATTTCCTTCTTTATATTATTTGATATGTAAGTAGCTAATATTCATCATAGGGGTTATTGGGGTCAGCTGAGATCATTAAAGTCCAATTTTGTCTATTTTAAAGTATTCAGTCATTACAAGACCTATTAGAGTTCCAACCTTGGATAAGTTATTTTTATATCTTCTTCGTATTTTTTAATGTCAAATCTATGCATAAATACCTAATGTAATCTATCAAAAGTGATTGTGGCTTATGTTCTTGATTTTTTGTAAAACTTGAGATCGACAAATTCAAGTTAGAAGTGGTGATAGATCTTGACCCAAATGAGATGGTTATGTCCTTTTTCAATTTCATTCCAAATGTTAGGAAATTATGGTCTCTTCTATTTTTTATTATTAAATATTGTGTCAATCAGTGCAACTAGGATCTTAGATAAAACCAACTGATTTTATTAGTTAGTTTCATTTTTAGTATTATTTTCATCAATTTCACTTTGTTGAATTTATTCTTTTAGATTCATTATGCTCATAGAAATTCCATTTGTATAAAATTATATTTTATTATATTCTATTTACTATAATTAGGGATAACTCACCTATTAAACTCAACTTCTAGTTAAACACATAGTAACTTACATGTTTATGTATTTCATATGATGGGTCTTATTTTTTTTGTTAACACATTTTTATGACTTGCTGTACCTAATCATCTACAAGTTGAGATTGTTACTACATATTTATATTTAAACTACATATAATATATATGGGATACGCATTTATCTTATTTTGAAGTACTAAAATATTTTTAGCCCACTCTACACGGTGATTTTTTCAATATATTATTTAGATTTTCCTCAACTATTATATGTTCCATATTATTTCATTTATTTTAATTATTATTGAATTACAAATTATAAATAATTTTAATTAAATATTAAAAAATCAAATTATTTGAAATCAATATTTAAAATAAATAAATTTTAGTTTATTAATGTGGGAATCCAATATTATAAGTATCTATCACAACAGTTGTAGTTTCATATTCATTTTTAATAAATATTTATAAGTAAAAAGGAGTCCTTACCTTGTACTATAGAGAATAGTCTAGTGAGAAGACCAACATAGTGACCCAAAAAAAATCCAAAAATCTAAAAATCCAAAGAAAATAATAGAAAATTGACTAATGATAAATTCTCCTATGAAAAATACCAAGGATAAATAAATAATAATAACCATCTAAAGATAATGTATTTATTCATGTGAGGGATTATAGATGTTCTAAATGTTGACCGCATGGGGGAAAATTCCTTTAATAATCATATAACATCTTGAGGTATTAAAAAAGTTCTAAATGTTAACCCCATGGGGAAAACACCTCTAAAGATCCTATAGCATCTCCAAGACTTATAGTTTTGATGCTAGAATGATTAATATGGAGATAAATATAGTGCACACGCGTGTGTATGGAGGGGGGGGGGGGGGGGGGGGGAGGTCCACTTACAATGAAGAAAATTAAACAAAGTATCCATTCTTCCTTTTTAACTTTTCAAACATAAGTTTAGTAAAACCATCATCACTGTTCAAAATTTCCCTCTATTATTCCACAACCTTCAAGTCATTCCATAGAAAGAAATAAATATAAAAAATTAAAATTAGCACCATATTAAAGATTAAAAGATAATCCCTATTAAAAATCAAGTTTTCCAAGGAAACCCACAACCTTGATCAAATTTATTATCCTCATAAAATGCTTTAACAAATTTAAAACATAATATATTTTTTTTGTCTTAAGAAATGGAAACTATACATGAATTTCATAGCCATAATGGAAAGATGACTTATTTATTGGTTTTAACCTATTTTGAATAGATTTGAGGACCACAATCATGGTGGGGTCTAAATTTTTATTTTTTATATCCAATAAATGAATAGATTTAAGTGGGTGATTATAATATTACTTACCCCCACCATCCAACTACCCCTACTATTATTAAAATATAAGCTCAATCCCACCAACATTGATAATGCCTTGTGAGTAGATGTTAGTGGAATGTTGGTGCATCATAAAAAAAAACTTAGTATAATGTTAATGGGGAAAAAATAGGTAAGTCAAAAATAATATATGTTCATATAATATTAATTGGTATTAAAATATATTAGTGGAGGATAATGTAGGTTAGTGGGTTGTAAGTGTAATATTTCATATGAAACAAATACTTTTTATAAATATGTATTCATCTTATTTTGTAATTGTAATGAAAACATGTAAAGAAAAGAAGTAAAGAAAGTTTATTCTACATAGTTGTTTGTGTGTGTGTGTGTGTGTGTGTGTGTGTGTGTGATAATTATTCTATATATTAGTATAGAGTCTTTTTTCATTTCAATTACCACACACATTCAAGGTTAGATTTAAGATCTAACTCCTTCAGTTTGCTATCAGAGCCAAAAGGTTATTAATGTTTGTTGAAGATGGAAACCAGTAATAATAGTTCATGGTAGCATCCTCCAATGTTTATGGAAATAATTATGATGTAGGTTGCATCAGTATCAAGACACTTTTATACTTAAAAGAGCTCTGAGATATTATTGAAGGTGGTTATATAGAAGTTATAGATGTGGAAACATTCAATTCCCTCACTTGAGCACTAATAAATATTTTGAAGGAGAATATAAATAGGTATGCCAATGATTTATGATATATGTAGATGCAATCAAGTGATTGAAAAATTATAATAATAGTAGAAGTTACTCATTCCATGCAAGCATGAGAAATTTTGAAAAACTCCTATCAGATAAAAAATAAGGTGAATTTAGTAAATTCATAGCTATTGAGAAGGGATTTTGAGACCATATAGATGAGACAAAGTGATTCTATCAATGATGTATTTAAAAGGACAATGCACATTATTAAATATATGAATATAAATGGAGACACTCTTGAAGATCTTAGAATTAGATAGAAGTTTTATAATACTTCCAATCATATTTGATCCTATAGTTGTTGCAATTGAGAAGTCCAAAGACTTCGGACAAACTTAAAAAACTATGAATTTTTTTTGAATAGATCAGATACCTATTCCCATAAACAAGCCTTCAATACAAATGTGAATGTGAGAGGTAAGTGGAGAGGTCAAAACAATAGAGGTATAGGTAGATCTTGCAATATCTAAGAAGATGAAAGACACAATCACCAAAACTCACATGGAATAGGAAGAGGAGGAGGAAGGAGAAACAACACTTAAAAATGTGGCTATACACAAAGGTATGATAAATCAAATGTCAAATGTTATTATTTCAAGATGTATGGACATTATGCTAGTGAATGTAGAAATAAAGAGTATGATCTGAATAGGAAAAGCTAAAAATTTTACAAGACACAAGAGGTTGAACCTAATAGGAATGAAAAGGGTGGAAATTTATTTATAGCATATAATATATATAAGTAAAGTAATAGATAAAAATGTTATTTAGATAGTGTTTATAGAAACCATATGAGTGGGAATAAAGAGATGTTTAATAATATAGATGATTAATTCATATCATATGTGAAGCTGGAAAACAATGACAAGGTATTTAAATATTTTAATTATAATATTACCCACAATTTTAGATATTTTAATTATTTAAATAGCTAGGTTAGTATTTTTTGTGAAATCCCATATTAAATCCCAATGAATGAATAAGTGCCATGTGGATCATGTCAAAAAAATTAGTTTTCCACACCTATCAAAGATGCCAATGCCTAAGAGATCCCAACCAAAAGAGGAAGCACAACACAACTCCCTAAGAGAGTTATTATTTTTCTAGCCCTATCAGAGATGTGAAATCCCAATAGAGCCCAACTGAATGAATAATTTCCATGTGGATCTTGTCAGAGTTGTTAGTATCTATAACTTGTCAGAGATGTCATAGCTTGAGAGAGCCTAACCTAATGAATAAGTGTAGCATGGATATTATTGGATTTGTCTATCTCTCAGACCTATCAGATATGTTAGAGCTCAATAAATCCTAACCAATTAATGAAGCACCATGTAGATAATGTTATAACTACCAATATCCCATGTCACTTCAATATAAATTATATAAAAATGCCTAAGATGCATGATATGGTTGAAAAGAGGTACACCCTTATTCTAAAAAAAATAGATGATCCCATGCATCACTCTAACACTCTAAGTGGCCAATTCTATCTCTCAAATAGGTAAAGTGTGACACTTAGCCATGCTTAGGTGGTATTAGTCACAAGGAGGACCAACAAAAGATAGACACTTAGCATGAGCTTTACTAAATCATGATTCCACAAGGTTAAATTATCCATGTGCCTACCACACTTCTCACATTAAATAATTAGGAAATTAGACCATGATTAGATTATTTAAAATGTTTCATTATGATCACCAAATCTTGTAGGTAGTGTATATTTAAATTTCCCAAGTTAATTATAGATTGAGAAAAGAATAGGTGGATATTGACACCAACTCAATTTTGAATCTACATTGGGTGAGCCACCAAACCTCATCAATCCATGAGATATGTGTGCATCCATATAAGTGCCCTAAGCCAAGTTGATTTATTATTATTTACTACCAAATGCCCAAGATTTTTCATCCTCACTTTCAACTCATTCCTTCACCCATAATTCCCTCCTTGATCAAATTTATCTACTATTCATATTACCACATTTAGTCCATGGTTATTTCATCCTCTAATCCCAAGTCTGAGTTTGGATATAGAGACACCATCTTCCCTAAAAACTTATCTTGATTCAAGCTTTATAATGAAATATTCAAAGTGATTGAAGCTATGCCCGATTCTACCTCTAGTGATGATGAATATGAGTTGAGTTTCAATATGCCCTTAGGGAATACTAAATATGAGGGTTTCATAAAGCTATTGATAAACCCAATTTTTTCCCCTGTGCCAACCTATCTGGTAATATGCTCCTAAAATCCAAGTGAGTGTAGGATTGTGATAACAATGTTGTATATTCTATAGGTTCCCAAAACAAAATTATAAACATCTTAAGAGATTATTTCAAGGCATACTATAACCTCCAAAATTTCATAGTAGTAAATGACTTGACTATAGTGGATGCATGCACTAACACTTTTCATATTTATGATGTTTTGAATGATTGGATGGAGAACCTCAATACCAAGTGGGTTAACAAAGAAGAAATTGATTCCTACATGGTCTAAATCTTCAAGGAGGGTGCCTATGTAATAATGATCTTACTTGATTTATTATTCAAGGAAAATGATTGTTTGCATTTTGATGTCTTCTGGGTGCCCCTCCTTTCCATCATCATCAAGTGTGAGGTGATCCCATAACTCTTGATCATCATCAACTTCTAGTTGGTGCACCATGTCATAGAGGCCCATAATGGTGATAATTTCTATATGATGAGCTATATTGTAGATGATATCTATGTTACTATAAGACTTTTTATTTCATACATTGGACTCTTTGTGTGAAGTGGTCCATGTGGTGTTCTATAAACTATATGGATAATATTATTGAAATCACATATAGTAAATTTGTGGGTCTTTCTACCCAGTAGTTTATATGGCTATCAATGAGGTGACCATGTCTTGGATCTCCAATGAAATCAAGTTGTCTCTTAACTAGATTGGTGTTTACTAGTACTACAAGGATGATATAATCATTCGGGTGGTAGGTATTCACATGAACCCCTCTGCTTGACCTACTAGGCTTTAGATTGGTTGGCCAAGTAGGAGATCACCCATTAGCTAATAGAATGCATCTTCAGCCACTACTTTAGTCACACAAAAAGGGCCTACCCAACCTTCCCTATCTCTATCTCCCACCATATATATAAAATTATACCTCTATTATAGAATATGGTAGTGAGTAGGTACGTGTGCACTAGGTAGAGTGAAGCATAGATAATTAGACTTACATGACATCATCAATTCCCATGTGGTAAATTATCAATTTCATCTCAATAAAAATTACATCCATGATCCTAATGATGAAGATGAAATACACCTCAACCCTACAAATGACAAAGAGGTTCTGGTTACAATCAAGGATAAGAATAAAAAGGAAAGCAAGCACAAACCAAACCATCTATTTAGATCAGGCCTAAAATGTCATTGGGTATTTCAAGGAAGATCCTCCAAGGCATCATGACTCCCTCTCCTCCATGAGTCTCACCTCCCTAGGTCTATACTTCAGATCCACCACGTTGTTTATTTTAGGCAACTCAATTACATGTTATACTTGAGCACTATGATTCGACATCAGTAACATCCCAAAGTCAAACCCAAAATGTGACTAGTATAAGGAAACTATGTAAATCCTTCCTCCACATTACATAATAACTCAACAACTTAGTGGAGAACCCCTAGGATTCCTTTACCCTAATAATCCCATTTAGGTGGTGCCTCCTCTTTTTCCCATTCTAACTCCCCCATAATTCTCTTAAGCACCTATGGATCAAACTATGTACAAAATACTCATATCTAAATTTTCATCCACCTAGCCCATTCTACCAAGATAGATCTCTATGGATCACAACAATACTTTAAGATATATAATAGCCTAGCCTTAATCACCTCCATTAGTATTTCCACAAGTTCAAGAACCTTTCAGTGTCAATCATTTTCAAGTATTTAGTGATAATCAATAGATACTAGATTTCATGAGAAACTCAAGAGTATTTGACTCTCACAACATGGATGAGGTCAATGAAAGTTCTCTTAATGAATACAAAGTTTATGAAAATATTATCCAATTATATTATAACAAAATTCTCAAAGGCATGATTTCCTTAGAAAGATTATTTAATCAAGACAAACTAGCTGAATCTGTCAAAGTTCCCAAAATGAATGGGAAAGATTATAATGTTGTTGATCTTGGAACTCCAAGTAAACCTCAGCTATTAAACATTGGTATAACCTAAAAAAATTAATAATTAAGAAAGGCTAAATATTTTTTGACCAATTACAAAGATGTTATATCATGGTCTTATGGAAACTTAAAGATATTTGATCCTAAATTCATTACCAATACCATTCCATTAAAAGAAGCATGTAAACCTTTTAGGCAGAAGCAAAGGCCAATCAACCTTATTTTAGAACGATTGATCTACAAAGATGTCAAGAATCTTTTAGATTCAAAAATATTTTTTTCATTAGACATTCTACCTGGGTAGCTAACTTAGTGTCAGTTAGAAAGAAGAATGGAAAATTTTGATTATGCATAGACTTTAGAAATTTGAATAGAGCTTCTGAAAAGGAAACTTATCCTTTACTCTCTCTTGACCAAGTAAATCAAATTTTTAGTGATTATACTATGATGTCTTTTCTTGATGGGTTTTTAGTCTACAATCAAGTTCTTTTAAACAAGAAAGACATAATGAAAAGTGCATTTACAACTAAGTGTGGCACTTTTTCCTAAAATATTTTGCCTTTTGGGATAATAAATATAGGATAAATTTTTCAAAGAGATATGGACCATTCTTTCCAAGGTCTCATAGGTAAGTTAATTATTATATATATAGATGATCTAACTATGTTTTCTAAAAATAAGGAAGATCACATCATGTATTTACAACATGGATTTGAATGTTGTAGAAGGTATGAAATTTCTCTCAATCCCAAGAAAAGCATTTTTTGTGTTATAAAATGGAAATTATTAGGACATGATATAACCAAGGATGGGATTTATATATATCTTGATAGAGGTGATGCAATATTCAAGATAGAACCCCCTAATAGTAGAAAAGAGTTGCAGTCTTTCTTTGGGAAATGAATTTTGTGAGAAAGTTCATTTTTAGTTTTGTAAAAGTTGTAAATCCACTTAATGACATGTTGAATAAGGATGGTAAGGTCATAGGGAATGAAGAGAGAAGGAAATCCTTCAAATACATTAAAAAATCAATTGGACAAGCATTGTTGTTGATAAGTCCTAATTTCACAAAATATTTCTATCTCTATTCTTTTTCTTCTGATTATACAATAGTTATTGTTTTAACTCAAAAAATAGATAAGTGAAATCATAAAATTTCATTTATGAGCACTAATTTTAAGAATGATAAATTAAACTATTATCTTATTGACAAACAATCATTGGCTTTAGTTAAGGTAGTTAAGAAGTTTAGACACTATATTCTTAGGAATAAAGTGCATGCAATATTGTCAAACCCTGCCACTAAGCTCATGATTAGTTAATGTAAAATAAGAGAGATAAGATTTAAATGGATGTCTATTATCCAAGAGTATGATCTTAAAATAAAAACTTCTAAATTGGTAAGGTGTCAAGGATTAATTTAATTAAATACTAACACTAATCCTAAATTAAATGTCATGTAGGTGGACCAACAATGTATAATGCAATTATTAATATTATAATAAATGGTTATTATCCTCTAGGATTGAGTAGAGATAAAAGGAGATATTTGAGGCTTAGAGAAGCACATTTATTGATCAAATATGGGGTACACTTTAAGAAGAATTTTGAAGGCATATACTTGAGATGTGTCTCAAAAAAAGAAGCAACTGATATCTTGAGTACTTTTCATGAAAATCTTGGAATTGGATACCCTTTTAAAAATAAAATGTCTCATAATATCCTAAGATCAGGTTATTACTAGCCCACAATCTTCAAGGATGTGCATAAACATGTCAGATAGTGTCATCAATGTCATATTTTCAACAACAAAGAACCAAAAGTAGCTATGCCATTGAAACCTGTTATGATTGATAAACCTTTTGCTCAATTGGGATTGGAATTTGTAGGGGTGATTAATCCTAATTATTTAGATGGACATAAATACATACTTACTACTAATAATTATTTCATAATATGGATAGAGGTAGTGGAAACTAAGCAATGTAGAATTGAATATGTGATCAAGTTCTTGGAAGAGAACATTTGTATAAGATTTAGACACTAGTTTCATTAGTTTGTGATAATGAATCATCCTTTATATCCATTGAGATGACTGAGTGGAATTATGATAAAAACATAATTCTCAAGTTCTCATCAAACCATTGCCCTCAAGGTAATGGAGTTTCAGAATCAACGAATAAGAACTTGATGAAATCCATTAAAAAGTCTACAACTAAAAAACCAAGGACATGGCATAAATTACTTAAATATGCTTTGTGGGTAGAGAAAACTAGAGTGAATCAAGCACTAAAAGCATCATCATTTATGCTAGTATATGGTCAAGAACCAATCTTCCCAATTACTCTCAAATTTCTAACTTACAAGTTCATGTAATAATACATGGAAGAAGACCAAGATTATACAAATTCAAGGATATTTGACATCATACAAATGGAGGATATAAGGGAAGAAGCATTCACCAAATTCAACAAACATCAAACCATATTCAAGAGATGGTTTGATAAGTATTCAAAGATTAAAGTGTTCAAGTAAGGATAACTAGTCCTCATATGGGATAAATCCTTAGAACCAAAAGGAAAGAATGGAAAATTCACTTCTTTGTAGATTGGTCCATATCAAATTATTGAGACATTGGGAGGTGACACTTTCAAGCTCAAAGACTATAAATGAGCAAAGTTTATTAATCCAACAAATTGGCAATACCTCAAACACTACTTCTCTCTTGTTTCACCCCAAGTCTTCATGGATTAAATTGTAAGATTAGTTATATTTAGTGTAGGTAGGCTTAGATTAGTTTATTTATTGTTCCTAGTTTGTAAATAATGCTTATACACATTTTTTTGCTTGTTGTTTGTTTCATTGTCTTTGTTTTATTCACTTCTTTCAATATGACTTTTCTAAGACAATTTCTAGCTCTAATCCATCCTAAATTCTCAAAAGAACATCTCAAATCAAGGATGCAGGTATGAACCTTAGCAATTGGTTAATCATGGATTCTGTAAATTTGAGATTGATGTTATATTTTTTAGAAACTGGTGAATATTAATATCTAGGTTAATTATTCCTTAAAATTTTAAACCTTGTTCTGATCTAAGTTTGGTTATAATAAGGATTGCACATGTTGAGTAAAAGTTTGAATTATTGGAAAAAAGGTCATGTTATAACTTAAATAATGTTATTTCCTAGGATGAATTTTATGACCAAGGATAATTTTATGAAGATCAAACATTTGAAAAAATCCTAAAACCTAGCTAATTCTAGTTCCTAACATTTGTTAAGAGCTAAATATACTCAAAAAATATAAAAATAATAACTTAATTGAAAAATCAAAATCTTTCTAAGCAAAGGTGATTGTGCTAACCTCCACTAGGGCTATGGATGCCTAGCTGGCAGTGGATCAAGGCCTTGAGTAGAGCCAAAGGTATATATGTTAGGGTTATGGATGCCTAGCTGGTAGAAGAGCAATGCCCAAGACTTCCCTATTCTAAAAGCATGATTTTTTGAATATCTAAATATGCTATTAGTTAGTGTTAATGATAAAGGTCATGAATTTTGAAAGTTGTTCTCTAAACCCCATGGCAATTAGTTAAGGAATCAAAGTGCACACAACATGACTAATTTTTTATGTTTGATCCCAATTTTTCATTTTTAAAACTTTTTTTAATCATGAATTGATCTTAATGATGGTACTTGATCATGTGGAATGAGTAGTATATTTATTAGTTCAAACCAAGAGTATCTATATTCTAACATTTTAAAATGTTTCCCTTAAAAGTCTCCATTTGTTGAGGTCAACATACCCTTATTTTTGAAAATGAGGACCCTTGTTCAAATTATTCAAATTTATGATTTAAATTAAACATCCCACTTAACTAGAGTGCATTATGTGAATATCAAGGTTCTCATCATGTTAACATTTGGCATGTCAACATTTAATTTTCATTTAACTTTATCTACTATTGCTAATGTTTGATCTTTATATCCATGTTACAAATTTAATGGATTATCATTGGAATGAACATTGGTCAAGGTTTTATGATTTAAATTCTAACTTAACCTTTTTTGACTAAGAATTTGGTCTTTGGTAAATTAATTGAATCTATGTTGAGAAACCTTAGTCTAAATGTTTTAGCCTAAGTTCCTTTAAAAAATATAAAAATTTATGCGAGATCATATTTATGCGGCATCATATTTATGCAGGAACATTTTATATTTTATGCTTAGTTTAAAACTTTAGCCTAGGTCCTAATTATATTTATTAATACAACTAAGACCTTAGTATAATATTTTAGACTAATTTTATACATATTTCCTGAGAGATTGTCTTTGATTTTATGTCTTTAGGTTCTAATTAAAATTAAAGATGCCAAGTGTCAAGATATCAGAGATATAAGAAAATATCAATGAACCATAGGTAAATTTGAAAGTCAATAATTCAAAGAACTTGTGAGGGAACATGAGATCGATAAGTGTCATGATCTTGAAAAAACTCAAATCAGTGGTCCACAGTCGATCATACATCTAGTAGATCAATAATGCAAATGAAGGTAGACTTTTTAAAGGGCTCAAATCCAATACGGTAGTAACACATGTCAGAACCATGATGAATTAAGTAGAGATCAATGAATATAGTTCAATTTATTAAATCAAGATCAATGGTGTAGACTAGGTCAATAATTCAAAGTCATGGATGGAATGGGAAGCCACCACATGGCATAAAGGCATTAAAGTGATGAAGTCTAACTGAAAAGTATGCCAAGAGCCTATGGAGTTAAAAAGCGGCATGATCTTAGAGGTATTAGTAGAGAGATAATGTCTTGTAATAAAATCTAATGCTAAGAGGATCCAAAAGGCACAATGGTCACATTTTAAAAAAATGGGCATTATGAGATGGCATTGCCACATAGGCAAAACACATCACATTAAGAGATATTATGGGCCTAACACATGAAAGTTATAAATGTTCACATAAAATGCGATATAAGTCATAATATCTCATTATTTGAACTAACTACCATTAAATCTCTACATAAACCTTTAATAAAGTTTTAATGTGTAGGATTTCCCTAATTATCTTTGAAATCATTTTGATTGAGTCCAAATAGTTAAATTATTATCCCCAATTGGATAATTTGATCAATATTATTTCTATGGTGACCCATAAGCATGTTTGAAAGTAAGATTGGGAGTTATATTTGATAGTAGATGTAGAAGGTCATGTGTTTAAGGATATAGAGTTTATAACTTCTTTGAACATGGGAGATATAAATTGTTATAAAATATTTTGGACAATTGAAAATCAACCAGTGATCACCAAGGAGGCAGAGAAGATTTTCTCTACAAGAAGGCTCTATGATGAAATTATAGCTATAAAAATGACTGAACTCTACTACACAACTACAAATCCTAAGGTACTTCACTACATTAACATTCTTAGTCCCATTTTTAAGGAAGATAAAATAGATAAAGTCATGTTGATTAATGAGCACAATCACATGAATATTGCTTACATTTCACCTATTTCCATTGAGTCATACTACAAGCTCCCTAAACCCTAGATTGACTTGACCTCAATTAACTCATGGGCTAAAGAGCACAATTTGATGGATACCCTAACTATGTGGTTAGAATTTGGCAACAAAGTTATTATAGACCTTGATAATAAAATTCCTATCATTCAGTTTAGACTAGGGGTCAAGATGGTAATGATAATGTTAAACAAACTATATTGATATCCAACCATAGTATATGTTGATCCCATGTGGGTACCAATGGTATATTTCCTTATTGAAAGGATAATAGTTCACCCATTGGGTGAGATAATTAGTATTTCTTTGAGAAAACAAATATATGCAATTAGGCATAAGAAGAAGAATAAGTTTTTCATGATGTCTTATATCCTATATGCCCTATGTGCAACAATAAAGATTACAAATAAAATGGAGTGGTATCCAAATGGAAATCAAATAGTTTCCTAATATTATTCTAATTTGCACATCTATAAATATAGGGATTACATTCACTTTATCTATGATTATGTCAATCCATCCCTGACTAAAGCTATAATTGGTACCCCTATATCAAGAATTAGTCCATTTATTAATAAATTTTTTGAATCCATGGGAGATATATGGTTGTACCATTAATTGCATGATCATAAGGATTGAGGGAACTCAAAATTATCCTCTTAAGTTATCAGTCCATGTCCCTGATAAGCTAGTGGAGCAAGAGGTGGCCTACCAATTATTTCATAATGTAGGTGGAATTTTCAAAACCAAAAGAAAGTAACTTCTTCATAGCTTCCCTACGACCATTAGTAGGACTGCATTCAAATAATGGGATCACATTGAGGCAACACCAAAACATAGACTGTCTTTGAATTTACAAATGGATGAACTCAAATAGTGAGACCCTTGTGTAAGAGTTAAAGAACATTTAAGACTCAAGGGTATTTTGAATTTACCCTATGACCATGATCTTTGTGTATTTGACCTTGTATACACCAAGGCATCATGCTACTTTGAGCTAACTAGGAGATTGAAAGAGTATAATATTAGACTTGAGTCTAGTTTATCTAGAGACCAGAAGGTTGATGATAGATGTCACTTGGGTCCCAAGAAGTACCATTCGATTAGTGGTGAATCTTCTAAAATCATAATAATATAAGTTAAAATAAAACATATACCAAAAGAGAGAAGACCATAGGAGATAGCATTAATTCCATTATCCCCTGAATCATCTAAGATAATAGAGTATGATCTACCTTTAGAAGAACTTCATATGATAGCCATTGATCCTAATGAAACTATTGACGATGCATTGAAGATGTTATCTATGATTTATGAGTCAGATGTAGAGATATAAATAGGTGTTGAGGAGACTAAATAAGATAAAGGGAAAACTTTAGACTTGGTACCCATTGAACCTTCTAAAAGGAAAGTTGAGACTTCCATTGTCTCAAAGGCTAAGAACCCCAAAGTAACCATCACTCCTCCATTGAAGGAAGTCAATTTTTATAGAAAAGAGAATTTTTTTTATGTGACACCTATTCCTAAGTGGTTAATTTATGAATCAAGAGTGGAAAAGCCACCCACTTATTACCCATTAGCTTTGGTCAAGGCTACTAATATCCCCATGTAGCAAGAACTGAAACCATGGGTTGTTACTTTGAAAGAGGAGGCAAAGAGGCTATATACTCCAAGCTAGTCATCATCCCAATCATAAATGGAGATCCATAATCCACATGTGACACAAGCTTTGGTTGGGGTGAGGTTTGACCCATGGACTACTAGTTTATAGAGGGTAATTGAGAAAATAGTCACACAAGGTGGTGAGGAAATGACATATCAAAAGGTATAACCTTTGAATAATTTGACTCAAAAATAAAGATAGAGGCTAGGTGAAGATCTAATTTTTGAATAATATTTCTTAGATTTAGCCTAATCACACTTAGAACAGTTGCAAGCTTCCATTAAGGGCCTAAAAATAATAATAAGAATCTAGAGGAGCAGTATGTCTTGTTTATTCTAGGAGATATGGTTAATCAGTTTGAGACCACTATGCATAACATATTCATCTCTTTGAAATCAGTAAGTTACAAGAAAGGCATGATGAACAAACATGGTACCTTGGCTATGAACGAAGTAAACTTCTGGTAGGGTTCATATAATAAAGTAAATGAACTTATCAATATAGTAACATAGGATCAAATCCCTGGGTTAATGATAGTTAGCCTAGCCCATTTGAACATGGCTATGGAAATATTGATAGAAAATATCAAAGGTTTAAACAAGTGGTCTAAGATATTGGAGGATATTTATAGGGATCTCAAATAATTAGATAGTAGGATGATACACAAATTGGGTAGTTTGATCATATACCCAATGATCTAGAGGAAAATTTAGAAAAGGTTTCAAAGTAGATAGAAACTTTCACCATTGCATAGGTCTTGTTGATACCTTTCCAATGGTATGTGGAATGCAAAAAACAAAGCTTGTATGCTCCTTGTGTAGTCAGTTAAAGTTATATTCAAGTTGGTCAAAACAAGTCAAATATAGTCAAATTGATGAAATTTACCAACATGGAATGAATCAAAAATAGTTTCACTATATAGATCATCTCGATATCTTTCTAAAAATATCTTGTTTGTAGAAAACTGAGATCATGGTGAAAAGATATGGCTTCTCAAAGTTCTTGTTCAGTAGGTAAAATTATGACATGGTAAACTTAATCACCAGATGAACCAATGATGTAGCATCATGTGGCACATAGAAAGAGGTGAAAAAAATCATGTGGTTTTATAATTGGTCTTTGACAAGTGTCAAATTCTAGATACAGGGACCGTATCTAGTGGAGTCCACTTTTGTCTAAAAAGGTGACCCTACCGTTGATAGAGCTATGGAGCATCTAGTTGGACATCGACAAGTGTCAAATGAAGAGTGGTGCACGTGATGGGTCCTCAAGCCACCACATGGATTTACACCTTTAGATTTATCCATAGTAAAAGTTTATTAATAGTCACATAGTAACTATAATATTTAATTAATTATTACCATGCAGACCGTCGAGAATGCCATGACATCAACCAACCAAAAGTTTCATGCCACATTCCAAATCCCATGGAACACATCAAAGACCATGCCATGAAGTATGCCCACCATTCCACATACATACTAATGCCTACATATAGGCATCATCAACATAGCTTGTGGATTGATCTAAATCAAATGCTTTAGCCAATAAAAGGCTTATGGAAACTACAAAGGTGTAGATCAAGACTATTAAAAGATTTAAACCATTTGCATTTACCAAATGTGGGATATTGGTAATGATAAGCACTAAACCAATGCCATGGGACTAGAACCTTGCCCACTATATCAAAAGGATAAGAGTTTAACCATTATGCACATGCATTTAAGTACTATATAAAGTGTTGTGATATTGTATTTAAACACAAGTTCTCAACCGAGTAGCTAAGGCATAAGGACTAGTTTGCATATTTCCTTAGTTTTTAGGTACCTAGAGGCATTTCCAGACTTCAGAGTGAACTAGAGATTTGTTCTAGACTTTGAGCTAGTTCCATTAATATATTGAGTTTCTATATTTGAGGTCATTTGATTCACTTTTTAATGCCTCAAAGTGAATAATAGAGAAAAATATGTATAGGCCATAATAGACCAGTTTGCAAAATCCCAAGTTTTGAGGGACTTGGAGAGATTTTCAACTCTCAATGTAAACTAGGGAATTATCCTATACTCTGAGATAATTCCAAAGGTATGTTGAAAGACCTATGATTATTTTATTAAAGCTATTTTTTAATTCTATTTTTGAGACTTTTGGCTAAAATCCACAGGATTGATAGATTGCATTGATGACAAGAAGGTGGAAGGTCCATCCATATTTGTCAGGGCTTTCTAAAGGTTTGTTATAGAATTGTATGTAGTCTTAGAGTATCCATTTGAAAATTGTAAGGGTTGGCCATGTGATCACTTTTCAATAAAATGGATTGGTTCATACTTTAATCAAACTTAGAGATGTAGGCATTGTCGAACTCTGTTATCTCATGTTTGTCATGAGTTGATTCTATTTTGTATTCTTTTCTTGAATTTTGATTAATAATGTTTATTAGTATCTATTGAATGCATAAATATCTAAATATGAATAAGGTAAATTTTATTTTTTCATTTTCTTGAGTGTTTTTGTGAAATTGATTAATGTGAAGAAAGGATCCAAGGTAAACACTTTTGCATACTAAATTAGTGTAGAGTTTACGGAATAGGTTTGGTATCAAAGTGGTTCTTAATAGTCACTAAATTTTTTTTCATAGTGTGTGTAACTATTTAGGACCTACTTGAAGCCATGGATTTGTATTCATGGATGAAATTTCCCATTATTCTTTTTTTATTGAGCAAAATGATACAAATTATTGTGTCATGCCAAAGAGAGCAAACACAATGGATGGAAGAACTAAATATGATGGTGGTGACTGTGAGTGCACATTAGCATAGATATGATCAGTGCATCATCAAACTCTAGTAGAAAGTAGATTCTCTTTTTGATTAGTTAGCATAAGAGTCAAGATGGAGGAAATATCATTGAGATGATCCTAGTAATTCAACCAATCCAATCTATAGTCATTGGTCAAGACATGGACATGTGGCATAACATTATTGATTGACATATTGATCATACATCATAGTGGTTCCAATAGAAGAACATAGGCAGAGGAAAGACTCCTATTATTACAAATACCAGTCAGCATTTAGAATCCCTAGTTTAATAAAGGACACCATCTAGACCTCTAAATGTTATTTTGTGATCCATGCGAGCCTCTATAAAAAGTATTCTAGTTATTTTAGACGGATGTGTCATTATACTTGTTTTTGATGGAGACATCAGAAAAGGTTATGTGATCATTGATGTAGTACATCAATTGGGCTTGCCAACATTGTCACTACCACATGCTAAAATAATTGGCATGAAGAATGACATTATCTAAGGTATGGTAACATGTTTCACCTTATGATTTATAGTTGGGAGATAGTTCTCAGACATGGTGACTCTCGATATCATCCCATTAGAGATGGATGACATGGTTCTAGGAAATTTATATCTCTTCACTTGGCAAACATATTTTAGAGATGATGGAATAGAGCTTAACTTGGATCATACTTGGATCATGTAGTTTGAGATGGGATAGGTCTCTAGACTTAATGATGATGATTCCATTTAGATCGAACTCATATGTACTAGGTAACCATTAGGAACCTGAAGGTCAGCTGCATGATGATCCATAGTCTGACTATTGAATGAGATAGGCCCACACTAGGATTCTATAGCTAGTAAGGGATCTTAGGTGGTAGTTAAAGGATTTCGATTATTTTGTTTTATCTATTTGTATATACTCATAAAATAAGCATAAATAATGTGCTCGTTAGGATATATGAATAAAACCCATATGGGTAATATTGTGACATACATCATGCACAGTTGTTAAAGACCTAAGAGACATTATTTGTATCTATAAATACATGAATTATAAAAAAATTAGTTTGTTATGTTGTAAGATTCACCTATAGAGAAGCATTAAATGGTAGTTTTATCATACTCAAGTTGTCTTCTCACATTTTAGTAGACATTTTCCAATAACAATAGTATATGCAGATTAGGATATGCTTGTTTTTGTCAAGTTTTATTATATAGAGAATAGTTTAGCAAACCCAAAAGTGCTATTATCCACACACATAATTTTGTGTAGAGTCCATTAAGGCTATGTATTAGAGGAAAATGTTGATAGACGTGCTATTATCCATGTAAGGCATACATCTGAAGAAGACATAGATGCACATATAAAATCATAGTTCTATGTAGAATCTCATTATAATCATGCAGTAGAGGATATCACTAGGATTATTTATGTAGAGGTTCTTGTGAATTCATGAAGCAAAGGAAGTCATCACATCCTAGTTCTATGTAGAGGTTATTGATGGCCATGCAACAATAAAGGGTTTATGGAAGATGTGATCAATTGGTTGTTCCAAGCATTGTAAGTGTAGTTATAGAACTTGAATAGACCGATAAGATCCATTGAATTATTTTTGGAATTGAATCAATCTATGGGATCATTAGAGTCTTAACTAAGAGCTAGAACAATGTAAATATCCTCACTTAAAGTACCAGGTCTAGTACCACCTTTTTTTAGGACAAAAAGCTTTCTTAATGGGGAGGATTGATCTAGAGGATAATTCAAAAAGTATTCTAAAGTAGACCAAAACCTATACCATTAAATAGGTCTTGTTGAGACCTTTCTAACATTATGTGGAATGTAGAAAATGAAGCTTGTATGCTCCTTGTGCAGTCGATCAAAGTTCCAATCAAACTAGTCAAAGCAAGTCAAAGCTAGTCAAACTATAGAAATTTACCAACATGGAATGATTCAAAAATATTTCCACTATGTAAACCATCTTGAGGGATTTTTGATGATATATTTTTTTGTAGAAAACCAAGGTCATGGTGAAAAGATATGGATTCTTAAAGTTCCTGCTCAACATGGAAAATTATGACGTGGTAAAAGTAATCACTAGATGAGCCAATGATGCAAAAACATGTGTAACATAGAATGAGGTGAAAAAAATTATGTGGTTTCATAATTAGTCTTTGATATGCTCAAAATGCTAGATATGTGGGCCATAGTTAGTGGAGTCCACTTTTGTCTAGGAAGGGGACCTTGCCACTGATAGAGTTATGGAGCATCTGGTTAGACGTCGACAAGTGTCGAATGAAGAGTGGTCCATGTGATGGGTCCTCAAGATACCACATGGATTTCCACCTCTATATTTATTCATAGTAAAATTTTATTAATAGTCACCTAGTGACTATAATATGTAATTAATTATTACCATGTAGACCCTCGAGAATGCCATGACATCAACCAATTGAATGTTTAATGCCATATTCCAAAGCCCATGGAACACATCAAAGACTAAGCCAAAAAGTATGCCCACGAAGCCATGTCCATGCCAATGCCTACATATAACATCCTCAACATAGCTCATGGATTGATCCAAATCAAATGCTTTAGCCAATAAAAGGCTTATGACAACTACAAAGGTGGAGATCAAGACTATTAAAATCTTTAAACCATTCCCATTTACCAAATATGGGATATTGGTTATGATAAGCACTAAACCAATGCCATGATACTCAAACCATGCCCACTATATAAAAATTATAATCATTTAATTTCTATTCCCATGCATGTAAATTATATATAAAGTGTTGTGATATTGTATTTAAATACAAGTTCTTAGTCGAGTAGCTAAGGCATAAGGACTACTTTGCATGTTTCTTTAGTTTTGAGGTACTTGGAGGCATTTACATAATTTAAAGAGAACTAGATATTTGTTCTAAACTCTAAGCTAGTTCCATCCATATGTTGAGTGTCTAGGATTGAGGTTATTTGATGCAATTTTTAATTCCTCAAAGTTAATAATAGAGCAAACTATGTATAGGCCATAATAGACCAGTTTGTAAAATCCCAAGTTTTGAGGGACTTGGAGAGATTTTGAGCTCTTGGTGTAAATAAGGGAATTATCCTATACTATGAGAATATTTCAATTTTATGTTTAAATACTTGTGATGATTTTATTAAATCTACTTTATAAGTCCATTTTCAATACTTTTGGCTAAAATCCATAAGATTGCGAGATTGCATTGATGACAGGAAGGTGGAAGGTCTATCCATGTATGATAGGGATTTATAAATGTATATTAATGAATTATATGTAGTATTAAATTATACATTTGAAAATTGTGAGGGTTATCCATGTACTCACTTTTTAGGGAAGTGGATCACTTCATACTTTAAGTAAACTCAAAGATGTAGGCATTACCAAACTCCATTATCACATGCTTGTCGTGAGTTAATTCTATTTGTGATTTTCTTTTCCAAATTTTGATTAATAATGTTTATTAATCTCTATTGAATGCATAAATATCTAAATATGAATAAAGGTCAAATTTAGTTTTTGTTTCCTTGAGTGTTTTTGGGAAATTGAGTAATTTGATGAAAGGATCTAAGGTAAACACTTTTGCACACTAAATCAGTGTAGAGTTTATAAATCACTCAAATTAACTTATACCTATTAGTTTGGTCATATATTAGTAATTAAATCATAGAGATACTTAATTTATGAAAGAGATGAAAAGTAAATCCAAGGTAAAATAAGGCAGACAACAAAAGGATCTTATATATGATCTTTTCTATAGAAGAGAATATTGGTGATGCTAAAAGCATCAAGGAAGCTTTCGACAGGCTTGACAAAGACTTAGAGGACTTGATAGATCAATAATAACTCTTTATGCATCCCATTTTCAAATTCAAGCTAATTTATGATCAATATGACAAGGTAATGAAGATGAGGTAGTAAAAGCAACAAGGAGATTTTCAAAGTCAAATTTGTTGACTTAAGCATATTATTTTGTAACTACACATGTATATAATTTGAAAAGGAATATTATTTTTTGTAAAAACATTGTGCAACTTGTAAAGCACATTTCTTATAGGTCAATCCATTTATAAAGTATCTAGTTATAAAAGGTTGTAAAAAGATAGCTATCCTTGACACTTGTATAATTATCATTTGACATGATTGATTGACATACTCCCTTATTAGTATATAAAAGGATTATTTTCACTTGTAATAAGGAGGGAGTTTTTGAGTAAAAAACTTTGTGTAAAGTTTGAGCAACTAATACAAGGAATTCTAAAAATATTATCCAATATTTGTTTGGGTGTTTGCTATTATGGCTGCTCTCTCAATTATCTGTTTGGATACCTAGATTTGAATTATTTTCATGGATTTTTGATGTATTCATATGAATGTAGAGTTGTCAATTTATGCTTAAGCTAGGTTGATTTAAGGATTTTAAGTTAATTTCATTTTCCATGGTTTATTTACATATGTGCTAATGCAATTTGTTGTGAAATTAAATCTCTAAAGTGAACTTGATTTCTTATCTACATTATTTCGCTTTTCCTTAGACATTTGTCTAATATGCAATAGGATCTGTGACTTTGCAATTTCATGTCATATATTGGTTTAGTACATGTCTTGATGAAAGTTAATCTCTATCATAATGTTTGGATTGAAAATCAAAACACCTTCTTTCTACCCTACCTCTTTTGCCTATTTTTTGATCAACTCACTGTAGTTTAGATTCCATTGTAAATATACATACTATATTAGACTTTAGATCTTATGTTTTGATCATAATTCACTATAAGTATTTCATATTACCTTCATACTTCACAATCTAGCTTTCAGACCAAGGTTAATCCCAACAACTAGTTTTATTATCATTTTGTGAAAAAATTATATTGATTTTTTTCTATTCCACTAAATATATCAAGAATATCATAACCAACTACTCATGCAATGGGTTATTTGAATTCATAAATGAGAAGGGTGTTTATCAACACTCTGTAAACCATGTGATACACTTTTAAGCATCGACAGGTGAGTTTCAATTGTGATATAAGGATGGTATTTAGATAAAGTTTTATGAATTTGAAGTGTATTTACTAATTTTAGTAAATTTTGTTCAAATATCAGACTTACTAATTTTAGTGAATTTTTTTTAAAGATCAGACTTACTAATTTTAGTGAGTTTTTCCAAGAATAAGGACTAGGTCATGTTCAAAGACAAGACTACCTCTCCTTTCATTAGAAGTTCATAGGAAAACAAGAGCAGATAAAGGTAAGCATAGGATTTCTAAATCCCAACCTACTTCACCTATTCGTGGTGTTCCTATGATCAATCCTTATCAAGGTATGGACTAGTTAGATGGATATTCCATCAATGTGCCTGGTCAAGTACATGACTTAACTATAAATCCTAAGAAATATTTAACTTATTTCAATCCTAATGATGTCGTTACTGCTGGAGAACATATAAAGAGCTTCAAAGCTACTTTAAGACTTTTAAATGTGGTTTATAAATATGTTGCATGTAGATTGTTCCCTTTTACTTTTAAATATATTTCATATGATTGGTTTATTAACCTTTTTAAGAATTACATAACTGATTTGAATGATTTTAATAGTATTTTCATTGATTAATTTTGAAAAATCATCAGCCCTTGTATCCTTTATCAACAATTTGCTATTTTGAAAAGAGATTCGAGTGGAACCATTAGAGATTTCAATGCCAAATTCTAGAAGATGTTTAGCAGGACCATATCTCCCTATAGAAATTATGAAGATTTAGATTTAGATATTTATAAGGATGACTTAGATCCCATGACTTATGTTTTATTAAAAAGGTATGTTGGGGTTATAAGCACATTAGCCTTAGCCTATGCTAAAGATATGACAATCAATGATCAAATGCAAACCCAAGGTAAATTAGAATATTCTATTCCCAATATCAATCCTAATATACCTATGCTAAATTTCATTCATAATTCTAATCAAAACATGCATGCTTTAAATAAAACACTAGTGTTGAATCATTACCCTTGAGTCATGCCCATCTTGGTCAAAACCTAAGATTCCTGAATAACACTACAAATGGATTTCATCCACAAGATCAAATAGATTTGGTACCAACAACTAGTAGTATCACTCAAGTTAATAACTTATAATAACCTAAGAATGATAATGAGTCCATACTCAAGATGGTTTAAAAAATGAACACTGATTTCCTTTAGTTGCAAAAATAAGTAAGAAATGTTGGGGAAAGCTCCAATAAGAATTATTCTTACCAGAGATTTAATAGATATATAAAAAAAGTTTCATAATAGCAAAAACAACAACAATAATGAGTCATCTACAAACAATAAAAACAATCCTAAGATAAACATATGTGATGTATTTTTAAATCAATATTGTAGAGTTCATAATACTTCAAAGCATGGTGAATTGGATTGTATGAATTTTGTAATGCTTTTAAGTTATTTCAAGATGAGTTATATACATATAAAGGTGGAAATAACAAGGATAATACTGTAGGTGCATCTCATTCTTCAAATTCATCTAAATTTTTTGACATAACTCTGATGGTGGAGATATTTGATTTTCTATTCCAAGATGAGAATGAGCTTGAGGATACCCCTGAAGAGATTCATGTTTTTTAGCAGTATCCAAAGAACACTTATTCTCTAAGGAATAGATATTATAATCAACCATTAACAACTTTAGATCCATCAAATAAATTTGACACTCCTTAGGATCCTATAGTAGATAACAATCTAGAGCGTCCAAAGGGAAGTACCACTACAAACAATGTTGATACATCTAGTTCTTATATTAAGAGTGGATATAATATAGTTTAGGATATGAAAAGGATTAAATATAATATCACTTTACATGATTTTACTCAAATTACTGAGCAAAGAGATTTGTTTCTTGAATCTTTATGAAAGAAGCCTAGTAAGTACCAAAGGTTACAAATGCCAATGTAGTTATGTATAATAACAAAGTATAGGTTCCACCTTTATTGCTAAAAAAATATTTTTTGGTAAGAACTTACATAATTATTTGTTAGGTTTAGGTGCTTCTACAATATCATGTCAAAATATATTTTTGAAAAACTTGGTTTAAATCCAATTAAGTATGATAGAGTAATTACTCAATTAGAAAAATCAAGACTTAAAATAATTGGAGAATTGTTAAATGTTTATATGCAGCTTGCTATCAAGTCAAAGATACACCAATTCATATACATCCAAGTTTTTGACATTCTAGATGCTTATGGAATGTTGTTAAGAAAGGATTGGACTAGATACATGTCCACTGACTGTTCTCATAAGTGCCTTCTATGGAAGGGATTTTCCAATCAAATTTGAATTAAAAGAGAGACAAAGATTAAACACATGGTCACTAAATACAATGTAGTAAATTAATGGGTCAACATGGTCAATTCTAATTTAGGAGTTTATAATTTTGACACCTCTAAGGTATATGCCTCTAAATATTCTCATGTTATTCCTGGAATGTGGAAATTATATTTTGATGGTGCCAGAAGTAAATTTGGTTTTAGAGTATAAATTGTTCTAATCAATCCCATTGGAAAGGAATTTAATGCTTCTTACAAGTGTTAGTTTCCTTACACTAATAATTTTTTAGAGTATGAAGATTTAATTTTAGGATTAAAATTTTCTATCAAACATAAGGCCAAAGAACTACTAGTTTATGGTGATTCTAAACTAGTGGTTAATCAAGTTAGGAGTAAGTACCAATGAAAATTTTATTACCTTAATAATTACAAGTTTAGAGTGTGGGACTTGATAGAGTAATTTGATTCTTTTAATATTTTCTCCATTCTTAGAGAAGAGAATAATATTTTTGATGAGCTAGCCTTAGTTGCAACCAATCTTATGCCAAATCAAGACTCTAAACTATCAAACCTTAGTATTGATTTTGTTCCATAACCCTCAGTACATGATAATGTCAATAATTTATAGTTATTTAGTGATAATCAATAGATCATAGATTTCATGAGAAACTTAGGAGTATTTGAGCCTCAAATCATTGATGAGGTGAATGAAAGTTCTCTTGATATAGACAAAGTTGATGAAAAGATTATCTAATTGAATGACAACGAAATTCCCAAAGGCATGATTGCCTTAGAAATATTATTTGATCAAGACAAACTAGATGAATCTATCAAAATTGTTAAAGTTAATGGGAAAGATTATAATGGTGTTGATCTTTGAACTCCAAGTAAATATCAACTTGTAAACATTGGTACAACCTACATAAATGAAGAATTGAGAAAGGTTAAAAATTTGCTGACCAATTACAAAGATGTTATAGCATGGTCCTACGAAGACTTAAACATATTTGATCCTAAAGTCATTACCCATACCATTCCATTAAAAGAGGCATGTAAACCTGTTAGGTAAAAGCAGAGGCCATTCAACCATGTTTTATAACCATTAATCTATAAAGAGATCAAAAATCTATTGGATGCAAAAATAGTTTTTTCCATTAGACATTCTATGTGGGTAGCTAACTTAGTGCTAGTTAGAAAGAAGAATGGAGAAATTATATTATGTAGACTTTATAAATTTGAATAGAGCTTCTAAAAAGGATAATTATCCTTTACGCTCTCTTTACCAAGTCATTAAAATTGTTAGTGATTATGCTATGTTGTCTTTTATTGATGGTTTTTTAGGCTATAATCAAGTGCTTTTAAATAAAGAAGAAATAATGAAAACTATATTTACATATAAGCGGGGCATTTTTGCCTATAAAAGAATAGAATTTAGGCTAATAAATGTAGAAGCAACTTTTAAAAGAGATATGGACAATGATTTCCAAGGTCTCATAAGTAAGTGTATTATTATATATATGGATGATCTAACTATGTTTTTTAAAAATAGGGAAGATCACATCATTCATTTACAACATGTATTTGAACATTGTAGAAGGTATGGAATTTCACTCAATCCCATGAAAAGCATTTTTTGTATTACATAAGGGAAATTATTAGGACATGTTATAACCATGGATGGGATTTATATAGATCCTGATAGATTTGATTCCATATCCAAGATATAACCCCATAACATTATAAAATAATTGAAGTCTTTCTTTGGGAAAATCAATTTTGTGAGAAAGTTCATTTATGTGTTTGCAAAAATTGTAAAGCCACTTAATGACATGTTGATGAAGGATGCCAAGGTAATATGTAATGAATAGATAAGGAAAGCATTCAAATACATTAAATAAGAAATTGGATAGGCATCAATGTTGATAAGGTCTATTTTCATAAAATATTTCTAACTCTATTCTTTTGTTTCTGATCATACAATAGTTGTTGTTTTAACTCATAAAATAGATAAGTGTGATCATCCAATTGAATTTATGAGCACAAATTTTAATAATGTTGAGATAACCTATTATCTTATTGACAAACAGGAATTGTATTTAGTTAAGGAAATTAATAAGTCTAGACACTATATTCTTAGGAATAAAGTGCATGTAATATTGCTAGACCCTACCACTAAGCTGATGCTTAGTCAATGTGAACTAGGAGAGAGAAGAGATAAATGGATGTCTATTATCCAAGAGTATTATCATGAAATAAAAATTTATAAGTCAGTAAGGTGTTAAGGATTGATTCAATTAATTACTAACACCAATCCTAATTTAAATTTCATGCAGGTGGACCAATAATGTTTCAAAACCAATGATTAGTATGATGCAATTTTTCATCTTTTAATCAATGGTTCTTGTCATAAAATTTTTTTTAGAGAGAAAAGGAGAGATTTTAGGATAAAGGAATCACATTTATTGATCAAGGATGGGGTACTATTTAGGAATAATTATGAAGGCATATACTTAAGATGTGTCTCAAAAGAAGCAACTAAGATCTTGAGTACTTTTCATGAAAATCTTAGAAGTGGACACCCTTCTAGAAAGATAAAAACTAATAATATCATAAGGGATGATTATTATTGGATTAAAATATTCAAGGATGCACATAAACATGTCAAATAATGTCATCAATGTCATATTTTCAACACCAAAGAACCAAAAATAGCTATGCCATTGAAATCTGTTATGATTGATAAACCTTTTGCTTATTAGGAATTGAAATTTATAGGGGTAATTAACCCTAATTATTAATATGGACATAAATATGTGTTGTATTATTTTAAATTATGTCATGGTGATGTCCTAGTGAGTGGATAAAGTGATTTGATAGTCTATGTGATAATGATAAAGTGTGCAATATGTTTGTCCTAGTATGCTTGAAGAAGGCTTGGTTAATATTCAGAGTTTGCATGGTTTGATATGTTTAAGGATGAGTATAAATTTTTTATCATGTGAAATAGGTCTCATAATAATTTTTTATGCTTTTAGATCTTATGTCTATGAGTGTTATTCATTTGGTTATTCATTATGTTTATTTAGAGATTTTGGGTCTAGTGGTAGAAAATATGAGTAGATAGTTTGATGATGTCACCATTGCCACATGGGAATGCATCAAGGGGATTTGGTCATATGGTTGTGATAAAATTAGTCCCTAGTTTTTATTCATTATATCTCAAGTCATGCAATGAAGTGAGGTCAAAGATATGACGATGCAAAGTTGACTACTCAAACAGAATTCACTATGTTCCCATACTTAGCCAAATTTGCAAAAGGGCTCAAGTAGAGCCAAGTAAGCATGTTGATGAAGTTAAAATTCACATGAATGGACGTGTTATGATATAATTATCATATGGTTTTTTTTATTTTTGTGCCTAGTTTATATACACTAATTATTAGATCATGTGACTAATCATGTCAAAAGATATGCAAGTATAAAGTTGGGCTCCCAAGCATTTTGATAGTGTTTTCCCATAGCCAAATTTTCAATGTGGAAAGAAAATATAAGTAATAATTTTTATTTTGGAATATATTTCACATGTGGATGTTTCAAGAGAAGGTGATCATATGGTTTTGTTTACTTTTATGCATAGTTGATTTGTGCTAAATTTTAGATCATGCACCAAAGCATGGAAAAAGTTATGCAGAAGAAAAGTTGGTCTCTTAAAAAAATTATAAGTATATTTGTATTTGTGATAGAATATTTTGAAAATGAATTTTAATGGTGTTATGTATCATATGTGTGAAGGTTTTAGGAGTAGTTTGATACATGATTGGATACCTCTTTGAAAGGAGAACGTATGGTGTAATTTATGGGACATGAGATTGATCACAACAAATGATATATTTATCCAAAGTTGGCCTTAAAAGAATATTTAAATGGTCCCCATACTTATTAATTTATGCACAAGATAAATTTCCATCAAGATCGATAGTGCATGTTGCTCCAAGAAGTTAGGAAGTAGTGAGATGAGGATAGGTGCATAGTATTTAATGCTAAATAGAGATAAATATTGAGCTTCTTCCAAGGATCAATGGTGATTGACTAATAATATAGATGTATATATAAATGGTTCATATTTAATTAAATAGGTTGAAGTGATATAAATTTAGCATTGTTAAAGACTGAGCTACGTACAAAAGATTGATAGAGCATGTTGAGTCAAATTTTCTAAATTGTACAAGATGAGTTCAAAATGACTAAAGTTTAATGTCTAAGCATTGAAAACTATGAATTAAATTTTAAAAAATATAAATGGTGCATAATTTATATGGAAATTAAGGAAATGAGATGTAAGCAAAGTGATCACAGTTTTACAGTGGCCATTGGTATTTAAATATTTGAATTTAATAAAGGGAAAACTCTAGTGTCTAGGTTTTAGGCCATATCTTTTGATCCAAGTAGAATTTGATCATGTATTAAAAATAAAATATGTATATTAATCCAATTTTCATCTATAAATATGGATTTAAATATCTTAAATTGTGTAAAAACAAAGATATTAATCTTTAAATTTGACTGTGTGTTCTTGCATGGACTATAAGTGACCCGAGAAGATTGTTTGAGCTTATTTTGATAATGTTTTGATATATCTTGATGAATTGGATATTTGGGATTGTTTTAGACTCCATAAGGATTAACTTTGTGAATTTTAAGCTCTTAAAATTTGTATGCAATATGAATAATGGTTTATAAGGTGATTGTGTGTTCACTCATAATGACTATGTGCATAAAATATTGTTTAAGAATTTTATTCTTAAGAAGAATGGTAATGTGATGGATATCAAAAAATAAGGAGGACCAATAGATCATGTTTCATGGTATAATGTGTTGTGAAAGTGTCATTGTGTTCTTATTTTAATCAGAGACGTGTCAAAGAGCTGAATGGGTCTCCATAAGACCTAAAAGTGACTTAGGCCCATTCGAAAGTGGATTATGCTTAAGTGTGACCCATGTGAGATGCCTTAAGGGTGAATGAATGTTTATTATGGTATTTTTAATTTATGTATTATTTATATATTGTGAGACTAAATGTGTTGGTTTCTATACTTGTGTGTGTATCTTGTGAGAGACTTATGCAAAGTGGATGTGAAAGTTATGGATTGAAGGAGAGGTAGAGTGCCCAGTTGGATGAGTTGATAAGAAGAGTAGAGTGAGGATTATGTGTATGAACTTTAGGTCATATTTATGATGTGAAATAAATTTTATTACATTTTGAAGATATTCATAGAGTTTTGAGTGTACATATGACGACAGTGTGAGTGAAGAAGGAGAGAGATTATGGAATGCCTATGTGAGAGCCCTAGTTGAGATTGAGAGTGAGTTTGTGCAGAGGTTAGATAAATTTATATCCATAGTAATGTGTTGAAGACATAGTTGCTAAATTGGATGTGTTTATATAAGGTTATAAAGGACTTGGTCTTCCTTAGGGGTAGTTGCTCCTTCTAAAATAGGTGTTTCACTAAATACCTTTGGGCAGGAGGATATGATCAAGGTTTGATGGTTTAAAGGAATTGATCAGTCTCTTGTTTGTAATTTATTATAGGATAGTAGCCCATTTGTGTTGTAGGATTGAGAGTGGGTTTTATTCCTCATGAGGGTTTCCCATAGGAACTATGTGTTATGTGTTTATTCTTGTGTGTGCATTGAATGTATGAGCTCTCTTGTTAATGCTTCTTGATCAAGTTTATATATGTTGATTGGTTAATAGTTTAATAGACTGCAATTGAAATTGAAATATTTAGTATCACTGATTCACCCCCCTCTTAGTGATTGTACCTTTAATGATTGGTATCAGAGTAGTTCTTTTGGTAAAGGCTTAATAGCTTAAAGGTGATCCAAGGTACAATATGGGTAGTCATCAAGGAGGTTTCTCTACAAATCAAGCATTGATGTTTAATGGATCCAATTATGTATTTTGGAGTTTTAAGATGAGTAGATACATTATATCCCTAGGGTTTGATATATGGAAATATATTGTGGATGGTTTTATTGCTCCTACTATTCCTCCATCCAGTGTTGTAGACAAGAAGTTGTTTGAGAACAATTCCAAGGCAATGAATGATATTAATTGTTGTATTTTAGAGACTGAATACACCAACGTAATCCATTGAAATTATACTAAAGAGATATGGGACAAAATGTAAATAATTTATGAAGTATATTCAAAGGTCAATATTTCTAAGTTACAAACTCATAGAAGGCAATTTGAAAGTCTCAAGATGAATGAAAATGATATTGTGGCATCTTTTTTATAGAGAGTTGATGAGATTATGAACATCATCAGAGGTCTTAGAGAGAACCCTGAAGAGGCTACTATTGTTCAAAAGGTATTGAGGTCTCTATCCCTCAAGTTTGATCTAAAAATAATTGATATATAAGAGATTCATGACCTTACTTAGTTGAATATGGATCAATCATGGCACCCTTACTGCCTATGAGATGATGAAGAATGATGATATACCACCAAAGAAGGAAGTATATTTTAATAATAAAATGAAGATAAAGAAGAAATTCCAAGGTAATAAAATCAAAGAGGATGACATTATTGATATAGATTAAGACAAATTAATTACTTTGATTTTAAGGAAATTGAAAATAGGTTCAGGTAAGTATAAATGTAAACTACCCCTCAAATGCTTCAATTATGGTGGGATATGGTAGTTTGTAATAAGTGCCCTCATAAGTATAACAAAGATGGTGATGATGAGCATGATAAAGGTCATGATGATGGTAAGAGATCATTCAAGTCTGATAAAAGCAAGAATGGATTTAGAAGGTTTGATAACAAGAAGAAGTACTTCAAGGATAAAAAAAGTCTCTACACTAAAGAAGATTGTAGCTCATCAGATGAGAGTGAAGATGGTGACTCAAAGTATGATCATGTAGATTATGGTCCTATTAAAGATAGATCCATTTTCATGGTTGAGGAAGGAATTTTCTCACAGCAAAAGGAGTCTACTTGGAGTGATTCAAATGATGATGAAGATGAGGTGGACTATGAGACTACATTAACAAATGCTCATGAAGAATTAAAGATTGAGAAGAAGATCAATAAGAAGATAAAATATAAACTAAAGGACTTTGAGGATCATTTCAATGTGTTTGAGCTAAGAATAAATGAAGATGCCAACGATCATGAAGATATGGTCAAGAATCTTAGTTGTAAATTGGAAGTCCTATTTACAAGCCTAAAATCTAAAGAAGATGAATACTTAAGGTATGCTTCTAATATTGTGTCTTTGAAAGATGATTTAGAGAAGTCTGTAAACAAGGTGAAATAATTTGTCAAGTTTGATAAAATTTCTAATGATCTGGATGATTTCCTAAAGAGTCAAAATTTATCTAGTGACAAATCTAGATTGGGTTTTAATGAAAAACCCAAAGTTACTTCTCAAGTTGACATGAACATCAATGAGAGAAAGGTGGATCAGCCTTTAAAAACAAATCATCAAAAAAGGAATGAAGGTGATGAAATAATGAATACAAATCAGATCAGATAGAAAAATACCATGAAGTATGAAAATTTTAATGGTTACTACTATACTTGTAATTAGTTTGGTCATAGAGATAGAGAATGTAGAAGACCTATTAAAAAAGAATTTGCATGGAACTATAATTGGGGTCATCAGTCAAAATGTGTAATCATTGTTGAGTATTTCAATTGTCATGATGTGGGACACTTTGAAAACTATTGTCCATTTAAGATAAGATAATCTAAGTTTCCTTCAAGAAATATTGATTGTTATAGTTTTTATGACATAGGACACATTGCAAGATTTTGTCCAAATTTGGAAAGGTAGAAAGAGCTTCTTGTAAAAATTATGGTGTGCTTCAATTTTGAATAGAGAGGTCACATTGCTAGTTTCTACAAGAAATGGTCTACAAGTCATAATAGGTTCAATCAGGCTCCCAATGTTCATAGAAGAAGACAAGTTAACTCATGGATACAAAAAGTGGTAAGTAGGAATTATGATGAGTCTGCAGGTCCAAGTAATATGTTTTTTGTGGTGGAAAATGCTTTAGAAGTTGAAGAGTGTCAATGGCTCTCATTATCTACTCATGTTGAGAATAAAGAAACCAAGCTCAAGGAGAAGACCAAGGTACCAATTGAGGTTAGTCCTGAGATGTGTATGGATCCAAGTGAACATCTTATTGTTGTTGACCAAACATCATGCAAAGAACATCAATTTTTTGTACCTAGTGATGAGGTTCTAAGCTGCAAGGTTCATTCTTCAAATGAAAAGGTATGTTAAGATTTTATATTTGTTCCATGTGTAGTTAATTCTATCTTTTAATAAAAAGAGAGTGATATAGAAGAAGAAATATTTTTCATAGTTCAAACTAAGAAGAAGAATAAGAAGAAAAAAAAGTCTTATAGATATAAGAGGATTCAAGTGGTTACTGAGGAGATGTGGGCCACTCTTGGATTCACTTTATTTTAGAGCATTATGGTGTAACGGATGTCTCTATCTATGTTTCTTAAAGAGACTCCTTTTAGTGGATAATCAAGTGTTGTTGTGGTGTTCTTGAGATAGTCCTAAAAGGCTGGAGATGATTGTTTTCAATTGGAGCAGGTATGTCCATATGGAAAATATGTTGAGGTGATGTCATGATGTTGATAACTATATATGGAGATTCTACAAGGTCATATTGAAGGTTCCCAAATAGAAAAGTAGGGTTTATGATTTACCAAGATGATTTTTTTACATAGAAATCTCTATTGACCTTATTATAGCATGTTCAAGGTATTTTTTTGATCTAAAGGTATGTTAATGTCAATTTGAAGATTTTTGTTAGCTCTTAGATTTCTTAGTTTTTACTTAAGAGTTTTTATGTCCTAAAATGGGTTATAGGAAGTCAAGGTTCCTAATGGTTTAGAAGCTCAAATATTGGTCTAGAATTGTGAAATGGTTGTCTCCAGGTGTATAAGAAGTTTCAAATGTGGACATTGGCTGGAAGGTGTTGTGTTGACCTTATTTGTTTTGAGATTCTAGGGTTTTGGGATCTACTAAAAAAGTGGTCTATATTATGAGTTGAGGTCTAAAGATTATTAATATGTTGAATGGGCCAAATGGGTTTAAATTCAAGATTCACAAATATTTTAAGGTTTTTGGTTCTGAAGTTATTCAACTTTTTGTCAAGTTGGAGTCTTAGTTGGGTAGTATATTTATGAAGTATGTTGTATAAGATGAGCTAGTTATTGAAAATTGGTATTTTCAAGGGGTAATATGATAGTACTATAGATATGAAGTTTTAGGTCTTGAAGTTGTGTCTATAGAAAGTTATGCACTTTATAGGTTCCAGATGCAGATTTGGTGGTCATGAAAGTGTCTTGAGAAAGAAGGCTAGTAATCCTACATGGTGGTTCTTTATCATGTGTGGAGATCTGAAGATGCTCAAAAAATTCAATGGACTATATATCTTAGGAGGAATAATTCTCAGATGTCTCTTGGTAAGTTCCATCAAATGTTAGTGTTTTGTGTGTTCTATCTTCATTGGTTGCAGTGATTGATAGAAGAGAGTGTTGGCATAGAGCAAGAGGAAAGTGCCAAGGAAAGAAGAGGTTGGATTAAGGTAAGGGGGAGTTTTTATCATCTTTATAATATTTTACTTTCCTATTTATTTTCCTTTTAGGTCCTTAGGATTAGTTGGTGCCCACATTGTCATTGTCTCAAAGGGGGAGAAAGTTTTTAGTGTGAGAGTGCTTGAAGAGAGAAAAGGTGAGCTAAATGATGATTGTTGACATAAATGAAAAAGGGGGAGATTTTTAGATTTCTTTTAATGATTTCATGGTGATTTTATGTATATTTCTTGTTGAGTGGATGAATTGCTTTGATAGTCTATGTGACAATGGTAAAGTGTGTAATATGCTTGTCCTAGTATGTTTGAAGAAGGACTAGTTGATATTATGAATTTATATGGTTTGATATGTTTAGGGATGAGTTTAAAGTTTTGATCATGTGAAATAGGTACCATAAGAAGTGTTTTATGATTTTATAGCTTATGTGCATGAGTGTTATTCATTTGGTTCTTCATTGTGGTCATCTAGACACTTTGGGTCCACTGGTAAAAAATCTGAGTAGGTAGTTTGATGATGTCACCATTGCCATATGGGAATGATTCAAAGGGATTTGGTCATATGGTTGTGATAAAATTAGTCATTACTTTTTATGTATCAAATCTCAATTCATGTGATGAAGTGAGGTTGAATATATGAGGATGCAAAGTTGGCTACTCAGATAAAATTCACTATGTTTTCATACTTAGCCAAATTTGCTAAAAAGGATCAAACAAAGTTGAGTAGGCATGTTGATGAGGTCATAATTTAAATAATTGGAGGTGTCAAGATAATATTATCATATGGTTTTATTCATATTTTTTCCTACTTTCTATATGCTAATTCTCAGATCATGAGATGAAGCACGTCAAAAGATATTCAAGTGTAAAGAAGGGCTCCCAAACATTTTGACATAGTTTTACCATACTTAGCCAAATTTTCAATGTGGAAAGAATATTTGAGTAAACATTTCATTGTGTAATATCTCACATGTGTGGATTTTTTAGGATAAAGTGATCATATGGGTTTGTTCACTTTTGTGCATAGTTTATTTGTGCTAAATTTTAGATCATGCACTGAATCACGACAAATGTTATGAAGGAGCAAAGTTGGTCTCCGAGAAAAATTATAAGCATAGTTGGCTCTATGATAGAATATTTTGGGAAGGCATTTTAATGTCATTATATCTTTTATGCATGAAGGTTTCAAGAGTAGTTTGATACATGGTTGGATACCTCTTTGAATGAAGAGCATATGGTGTACTTTGTGGGACGTGAGATTGATCACAATAAAAGATATATTTTTCCAAAGCTATCCTTATAGGAATATTGAAAGGGTCCCCATAATTATTCATTTACATACAAGTTAAATTTTGAGAAATATCGACAATACACATTGCTCTAAGAAGTCAGGAAGCAGTGAGATGAAGACAGGTGCACGATGTTTAATACTAAGTAGAGATAAAGATCAAGATTCTTCCAAGGATAAATGATGAGTGGGTGATCATATAGATGCAGATAAATGGTTACTATTAAATTCAAGAGGTCAAAGTGATATTTGTTTAGTAATGTTAAAGACTGAGCTACATATAGAAGATCGATGGATCATGTTGAGTCAAAGTTTCCAGATTGCATGAGATGAGGTCAAAGTGACTGAGGTTTAAATTTTTAGTTTTGGTGTCTATACATTAAATTTTGGACAAGGTCAATGTTGTATAATTTATTTGAATAGTGAGGACACAAGATGTGAGCAAAGTGGTCAAATTTTAATAGTGACTATTGGCATTTGAATATTTTAATTTAACAAAGGTTAAAAACCAATGTCTAGTTTTTTGGACATATATTTTGATCCAAGTATAATTTTCTCATGAATTAAAAATAAAATATGTAGAGTAATCCAATGCATATATATAAATATGGATTTTAAGATCTGAAAGTGTTTATAGGTAAATATATTGAGCTTTAAATTTTACTATGTGTTCATGAATAGATTGTAAGTGACCTGAGAAGAGTTTTCGATCTTATTTTGATGTTGTTTCGATATATCTTGATGAATTAGCTATTTGGGAGTGTTTTAGACTCCATAAGGATTATCTATGTGAATTTTAAGGTTTGAACATTTGTATGTAGTATGAAAAATGGTTTATAAGGTGATTGTGTGTTCACTCATAATGACTGTGTGCACATAATATTGTTTAAACATTTTATGCTTAAGCAAAAGGGTACTATGATGTATATGGACACTTGAGTAGGACCCATAGATCATGTGGCATGGGTTTATGAGTTGGAAAAGAGTTATTGTGTTCTTATTTTTCTTAGAGATGTGTCAAATAGCTGAATGGGTTTCCATAGGACCTAAAAGTGACTTAGTCCTATTTGAAAGTGGATTGTGTTTAAGTGTGACCTATGTGATATGTCTTAAGGGTGAAGGCATGTATTGTGGATGCTAAGGAAATATTTTTATATTATTAATTAATTGATGATCTATATATTTTTAAACCAATTTTTTTATTTTCTATACTTGTGTAACTTGTGATAGACTTGTGTAAAGTGGATGTGAGAGTTGTGGAGCGAAGGAGAGGTAGGGTGCTAGTTAGATGAGTTGATAAGAAAATCAAAGTGAAGATTGTGTGTATGTGATGTAGGTCATATTTTAGATGTTACATAAGTGATCTTTTAGTTTTAAGTTATGCTAATAGGTTTGAGTGTGCATATGAGGATAGTGTGAGTGAAGGAGAGATTGTGTCATGCCTATGCAAGAGGCCTGTTTGCCATAGAAAGTGAAATTGTGCATGGGTTAGATAAATAAATATCCATAATCAAGTGTTGAAAACACCATTTCTAAGGTGGAGGTGTTTAAATGAGGGTCTAAAGGACTTGTTATTCCTTAAGGGCAGTTACTCCTTTTGAAATAGGTGTTTCAATAAATACCTTTGGTTAGGAGAATATGATCAAGGTCTATTGGTCTAAAGGAGTTAATCAATCTCTTGTTTGTATTTTATTATAAGATAGTAGTCCATTTTTATTTTTGGATTGAGAATGGGTTTGATTTTCCTTGAGGGTTTCCCATAGGAACTATGTGTTATGTGTTTGATCTTATGTATGCATTGAATGTATGAACTCTCTTGTTAATGCTTCTTGATCAAGTTGATATATGTTGATTGGTTAATAGTTTAAATGACTGTAATTGAATTTGAAATATCAGGGCTCAATAATTCACCCCCACAATGATTGTACCTATAATATTACATGCTTTCTGCTATTGATTACTACATAAGATAGATAAAGGCAATGGTAACTAAGCAATGTAGAATTAATGATGTGATCAAGAACTTGGAAGAGAACATTTGTATAAGATTTGGGTCACTAGTTTCATTAGTTTTTGATAATGGATCAACCTTTATATCCATTGAGATGACTGAGTGGGCTTATGATAACAACATTATTCTCAAGTTCTCATCAAACCATTATCCTCAAGGTGATGGATTCTCAGAATCAACAAACAAGAATTTGATGAAATCCATTAAAAAGTCTACAGTTGAAAAACCAAGGACATGGCATAAATTTCTCAAATATGATTTGTGGGCAAACATAACTAGAGTAAATCAAGCACTGAAAGTATCGCCATTTATGCTAGTATATGGTTAATAACCAATCTTCCCCATTAATCTCAAGTTTCCAACTTACAAGTTCGTGCAAGAATACATGGAAGAAGACCAAAAGTATTCAAATTCAAGGCCACTTGACATCATAGAAATGGAGGATGCAAGGGAAGAGTCATTCACTAACTTTAGTAAACATCAAATCATAGTCAATAGATTGTTTGACAAGTGCTCAAATATTAAGGTGTTTAGGCAAGGAGACCTGGTCCTCTTATTAGATAAATCCTCAAAACTAAAAGGAAAGCATGGAAAATTCAATCTTTTGTGGATTGGTCCATATCAAATTGCTGAGACATTGGGAGATAACACCTTCAAGCTAAAAGACTTGTAGAGAGTAGAGTTTACTTTGCCAAAACATAGGAAATACCTCAAACACTACTTCTCTACTATTCCACCTCAAGTCTTTATGGAGTAACTTGTACTATTAGTTAGGGTTAGTGTGGTTAGGCTTAGATTAGTTTCTTTTTTGTTCTTGGTTTGTAAATAGTGCTTGTACATATTTGTTTGCTTGTTGTGTGTTTCCTTATCTTTGTTTCATTCCCTAATTTTAATAAGTCTTTTCTAAGATAGTTTCCAGATCCAATCCATCATAAATTCTCAAAATAACTTTCCAAATCAAGGATGTAGGTATGAACCTTACCCATTGGTTGATCATGGGTTTTAGAAATTTGACCTTAATGTTACAGTTTTATGAAATTGGTGAAGATTAATATCTAGGTTAATTATTCCTAAAAATCTTAAACCTTGTTATAATCTATGTTTGGTTATAATTAAGATTGCACATGTTGAGTGAAAGTTTGAATTATTGGAGCAAATTCATGTTACTACTTAAAGAATATTATTTCCTAGGATGAAGTTTATGAATAAGGATGATTGTCTGAAGATTAAACATTTGACCAAATCCTAAAACCTAGCTAATTCTAGGTCCCAACCTTTACTAAGAGCTAAATATACTCAAAAAATATGAAAAATAAGAACTTTATTTAAAATTCAAATGATTTCTAATCAAAGGTGATTCTAGTAACCTCCACTGAGGCTATGGAGACCTGGCTGGTAGTGGAAAAAGGCCTTAAGTGGATCCAAAGGTATCTCTATCAAGGTTATGGATGTTTGGCTAGTAGTAGAGCAATGCCCAAGCCTTCCCTATTCTAAAATCATGATTTTTAATGAATATCTAAATATGCTATAATTTAGTGTTAATGATTAAGGTCATGTAGTCTGAAAGCTATTCTCTAAATCCCATGGTAATTAGTTAAGGAATAGAAGCACACACAACATGACTAAGTTTTGATGTTTGAGCTTAATTCTATATTTTTGAAACCTATTTTAATCATGAATAGATCTTAACGATGGTACTTGATCATGTGGAATGAGTAGTATGGTTATTATTTCAAAATAAGAGTATCTGAGTTCTAACATTTTACAATGTTTCCCCTAGAAGTTGCCATTTGTTGAGGTCAACATACCGCCATTTTTGAAAATGAAGACCTTTATTCAAATTTTATAAATTTGTGATTTAAATTAAACATCCCACTTAACCAGAGTGCATTAATTAAATATAATGGTTTTCATCATGTTTACATTTAGCATGCCAACATTTAATTTTCATTGGAATTTATCTAGTATTGCTAATGTTTGATCTTTGTTTCCATGTTACATGTTTAATGGATTATCATTGGAATGAATATTGTTCAGGATTTCAAAATTTAAATTCTAACTTAAGATTTTTTTACTAAGCCTTTGGCATTTGTTTAATTTATTGAATATATGTTGAAAAACCTTAGTCTAAATGTTTTAGCCTAAGTTTCTTTGAAATAGATTCAGATTTAAGAAGGATCATATTTATGCAGGATCATATTTATGAATAAACATTTTTATATTTTATACCTAGTTTAAAACTTTATCCAAAATCCTAATTATATTTATTAATACAACTAAGACCTTAGTCTAAGATTTTATACTAAGTTTATACATATTTATTGAGAGCTTATGTCTTTAATTTTATGTCCACATGTTCTAATTAAACTCGAAGATGTCAAGTATCAAGATTTTAGAGCTGTAAGTAAATATCAAAGATCCATAGGCAAATTTGAAAGTAAATAAGTCAAAAAACCTATGAGGGAACTTGAGATTGATAATTTTCATGATCTTGACAAAACTCAAATAGATTGATGGTCCATAATGAATTGTGTATCATGCAAATCAACGACGTGAATAAAGGTAGACTTTTCAAAGGGATTAGATCAAACAAAATAGTGACATATTTCAAAACCATGATGAATTAAAAAAATATCAATGAATAACATTCAATCTCTCAGATCAAGATCAATAGTATGTAACAAGTTAAAAAGTCAATGTCTTAGATGGAATGAGAATCCACCATATGGCACAAAGGCATTCAAGTGATGAAGTATGACTATAAGGTATATCAAGAGCTCATAGAGTAGAAAAGTGGCATGATCTTCGATGTATTAATAGAGATCTAATAGATTACAATAAAATCTAATACTAAGAGGCTCCAAAAGGCACAACCATCACTTTTTAAATAAATGGGCATCATGATATGGCATTACCACATAGGAAAAACACATCACATTAAGATATCTTGTGGACCTAACACATGAAAGGTATAAATTTGCAAATAAAATGAAATATAAGTCACAAGATCTCATTATTCAAACTAATTGAATACCATTAAAACCATGTATAAACCTTCAATAAATCCCTAAGGTGTACAAATTACCCTAATTATCTCTAGAATCACTATAATTGAGATTAGGTAGTTGAATTATCATCCCCAATTGGATAATATGATCAATATTATTGATATGGTGACCCATAAGCATGTTTCAAATAAATACGTGGAGCTATATTTGACAAAAAATGTAGGTCATGTGTTTAGGGACATGGAGTTTATAGCAGCTGCTTTGAACATAAGAGATAGTAATTATTCTAAACTATTATGGATAATTAAAAATCAACTAGTGATCACTAAGGAGGAGGAGAAGATTATCTCTACAAAAAGGCTCTATGATGACATTGTACCTATACAAATGATCAAACTCCACTACACAGGTGCAAAGCTTGAGGTACTTCACTGTATTGACATTCTTAGTCCCATTTTTAAGGAAGCTAAAATACATAAATGCATGTTTATTAATGATCACAATCATAGTAATATTTCTCACATTTCCCCTATTACCTTTGATTCATACTAAAAGATCCCTAAACCCCATATTAACTTGACCTCAATTAACTCATGAACTAAAGAGCACAATTTGATGGATATCCTAGCTGTGTGGTTAGAATTTGGCAATAAAGTTATTATAGACCTTGATTAGAAAATTCATATCATTTAATTTAGACCAAGGGTTAGGATGGTAATGAGAATGTAAAAAAAATTATATGGATGTCCAACCACATCATATGTTGATCCCATGTGCGTACCAATGGTGTATTTCATTTTTGAAAGGGTAATAGTTTCTACATTAGGTGAGATATTAGTATCTCTTTGAGTAGAGAAATATATGCAGTTTGGCATATGAATAAGAATGAGTTTTTCATGATGTCTTATCTCCTAGATACCCTATGTGAAAAAATAAATATTCCAAATCAGAGGGATTGGTATCCAAATAGAACCTAGATAGTTTCCCAATATTATTCTAAGTTGTACATCTATAAATTTAAGTATCAAAATCAATTTATCTATGATTGTGTATATCTAGCACTGATTGAAGCTATAACTAGTACCCCTATGTCAATAATTATTCCATTGATTTATAAATATATTGAATCCATGGGAGATATATGGTTGTACCCTGATTACATAATCATAAGGATTGAGGGAACACAAAATTCTATTCTTATGTAGCCAGTCTATGTCCTTAATAATCTAGAAAAGTAAGAGGTGGCCTACCAATTATTCGATGGTGTAGATGGCCTTTTAAAAACCAAAGAAAGGGACTTCTTCATAGCTTCCCTATGACCATTGGAAAGACTACATTCAGATAGTGGGATCACATTGAAGCAACATCAAAACATATACTATCTTTCAATTTACAAATGGATGAACTCAGATAGTGGGACTCTTATGTAAGAGTTAAAGAACATTTAAGACTCAAGGTTATTATGAATTTATCCTATGATAATGATCTTGGTTCATTTGACCTTGTATACACAAGGCATCCTCTTACTTTGAGGTAATTAGGAGAGTGAATGAGTACAATATTAGACCTAAGTCTAGATTATCGAGAGACTAAAAGCTCGACGATATATTGTAGTTGGGCCCCAGGTAGTACCATTTGATTAGTGGTGAATATTATAAACTCCAAATAGTAGAGGATCAAATAAAACATAGACTAGAAGAGAGAAGACTAGAGGAGATAGCTTCAAGTTCATTAGCCCCTGAATCATCTAAGATAGTAGATCATGATCTACCTTTAGAGGAAACTCATATGATAGCCCTTGATCCTAATGAAACTATTGAGGATTCATTGAATATGTTATCCATGACGTATGATTTAGATGTATAGACATAAATAGATGTTGAGACTAAAAAAGATAAAGGGAAAACTTTAGACTCGGTACCCATTGTTGGAAATATTGTCATTGATGTCAAAGGTCTAGCATTATTGGTGATAAATCCCCCATTGCATTTAATGATGTTTATAATAGTTATATCTTAGCTAATGTGTGTTAATATTTATTTAATATTAATGAATATATTTTTGGCTGCATAAAGTCAAAAGAAGGGCCCATGGAGAAGTCAAAGAGTCACGGGGTAAAGAAAAAAGAAGAATGGGATGCATTTTCCCATGAAGAGTCATCTTGAGGAATTCCAAGAGTCACCAAGTGAAGACAAAAGAGGAAGGGAAAAATTTCTCATGAAGGGACACTTTGAGGAATATAAAAAGTCACCAAGATAATGACAAAAGAGGAAAAGATGCTTTTGCTTATGAAGGGTCACCATATGACTTTTCAAATGCAAGGATATGAAGGGACATGCAAGTTTGGTGAAATTTTCCATGAGGATTGAAGGGTCACAAAGGGTGAAGGCAAAAGGTCATCTGGAAAGCTATAAATAAAGGCTTGAGAAGCCATGTGTAATATGAAGAGAGTGTATGATTTGTAATTGTTATATTTAGCTTAGAAGAGCAGAGGAGAGAGAGGAAAGAGATATTTTAATGTGATATCATTTGTTGAGAAAACAACATTGAGAGATAGTTGTGTGATACACATAAAAGGGGTTGGTGCTCCTATGGGTTGGTGCTCATGAATAGTTGCTATGTTGGTGCTCAGCAAAGGGGTTGATGCTCCTATGGGTTGGTGCTCATGAATAATTTTTGTGTTGGTACTCAACAAAGGGGTTAGTGATTTTGTGGGTTGGTGCTCATGAATAGTTCATGTGTTGGTGTTCCTGCAAGTTGGTGCTTGAAAATATTGTAGTTTGAGTTGGTGCTCATTCATATACTTGAGATTATTCTCCATGGTTTTTTCCACATTGGGTTTCCATGTTAAATCTAGTGTCTCTCTCTATCTTATGTGGTGTTTATTATTTTAGTTTTATTGCATATCTTAAATGTATGGTTAAGTGGAATTTGATTAAGGGAATGTTTATAAGATTTATGATATACTAATTCACCTCCCCTCTCAGTATATCCCATGCTTAACAATTGGTATCAGAGCATGTTCCTTAATAAAAGGTTTAATAGCTTGAAGGTAGATCAAGGAAAGAACAAGATGGCCAAGTAACTAAAGAAGGAGAATCAAGAGCTGAAATCTATGGTTGAGGCTCTTAAGAAATAGGTGTGTATCTTGGATTCTAAGTTGAATATAAAAGCAAAAGAAAATAAGATATTTATTCAGGATCTTAAGAATTAGCTAGAGGTTGCAAATTCAAGTTTGAAATCAAAAAAAAAGAGACTATATTCATGTCCATACATGAAGATTCCTCTACAAGAAAAAGTATAGATGATCAAGAAGAAGAACAAGATGAAGCTAAAGTGAATATGGAAGGAGAACTCATTTGTGCCTTAGAAGAGTTAGAAGTTGTTGAGAAGAAGAATTGAAGATTGAAGCACTAGATCGAGAAAAATGAAAAGGAGTCAAAGGAAATAATTGAATATATATAAGCACACTTTATAGAAGCCATGAAGAATGAAGAAGATCTAATGGCATAGTTGAAAATAGTAATAAAAGAATGTAAAAGGTATGTTACTGAAATTGCTTCTTTAAAAGCAGATCTTGATAAAATAAATAAAGCAATCAATGATAGAGCAGCCAATGATTCAAAATTTGAGAATAACACTAATATGTTGAATAAGATATTATAAATACAAAAGGAAATATCAGATAAGATAGGTATCAGATCTGAAAATAAAAATAGCTATGTTAAATCTCTTACAAAAGAGGAAACAAAAAGGGAAGAAGTGAAGAATACATAAGACATCTCAAACAAAGAACGCTGGAGGGAATAAAGATGCAAAAGGCAATCAAGTTAGAGATACACAAATATGTCCTATTTTTATTGTAATGGATATGGTCATAATAAATTAGAGTGTTGAAAAAGAGCTAATAGTTTTAGAGTTAAGGAGAAGGAAAGTCATGTCGAGTCAAGCAGAAGTTGCAACTCTTTTGCTCCTCTATCAAGCTTTGATGAATAGGCCATAATATGATACAAGTGAAAAAAAATTAGACACATAGCTTGGTAATATAGAATCATGTTCGATTTAGTCAAGAAGGACCAGAGTTTCAAGGCTCCATTTATTAAGAAGAAAGTTTAGACAAATTCTTGGCAAAAGAAACAACCTAAAAAATCTATGTTGATGCAAATAACTTTACATGCAAGAAATGAATAAAAGCCATGGTTTATTGATAGTGGATGTTTGAGGCACATGATGGGAGACAAGAGCAAGTTCATAACCTTGAATAAGATCAATGGTGGCACAGTGAAATTTGGAGACAATACTACTGCCGAATTACTAGAAAAGGTACACTAAGTTTGGATAATGGTAGAACTAAAATTGAAAATGTTTTATATGTAGAAGGTCTTAAGCATAATATTTTGAGTGTAAGTCAAATCTATGATTAGGGGCACACACTAAATTTTTATGTAGAAATTTATGAAATTAGATGAAAAGATTCAGATGTATTGGTTGTAGATGCTCAGAGAACAGGCAATAACTTGTATATGTTATCAGACATCAAAGCTCAAAGATGTTGGTTGATTCAAATTAAATAAATTTGGATATGGCAAAGGATAATGGGGAACATAAATTTTGATAATCTTTTCAACATTAGGAAAAAGGAAGCAATCAAAAATCTTCCAAAGATTACAAATCCATTTGACATGCTTTGTGAACCTTGTCAGCATGGGAAATAGGCTAGAAGGTGGTTCAAAACAAGAGTACTCGACCACTTAGATGCTAGATATTGTTCACACTAACCTATATGGACCTATGATAACTCAAAGTACTCAATATGATAAATATTTCATGTTGCTTATTGATAATTTTTCACGTATGACTTGGGTAATGTTTTTAAAGAAAAAATTAGAAGCTTTTAGACATTTCAAAGCATTCAAAGCATTAGCTGAGAATGAAACTAGTTTGAAGATTAAGTGTCTAAGATCATATTGAGGAGGAGAATTCATGTAATATCAATTTATTGAGTTTTGTGAAGATCATGGAATAAAGAGACATTATTCAGTAGCCAGAACTCCATAGCAAAATGGAGTAGTTGAACAAAAAAAATAGAACAATTCAGAAAATGGTGAGGGCAATGCTAAATGAATCTAAGGTAGAAGATAAATATGAGAGAGAGGCAGTTACTATAGTAGTGCATATTCAAAATAGATGATTATTAAGAGTCAATAGTGACAAGACTCCTTGTGAGCTATGGAAAGACAAACCAACAATAGTAGATTATTTCAAATTTTTTGGTAGCAAATGCTTCATAAAGAGAACCAATGAAAAACTTGGTAAGTTTGAATCCAAAGCAGATGAAGTTATATTTTTTGGTTATTCTTGAAAAATTAAAGCTTATAAATGTTATAAAAAAAGAACTAAGAAAATTGTTGAAAGTGCAAGTGTCAGGATAGAAGAAGATGGAACACAAAGAATTAGTGATCCAGTAGACATTCTTAAATTCATTGAAGAGGAAGGTTTTGAAGAATCAGATGAAGATGAGAAAAAGGAGAAAAAGGGAACCAAAACTCCATCCAAATATGTTCAAATAAATCATAATTAAAGTGACATCATCAGGGACATAAATGAAGGAATTTGCACAAGAAGAATGATGGTAAGTGAATCTGAGCAAGTTAATTTTTCTTTGTTATCCAAAATTCAGCCTAGAACTTTTTCAAAAGATAGACATGATAAGCATAGGGTTAAGGCTATAGATGAGGAATTAAATCAAATAGAAAATAATGATACTTGGGAATTAGTGCCTAGACTAAAAGATCACAATGTGATAGGGACAAAATGGGTTTATAGAAATAAGTTGAATGAAAATGGAGAAGTGACCAGAAATAAAGCAAGATTAGCATCTAAAGGATATGCTCAGATTGAGGGAATAGATTTTGAAGAAAAATTTTCACCAGTGGCAAGGTTAGATGTTATTATAATGTTTCTTACATATGCAGTGTTTAAAATTTTCAAAGTGTTTCAGATGGATGTCAAATCTACCTTCCTAAACATGAATCTTAAAGAATAGGTCTATGTTGAGTAGCCTAAGGGATTTATTCTCTCACATATTAGTAACCATGTATGTAGATTGAAGAAAGCATTGTATGGATTGAAACAAGCTCTTAGATCTCGGTATGTAAGACTTGATAAGTACCTATAAGATTAATGTTTCAAGAGAGGATTTGCTGATAGTAATCTCTACATCAAAATAGAAGGTGAGCATCAATTGATTATTGTGGTATATGTTGATGACATCATTTTTGGAGGAAATATTGAAAAGATGAAAAAAGAATTTTTTGATAGAATGCAAAAAGAATTTGAAATGTCTATGCTTGGAGAATTGTCATTTTTCTTAAGATTGCAAATATTTCAATCAGATAAAGGAATTTTCATATCTCAAAGTAAATATGCCAAGGAAATGTTGAACAAATTTGGTTTTGAGAATTGTGTACTAGTTGGCACACCAATGTGTATAGGAAATAAGGTGAAAAAGGATAAAGATTCACCTATTACAGATCAATATTTGTATAGATCTATGATTGGTAGTCTTTTATATTTAACAACATCAAGGCTAGACATCATGCATGAAGTAGGTATGGTTGTAAGATATCAATCATCTCCAAAAGATAGTCATGTTTAGTTGGTGAAAAAAATATTCAGATATATCAAGGGGACATTAGATTATGGTATCCCACAGGTAGAGATTTCACTTTGGTTGCTTATATAGATTCATATTGGGTAGGGTGCTTGGATGATAGAAAGAGTACAAGTAGATGATCTTTCTTCCTTAGTAATAGCTTAGTATCATGGCTATGAAAGAATAAAAATTTAGTATCACTTTCTATAACTAAAGCAAAATATATTATAGTAGTATTGTGTTGTACTTAAGTTCTTTGGATGAAGAAAACTTTGGAAGATATCAAGGTAAAGAATGATAAACCTATTTATATTTTTTATGATAACACAAGTGCTATAAATATTTCAAAGAATATAGTGATGCATTTAAGAACAAAACATATACCCATTAGATATCACCTCTTGAGAGAGCAGGTTGTAGATCAACAAGTTAAAATGGAGTATATCATTACTACATAGTAGATTGTAGATATTTTCACAAAGGTACTAACAAAAGACACATTTGAGTATCTAAGAGAGAAGTTGGGAGTAACTTATTTTACTCCTGCCATTAAGGTTCAACATTAGTTGAGGGGGAGCTAAGTGTTAGCTCTAGGTAGGCCCTTTGCCATTGATGTCAAAGGGGGAGAATAACAAGTATAGGTACAAGTAGAAAAATAGGTATAGGGAATAGGTACAAGTTGCTATAGTAAGGGGGAGATACTATATGTTTTTTAGATGATAGTATGTGTAGGTTTCAGGATGTGGCAGTTTCAAGTTGAGGTTGCCATCAATGGTAAAGGGGGAGATTGTTGAAAATATTGTCGTTGATGTCAAAGGTCTAACATTATTGGTGATAAAGGCCCCATTGCATTTAATGATGTTTATAATAGTTATATCTTGGCTAATGTGTGTTAATATTTATTTAATATTAATGAATATATTTTTGATTGCATAAAGTCAAAAGAAGGGCCCATGGAGAAGTCAAAGAGTCACGGGGTAAATACCAAAGAAGAATGGGATGCATTTTCCCAGAAGAGTCATCTTGAGGAATTCCAAGAGTCACCAAGTGAAGAAAAAAGAGGAAGGGTGAAATTTATCATGAAAGGACACTTTGAGGATTACAAAAAGTCACCAAGATAAGGACAAAAGAGGAAAGGGTGCTTTTTCTTATGAAGGGTCACCATATGACTTTTCAAATGCAAGGATACAAAGGGTCATGCAAGTTTGGTGCCATTTTATATGAGGATTGAAGGGTCACAAAGGGTGAAGGCCAAAGGTCATTTTAAAATATATAAATAAAGGCTTGAGAAGCCATTTTTAATATGAAGAGAGTGTATGATTTGTAATTGTTATATCTAACTTAGAAGAGTAGAGGAAAGAGAGGAAATAGATATTTTAATGTTCTATCATTTGTTCAGAAAGCAACATTGAGAGATAGTTGTGTGATACATATAAAATGGGTTGGTGCTCCTGTGGGTTCGTGCTCATGAATAATTGTGTTGGTGCTCATCAAAGGGGTTGGTGCTTCAAAGGTTGGTTCTCATGAATATTTTTTTTGTTATTTCTCAATAAAGGGGTTGGTGCTACTACAAGTTTATGCTTGTGAATATTATAGTTTGAGTTGGTGTTTATTCATATACTTGAGATTGTTCTCTATGGTTTTCCCCATATTGGGTTTCCATGTTAATTCCAATGTCTCTCTCTATCTTGTGTGGTGTTTATTATTTAAGTTTTATTATGTATCTTGAATATATGGTTAAGTGGAATTTTATTAAGGGAAAGTTTATAAGATTTATGATATACTAATTCACCCCCCTTCAGTATATCTCATGTTTAAAACCCATTGAGCCTTCTAAAACGAAAGTTGAGACTTCCATTATCTCAAAGGCTAAGAAGCCATATGTAACCATTAATCCTCCCTTGAAGGAAGTCAATTTCTTTAGTGAAGAGAACATTTTTTATGGGCCACCTATCCTTGAGTGGTTCATTTATGAACCAAGAGTGTAAAAGCCACCCACCTATCACCCATGGGCATTGATCAAGTCTACTAATATCCCTATGTAGTCAAAACTAAAACCATGGATTGTTGATTTACAAGAGGAGGAGGCAAAGAGGTTAGATACTCTAAGCCAGTCATCATCCCAATCATAAATGGATATCCCTATTCCATAAGTGACACAAGCTTTAGTTGGGGTGAGGTTTTAGCTGGGGACTTATAGTTTATAGAGGGTAACTGAGAAAATAGTCATACAAGGTGGTGAGTAAATAACATACCAAAAGGTATAACCTTTGACTAATTTGAGTTAGAAAGAAAGACAGAGGCTAGGTAAAGATACAATTTATGAATAATATGTCTTGGAGTTGGCCCAAACACACTCATAATAGTTACAAGATACCATCAAGGGCATAAAATAAATGAATAAGAATCTAGAGGAGTAGTTTGTCCTATCTATTTTGGGTGATATGGTTAATCATTTTGAGACCACTATGTATAACATATTCAACTCTTTGAAATCAATAAGGTTTAAGTAAGGCATGATGAACAAACAAGGTACTTTGCCTATGAACCAAGTAAACTTATGGTAGGGTTCATATAATAAAGTAAAAGACCTTATCAATATAGTGATAGAGGATCAAATCCCTAGGTCCAAGATAGTCAACCTAGCCCATTTGAACATGCTTATGGCAATATTGATAGAAAATATCAAAGGTTTAAAAAAGTGGTCTAATAGATTGGATGATATTTCTAGGGATCTCAAACATTTAGAGAGTAGGATGACGAAAATATTGGGTAGTTTGATCAAATACCCAACTTCATTAAATTTTATTATCTTGATCACTGATGAGGATCTCAACCATAGAGAAACTCAATTTATGTAGGAGGTGAAAAGCAAAAGCCAAGGTAAAATAGGAGTAGACAATAAAAGGATCTTAAACATGATCATATATATACAATAAAATATTGGTGATGCTAGAAGCATCAAGGAAGCTTTGGACAGGTTTGACAAAGACTTAAAGGACCTAACAGATCAAGAAAAAGAACTCTTCATAGAGTCCATTATCAACTTCAATCTAATTGATGATCAACATGACAAGGCAATGAAGATGAGGTAGCAAAAGTAATAAGGAGCTACTCAAAGTCAAATTTGTTTACTTAAGCATATTCTTTTGTAACTACACATGTATATCATTTGAAAAGGAATATTCCTTTTCATAAAAGCAGTGTGTAACTTATTAAGTGCATTGCTTATAGGTTAGTCCATTTAGAAAGTGTCTAGTTCTAGAAGGTTGTAAAAGGACAGTTGTCCATGACACTTGTACAATTGTCATTTGACATGATTGATTGACATAATCCCTTACTATCCTAAAAAGGGGCATTGTCATTTGTAATAAGGAGGAAGTTTTTGAGCAAAATATTTTGTGTAAACTTTGATCAACTAATACAAGCAAGGAATTCCTCAAATATTGTCTAGTATTTATTTGTGTGTTTGCTATTATGGTTGCTCTTTCAATTATCTATTTGGATAACTAGATTTGAATTGTTTTCATGGATTATTAATGTATTCATATGAATGCAGAGTTGTCAATTTATGCTTAATATTTGTTTATTTAAGGATTTTAAGTTCATTTCATTTTCCATGCTTTCTTTATAGATGTGTTAATGCAACTTTTTTGTGAATGTAAATCTATAAAGTGAACTCAATTTCTTATTCGCATTATTTAACTTTTCCTTAGACATTTTCCTAATATATGGTAGGATATGTGTCTTTACAATTTTATGTCATATATTGGCTTACTACATGTTTCGATGAAATTTAAGCTATGTCATAATGTCTAAATTGAAACTCAGAACACTTTCTTTCTACCCTACCATTTTTTTGACTAGTTTTTTTATCAACTCACTTTAGTTTAGCTTCCATTGTAAATATACATACTAGATTAGACTTTAGATCTTAGATTTTCATCATAATTCACTATAGTTAGTTCAAATTATCTTCATACTTCACAATCTAGCTTTTAGACCAAGGTTGCTCCTAAAAACCAGTTTTATTATCATTTTGTGAAATAGTTATAGTGCTTTGCTAATATTCCACAAAAGATATTAGGAATATCATAACCAACTACTCATGCAATGGGTTATTTGAATTTATAAATGAGAAGTGTGTTTCTAAACACTCTAAAAACCCTATTATACACTTTTAGGCATCAATAGTGGTGAAGGACAATAAGGCTAGGGACTAGGTGATCCTATAGCTCTCAACCTAATCCATGACTAGTATTAGTGAAGTGTTAAAAGTGAAAGTTTCCTTTGAGTCCCTACTTTGGGTGTATCAAATACTTATAACCCAATTTTAGGTAATCTTATATGATCCTCCCATGAACTTGGTTAGGATAAACATGGAGTTTGATTTAGTGGTAGTCCCATTGGATGATAAAAATGCACAACCTAAGAAACTAGGAGATATTTCTACTCTAGCTCATTAGCACATTCATTGAATGGGCCCCTAGGAATCTTTTGGGAGAAGTTGAGAATATTATATTTTTTCTGAATCATTATATTTATAAAAACTTTTAGAGTCCATCATGTCCAAGGATGGGAATATATTTCTATTTAGAGGTGAGATACATCCTCTATATATTATAAATATCAATCCCTTATAATGGTTGCCATTTTTTATGTAAATAAAATTTGTTAAAATTGAATGCAAATTACATGCTTTTTGTTAGAATAAGTTTTATTTATTTATGAATGTAGTTCATCATTTTTATCTTTTAATGTAATTTTGGTTATAAATAATTATTCGTGTTCTTGGTTATTAAGAATGAATCAAGTAGTTGAAATGTGCTTTGCTATTTTAATATATTTATGAATTCTTCTCATTTTATTTGAAACAATTATAATATGTTCACTTAAATTTATAGATTATATTTGAAAACCATGTGTAACCTACTAAATGCCCTTTTCTATGTTTTCTTTTATTGGATAATACATGAATTAAGCATTTCATTTTGTTTGCCTTAGACTCTTGCCCTGTGTGATGATGATTTCAATCCCTTGGTGAATCTCAGCACATAGTGGTGTAAATGTGTCTAGGCACATCACTCAATTCTTAAGGCATTGGCCCCCTTTAAATCCTAGAAACATCCTTTTCTACCTTACACTACTTCCCCTTTTGTGTTTTTCTTATGAATCTAAATTAGTCCATCATGTTCATTTAGAAATTGGTAAAGTAAAAACCAATAGTGCCTATGATTGGATTGATTGAATAAAGGTAAGGTTTGTGATCACCATCTAAAAATGTTATTAGACCCATGATTAGAGACTTGTTTCAAGTAGGCTACATCATGGAACCCAATACCTAAATACATGCCATAGATTTAATGAGATTCGATCCTAAAATGAAGGATGAAATATGTTAGTATAATATTAGTTGGTATTAAAATATGTTAGTGGAGGATAATGCAAGTTAGTGGGTTTTGAGTGAAATATTTATTATGAAATAAATAAATTTTATAAATATGTATTCATCCTCTTTTGTAATTATAACTAAAGCATGAAAATAAAATAGGTAATGAAAGTTTATTCTCCATAGTTTTGTGTGTGTGTGTGTGTGTGTGTGTGTGTGTGTGTGTGTGTGTGTGTGTGTGTGTGTGTGTGTGTGTGTTAATTATTATATATATTCATATAGATTCTTATTTCATTTCACTTACCACACACATTCAAGGTTAGATTTAAGATCTAACTCCTTTAATTTGTTATCAGATCCAAAAGGTTATTAATGATTATTGAAGATGGAAACCAGTAATAATAGGTCACGGTAGCAGCCTCCAATATTTAATGTAAATAATTATGATGTATGGTGCATCAATATTAAGACCTTTTCTACTTAAAAGAGATATGAGATATTGTAGAAAGTGGTTATATATAGTTTATAGACCTAACAACATTCAATTCCCTCACTTGAGCATAAATAAATATGTTGAAGGAGAATATAAATAGGTATGCCAATGATTTATGATGTATTTAGATGCAATTAAGTGATTAAATATTTAGAATAATAGTATAAGCTAATCATTCCATGCAATCATGAGACATTTTGAAAAATTCCTATCAAATAAGTGACAAGGCAAAGTTAGTAAATTTACAACTATTGAGAAGTGATTTTGAGACCCTTCAGATGAGAGAAATTGAGTCTATCAATGACATATTTTCAAGGACAAACAACATTATTAAATAGATAAATACAAATGGACACACTCTTGAAGATCTTAGAATTAGAGAGAAGGTGTTGATTACTTCCAATCATATTTGATCCTATAGTGGTTGCAATTGAGGAGTCCAAATACATGAGACAAATGATAATTGATAAGTTGATGGTTTAATTACAAACCTGTGAACAAAATTTGAAAATATCAATAACCTATTCCCATGAACAAGCCTTCAATACAAATGTGAATGTGAGAGGTAAGGGGAGAGGTGAAAATAATAGAGGTATAGGTAGATCTTGCAATATCTAAGAAGATGAAAGAGACAATCATCAAAAATCAACATGGAAGAGGAAGAGGAAGGATTAATAACACTTTAAAAGGTGGTTATACACAAAGGTATGATAAATCAAAAGTCCAATACTATTATTTAAAGAAGTGTGGACACTATGCTAGTGAATGTAGAAAGAAAGAGTATGATCTGAATAGGAAAAACTAAAAAAAATCCAAGGCACAAGATTTTGAACCTAATAGGAAAGAAAATGGTGAAAATTTATTTATAACATATATTATAGCTAATTGAAGTAATAGATAAATATGTTATTTATATAGTGGTTTTAGAAACCATATGAGTGGGAATAAAGAAATGTTCAATAATATAGATGAATAAATCAAATCATATGTGAAACTAGAAAGTAAATGATAATGTTCTTAGTTGTGACCAACACAACCCCCTTCCTTGAAATGTTGGGGATCCCTCAAAAAATTATTAAGTTAAGGCTTTCAAGACATTCAATTCCTTTTGCTTCAGCCTCAAACCTTTAAAATTCCTAAACTCTTTTTTTTCCTTAGTCTATCAACCATTTAACAACGCTTGTAATGAAGAGCTAGTTTATAATATAAATCCTTGTAATTTTCTAATGTTTGAGTAGAGTCAAGTCCTTACTACATCCTAAAAAACATATAAGTATTCATATTTAGAATATTTTATTGTAATAACTATGTTTTTTCATAGGTTTGGACTCAAGATTAATTTTCCTAGAGTTACATTGTCCTAGAGTCCTACTCAATAGTTATTTAAGATTTATGGGTAGGTGGGTAAGATTTTAATTATTTAAATATCATCATTTTAACTTAGTTTTTTTTTTAATCCCACAATAAATGCCAATGAATGAATAATTTCCATGTGGATCCTATCAAAAAATTTAATCTCCAATACCTATCATAAATGTCAAAGCCTAGGAGATCCCAATTGAAATAGGAAGCATCACATAGCCCATTGAGACAATTATTGGTTTTTTGGACCTATTAGAGATGTGGGAACCCAATAGAGCCTAACCAAATGAAGAAGTTCCACATGGAATTTTTTATATTTATTAGTATCTTGGACTTGTTATAGATGTCAGAGCTTAAGAGAGCTTAACCTAATGAAGAAGTACCACATGGATATTGTCAGAGTTGTCTATCTCTAAAACTTAACAGATGTGTTAGACATTAGGAGATCCTAACCAAATAATGAAGTGCATGTAGATAATGCTAGAGTTACCAATCTCCCAGATGTGTCAGAGATGTTAGATTCTAGGGGAGCCTAACCTATTAGATCATGTCACATGGCACTTCCATATAAATTATTAGAAAAGGCCTAGGATGCATGAGATGGTTAAAAAGAGGTATAGTAATATTCTTAAAAAATAGATGATTGTATGCATAACTTTGACACTATAAGTGGCCCATTCTATCTCTCAAATAGGTAAAGTGTGACACTCAACCATGTTTAGGTGGTACTAGTCATTGGGAGTACCAACCAAAGATATAAACTTAGCATGATCTTTAGTAAATCAAGGTGGCACAAGGTTAAATTAGCCATGTGTATACCATACTCCCCACATAAATAATTAGGAAACTAAACCATGATTGGATGATTTAAAATGTTTCATTGTGGTCATAAAATATTGTAGGTGGTGCAGATTTAAATTTACCAAGTTAATTCTAGATTGAGAAATGAATAGGTGGATATTGACACCAACTCAAATTTGAATTAACACTAGGTGAGCCACCAAAACCCATCAATCTAAGAGATATGTGTGCATCCTTATAAGCTCCCTGAGACAAGTTGATTTATTTTTATTCACTACCAAATGCCTAAGAGTTTTCATCCTCACTTTCAACTCATTCTTTCACCCTCAATGCCCTCCATGCTCAAATTTAGATACTAATAATATTACCCCATTTATTTCATGGTTGTTTCATCCTCTAAGGCCAAGGTTGAGTTTTAATATAGAGACACCACCTTCCCCAAAAAATTAACCTACTTCAACCTTTATAAAAAATATTCAAAGCAATTGAAGCTATGCTTGATTCTACCTCCACTAATAATGAATATGAGTTGAGTTTCAATATGCCCTTAGGGAATACTAAATATGCCAGTTTTAAAAAGCTATTGATATAACATAATTTTTCCCCTATCCCAACCTCTTTGGTAATATGTTATTCAAATAAAAATAAGTGTAGGATGGTTCCAATTTTTTTTTTACTGTATAAGTTCCCAAAACAAAATTGTGAACATCTCAAGAGCTTCTTCAAGGCATACTATAACCTCCCAAAGTTCACAAGAGTCTATGAATTGGCTATAATGGATACATGGGATATCACTTTTCATATTTATGATGTTTGGAAGGATTGGGTGGGTAACCTCGATGTGAAGTGGGTTAACAAAGAAGAAATTGATTCCTACATGGTTTGAATCTTTAAGGAGGGTGCCTATGTACAGATTATCTTACATGATTGATTATTTAGGTAAAATTATAGTTTGAATGTTGATGTCCTCTAGGTGCCCCTCCTTTCTATCATCTTCAAGTGTGATGAGATCCTAGACCTCTTGAGCGTCATCAACTTATAGCTAGTGCACCATGTCATGGAAGCCCATAATGGTGATAATTTCTATATGATGAGCTATCTTGTGGATTATGTATGTGTTACTATAAGAATTTTGATTTCACACCTTGAAATCTTGAGGTGAATTGTTCCATGTGGTGTTTTATAAATATATGGCCAACATTATCGAAATCACAACTGATAAATATTTGGGTCTTTCTACCCAATGGTTTATATGGTTATCAATGAGGTGACCATGTCTTAACTCTCCAATGAAATCAGGTAGTTTTTCACCTCCATTTGTGATTACTAGTATTACAAGGATGATACCATCATTTAAATGGTAGTATTCACATGACCCTCTCCACTTACCCTACCATATTTTGGATTGGTTGGCCAATTAGGAGATCACCTATTAGCTAATAGAATGCATCTTTAGCCACTACTTTAGTCACCAAAAAAAGTGTTTCCCAACCTTCCCTATCTCCATCTCCCACCATGTATATAAAATTATACCTCTATTGTATAATATGGTGGTGAAAAAGTACTCATGACTTGTATAGAATGAAACATAGATAATGGGACCTAAATGGTGTTATCAGGGCCCATGTGGTAAACTATCAATCCCAGCTCAATAAAAATTGCATCCATGAGACCAACAATGAGGATGGAATCTATATCAGCCCTAAAAATGACAAAGAGGTATTATCTATAATCAAGGACAAGAATAAAATGGAAATAAGGGACAAACTAAACCATTTTTTTAGATAATTCCTAAAATGGGATTGGGTATTTCAAAGAAGATCCTCTAAGGTGTCACTACTCCCTCTCCTTTATGAGTCTCACCTCACTAGGTCTTTACTTTGGTTCCACCACCTTCTGTAGTTTAGGAAACTCAATTACATGTTACAAAAGCACTATGGTTGGACATCAGTAGTAGCCTAGAGTCAAACCCAAAATGTGACAAGTAGAAATAAACTATGTAGATCCTTCCTCCATCTTCCATAGTCCCTCAACAACTTGGTGGAGCACCCTCGGGATTCCCTTTCCCTACTAAGCCCACTTAGTCGATGCCTCCCCTTTTTCCTATTCTAGCTCTTCCACAATTCCCTTAAGTACCTATGGATCTAACCATGTACAAAATATTTACACCTCAATTTCCATCCACCTGTCTTATTATACTAAGATAGATCTCTACATCTCACATCAAGACTTTAATAACTACAATAGCCTAACCTTCAACACCTCCATTAGTCTTTCCATAAGTTTAAAAACCTTCTGGTGCTCCCACTTCAATAGCTTCAATGGAACCCCTATAAAAAATTTCACCTATGTGTATAATTACATTATATCCAACCACTTGAACAGCCACTACAATCAATCTATAGAATCCACATTCAACCCCAACTACCACCACTCCTAATGCTATAGCATAATTTGATATGGGAAAAAGGCCACATAATAAGTAAAAGATAACTCCTACTCATTCCCTATTTTTCCTCATGTGCCTACCAAGCTTCCCTTTTACATTATCCTGAGTGCTCAATAATTTGGATTTAACCAACTCCTTTTGATCACCCCTCTCCCTCGTACCATGAGCCTATAGGTCAATTTGACCCAAAGCTAGTGGCGCACTCAGATGTTCCCATGGGCTTCCTCATTTTTTATTCTCAATTTCAATTCCATGCATCCACCTCCTTTATTTATCCCTTCCTTCCCTCCCTATAATTCATTTTTCATCTTCCCTCTTGCCTCCACCTTCCACCTATGTCTCTACCATCTTTCCTACACCCGTTTATACCTTGGGAGTTGTCATGGAGTCATGGGAGCCTAAGATAATTTTGTAGGGTGATTCAAAATTTCAATGTGAGTTTGAAAAGAACTCAAGAACACATGAGGAGGATACTCACTAAGAAATTTACTTAAGGAATATACCTAGTGGTCTAGTATACCAAGCACAACCACTTATCCCCAAGAAAAGTGAGAACATATATCAATAAGGAGAGTTTTATTAAAGATCTAGTGTTTTTGCTCTAGGCCACTCATGACATGTATAAAAAGGTTATGGAAGACATGAAAGAGTGGGTTTAGATGCCTGACCCAGAAGTGAAGAGCACCTTCCCTACATAATTGATTAGACAGTTCAAAGAGGACCACTTATAGATATTCACATATTTAGGGAAAGTATTCAAGACCTTGAATATGATAAGGGAACACCTCTAGCTAGCCTAGGTTTATTTGGAGAGGATCACTTGTGTAGATAACTAGTGTAAAAATATTGTTGTGGTTATTAATAAGACCTTGAGATTAGATCTAAATATCATGCCTCTATCTAATTTAAATATGTAAGAGATAAATACTAGAAACATGAGAGGTTTAATTTAGAAATACATAATAGTGGTGAGGATAGGTGTGGAACCTCTATAATAAGGTAGGGAAAAGATGATGATTTACTTCAAAAAATTCAAACTCAATATCACATTTTTATTCCATCTAAATGGAACACTGCTTGATAGAGGTGAGTATAAGGTCCATTTGGGTTAGTTTGAATAGTTCATGATGATAAGGTTAGCCAAGGTCAATAAGGCTAGGGACAAGGAAATTTTATAGCTCTCAAACCAATCAATGACTAGTATTAGTGAAGTATCAAAAGTGAAAGTTTCCTTTAAGGCCCCACTCTAGGTGCATGAAATACTTCTGACGCAATCATAGGAAATCTTTTATGATCCTCCCATGAATTTGGCCAAGATAGATATGGATTTTTATCTAGTGATAGTCACACTATATGCTAAAGAGGCACAACCTAAGCAACTAGGAAATAGTTCTACTCTAGCTCATTAGCACATCCACTGAGTGGGCCTTCTGGAATCTTTTTGGAGAAGTTGAGAATATTATATTTGTTTTGAATAATTGTAGTTATAAAAACTTTGATATTTTATTATAGCCACGGATGGGAATCTCGTGCTACATAAAGGTGAGCCACATCCTTTATATATTATAAAATACAATCCATTGTAATGGTTGGCATTTCATGTGTAAAGAAAATATGTTAAAATTGAATACAAATTACATGATTTCTATTAGACTAAGTTTTATTTATCTATGAATGTAGTTCAACATTTTTAGATTTTTATTGAATGTTGATGGTAAATAATTAATCGTGTGCTTGGTTATTAATAATAAATATAGTAGTTGAAATGTTCTTTGCTATTTTAATATATTTATGAATTCTTATCATTTTCTTTGAAACACTTATCATATGTACAGTTAAATTTATATATTATATTTTAATACCATGTGTAAACTACTAAAGGCCCTTTTTGTGCTTGATTTTAGAGGAGAATCCATGGATTAATAATTTAATTTTGTTGTCCTTAGACTCTTGCCATGTGCGATGATGAGTTTAATCCCTTGGTGAAGCTCATCACATAGTGGTGTAAATGTGGCTAGGAACATATATAAATTCTTGAAGCATTATCCCCATTTATATCTTAGAAAAATCCTTTTCTACCTCCTACTTCCCCTTTTATGTTTGCTTTATGAATCTAAACTAGTCCATCCCCTTCATTTAGAAATTTGTAAAGTAAAAACTAGTAGTGATCATGATTAGAATTGATTGAATAAAGGTAAAGTTTGTGATCACCATCTCAAAATAGTATCATACCCATGATTAGATACTTATTTAAAGTAGGCCATTTCATGGAACCCAATACATGCATACATGCCATGGATTGAACAAGATTCAATCTTAAAATTGAGGATGAAAGTCCCTAATTATCCTAAAGTTTGTCTTAAACACTTTATCTCATAAGTGTCTTAGGACAAGATTTTGAACCAAAAAATAACTAGTGCTTGAATGAGGGAGAATGTGATTACCAATAAGTGTTAGACCAAATTGGTTACAATTCAAAATAACACTAATTTTATTTTAACATCACTATTAAGATTAATTACATCCATCAGTTTAAAACCTGATAACTAAATGAACTTTAATTAATAGATTTATATATCACATTAGAATTTTGGCATAATAAACCTCACTTATTAATCAAGAATTAAACACATCATTAAGATAAGTAACTAATAATTTAAGCATTAAGGCATACCAAGTATTACACTTGCAAATATAATCCATGAATAAGTCAAAAATACAAATATATCCACTAATTTTAATAATTCATAGTGTGTATACAAGTACATATCCACTAATATGTTGATTATACACCAAAAATAGGGTAAAAAATTTTACAATATCAAATATTCACAATGATAGTACAAAATTATAATATGAGGTACTAAGTACAACTCCATGATCCATCACATATCTTACATGTAATTCCATCTAGTTGAATCAACTGGAAGAGGGAGAGCATCACCCAATTTTTTCCCTCCATCCATAGACCAATAGTCTCCCACACACATCCCTTTCAAGATTTTCCCTACCATTCATAGAGGGACAAATAAGAATAGTGTGGATATTGATAAGCAACCAAAACCCATGTGTTTATTAACACTATTACATGTATTACTCAAATAGACCATGGAGTCCATTCCTCTATCTAAATGATAACAAAAAACATGTAAACTAGAGTAAAATGAAAATAAAATGTCTAATGTATAAAATAACTTTGGCCAAAAAATTTATTATAAAATCTAGATATAACAATCTGAGTCATTTTCACTGACATAGAACTTTCTACTATTGAATCATACATATGATATCAGGGGGTACCTATACAAAACACCCTTTAGCATGCCCATATATGTACCTCATATTATACAACATAACATGAAATTAAATATTCAAATTAATTTATTAAATACTATGAAATAGTGAAAATATAAACATTCACAACCATGTAGCCGATTTAGCCGCATATAGATATGTTAACAAGCTAGAAAAAGAATCAAGCTTTTATAAAATTTTATCTCAACATATCTTTTTATCATAATTCCAAATTACACATCACATTAAATACTTATTTATTAATTTATTTAATGACAAGTATATTAATATAACTCATGATTCCATCCTAATCCTAATAATTTCTATATATAATGCCCAAAATTATAACATACATAATTGTAATGACCCAAAAGTGGTATTTGAGTGATAACAGTGCTATGTGAGACTACCTATCCATATATTATCCCTAGACCTATATTATATCATATTTTCACACTTATAAAACCTTTGTTTAGTCTATATATGTCCCTAGTCATCCCCAAAGTAGTCTTAAACCCTCATTTCCTAATCTTAGCCCTTCGTGCTTGGTGTTCTACCAGTTGGACACTATCATTATAATAAGACAACTATCACCACATGGTACTAGTGTCCCCAAAATGGTGATAATGTAATTCTACCTATATTTACATAAACATATATATATTTTAAAACAAAAAACTCCTAAGGTCAGCATAGATATATTTTATCATCCACACAAGCAACATAACAATATAAATACATGACTTTTATCCCTCTAACCACTAGATGGAAATAAGATGCAAATATGCATTCAAACTTAGAACAAGTTGTGCATAATTAATGTTTTCAATCCCTATTATACTATACTTATACATAATACCATATACACCATCCCTAAGCTTATATTACCCATATTTTTACTAAGCATTGTTCCTATTATTGAAGTATGGCATTAATGTTATCATTTATGTCAAAGGTTCTTAAGAAAGGTGTTCATGAGGTCATTGAAGAATGTTATTATTTAATAGAATCATTGAAAGGTATGAAATTATCTGAGGGACATGTAATATATGTGAGAAAGGTATAAGATTATAAAGAAGCATTTCAAGCCCAGTTATCAAGCTTCAAGATCTTGAGAAGCCTAGTCATGATACTAGTCATTGCATGAAGAGACCTTATGAGAAGGTGTGAGATTGGTGTCCTAGTGATATGGATTCACATATTCGTAATATGTTTATAGGTTATTTGATCATTAATATGAGTAATTTTATTACTCATTAGAGTTTCAAAGTGAGCCTATAGGGGTAGGACCTATAGACTTGGTATGCAACTAGACCACCTCTAGACCTTGCTTGGCCTAATGAGGCATCATGATCTATTGTAAATGAATCTAAAGGATGTTTGACATTTTTACATCATGTGAGACTTTTATTGAGGATGTAATTATTATGCAGAGTGCATTAAAATAGGCTTGAAGATCAGTTTCAAGGCCTAATGTGGTTTGCAGGTCAAGGTCCAAGCAAGAAAAGAGAGAGATGGTGGCCAAATAAGTTATGAGTTTCAAATTTAAAGATAATTATGGAAAAATGAGAATTTATATAGGTATTTAATGTTTTTTTTAATATTTTTACCGATTTTTAAGTCAAATTTTTAAGTTTAAATGAATAAAAAGTGTTTTAAGGTCTCTCAAGTACACAGAATGAAGAGTTCTCAACCTGAGAAAAACTTTCAAGTGTTCATTGGCATGTGTAACCTATGAATTTGAACCTTAAATATATATGATATATTGGTAATGGTATTATCTAATATCTCTAGGCATTATTTTTGAAAATGATGGGTAATTCTTTATGAACAATTGTTAATACCAAAAATAGTGTTAACCCTTTCTAAAACCCTAATACTAACCTAATGTGAGATTTTATTATAAAATGATAAAAATGGATTAGTTTATATATTTTATATATTTTTTCATGAATTAAACTCTCTCAGTCATCTCTAGGTGTGATTGGTTTGTTAAGTGAGTGAGTGGATCCTACAGGAAAGGCCTTGTTTCTTAATGATTTATTGTAGTTCTCAAATTTGACAAACTCAAAGTTTAAAAATGGATGGAGGAAAAATATTAAGACTTTAATTTTATGTATATTATTTTTTATAAGAAATTGATATCCCTCATTTGTGTTTAACTAATCATACATGTTGACCTATCGTTAATAGGCCTAATAGTGCAAGTAATGAGAAAACTAGGCAAAAGTAAGAAGGTGATTAGGGATGTGTTATCATGGATTAAGGATGAATAAAATAAAATGAATATGTTTTTAAATACCTATAATAAATTTTCATATTGTATATAATATTTGGATATTATTATATATATAAAAAACATTCTCTCAAGTTGACTTGTCTAGCTCAATGAGGTATATGTACAGTGTGGTCATGAGATTGGTCTACAAGATGAATATTTATATTATAGATTATTATATATTTATTTTATGTTTTTATTATGATGTTTTAAGATCATATTAATAATTTTTAATTTCTTTATTATTCTCTTTCATGTGTTGTAGTTTCATGTTTCCACGACTATGTTTTGAGGCTAGTTAGTAGTTCTAAGTGGGCTCTTTGTAGAGAAGGGTTTGAGTCCTTTTTCCATATATTGTGAAGTATAAAACACATGGTGATGACATTAATGTAATTTATACTTTTTATGTGTGATTATTTTCATTTTTTTCTAGAAAAAATGTGTTTTTTCTTAGTTTCTTCAAGACAAATTTTTTGGGTATGTATAAGCCTATTGTGAACAATGTTTTGAGAAGGGGTTCAAATGGTGTTTGCACCTAAAATGTGTTGTGGACTTAAATTGAATTTGTATAATTTATATTTGAGTGCTATATGAATTTTTTATTTAATTTGATAATTCTAATAGTGTTCCAAGAAGTTCAAAAGGTAACATGTGCTAATGAAGGCCTAATTAAATTAGGTCTCCTTAAGGCCTAAAAGGGGTTTTTGGTCTTATATGCTATGAAAGACCTATTTAATGTTTTATTAATGTTTTTTTTTATGTAATAAGTATTATTATAATTAAAATATAAGTGTTAAAGTGTGAATATATTAATAAGAGGTGTTTGAGAAAGAGCCTAGTATAAGAACAAGGCCTAATAGGCCTAATTTGCTAGTTAGTGAATGTATAAATTGAATCAAAAGATATAACACTTTTAATAGATAAATAAGTTATTATATACCATCATTAGGGTGTATATAAACTATAATAAAGATATATTATGGGTACTTTAGATGACTATCAATGTCTAATGACTTAATCTATATTAAAGAGACCTAATTAAGCAAAGTAACCTAGAAGGCAGTTTAAGAGGGCTAAGAGTGTGAAGAGATAAAGAGGTTATCATAATTAATTGGATGAGAAACAATATTTCCTAAATTTTATCAAGGTAATTATTTTTATTACTTGGTTTTGAGTCATCTATGGGGTTGGTGCCTCCTTGCAAGTAGGTGCTTTCTAAAGCCTAGTCAAATGGGTGTTCGACTAGTTGGGGTTGGTGCTCCAAGTGAAGTGGGTGATTCACTAAATCTTGATGTTTATATTATAGGAATATATTCCATTTTAATCATCAATGGGTTTTCTTCCCCTTGAGTTTTTCCCACTAAAACAAGTGTTTTATGTGTTATGATCTTATCTCATGCTCATAGTTCTTAATGTGTTCCTAGTTTACTATTTTATTTTGATAATTCATGAATGATAAGGTAAAGTTGTAAAATTTTTGAATATTGCTTCAACAAAATCTCATTAATTATGTTTCAAAAAATTGGTATCAGATATTAGTCTTTTGAATCAAGTCTAACAGTTTGAAGGTGATCCTAAGAAGCACAAAAATGTCTTGTGATCAACAAGAAGAAGATAACATGTATGATGAAGAAGTATACTACTAATGTGAAGAAGGAAAATATAAATTAGATATTTAATTTGAGATCATAAATACCCTTGATGATTTTAAACATCAATATAATACTATCAAGGATATCAAGAGTCAGTTAAAAGGGATCAACACATGGTTTAAGTCAGAAAAAGTTGAGTATGACCAGTTAAAGATAGAGTTAGATTATTTGAAGGTTGAGCATGAGAAACTCATAGAAAAAATGAAATTTTTTGAGAGAGATCATGAGAAGTTATAATAAGTCAAGATTACCAACATGAAAACACCAATCAGGTAGCCCAATGCAATAAATGATAAGTTATCATGGAATCATGGAATCATGGTAAGTACAAATTTGTTGTTTTTTACATATATCACAACATAGGACACATTTCAAGATTACAATCCAAAAGATTTAGAGGGTAAAAAATATTAAACAATACATATGAGTCTCCTAGAATGCATAAAAAGGATCAAACATTGGTATGGAGGCCAAAACAAGTTAGGATAAATCATATTAAGCTCAAAAAGCAAGATGGACTATTTGTCAAGGAAAAAAAAACCAAAGAGGAATCTATGCTAGCTTAGACTACCTTTCACATTTAAGATGAAAGAACATAATGGTATATATATATAGTTATTTCTCAATTCACATGACAAGATATATAAATAATTTCATCTCATTGAATAAGAATTCTAAAGGAACAATGAGGTTTGAAGAAAACACAACTGCCAATATAGTTGGCAAGGGTATATTGAGTTTGGACAATGGAAAGACTAAAACATAAAATGTGTTCTATGTGTAAGGTTTGAAAAATAACTTTATAAGTGTAAGTAAAATGTGAAATCAATGACACACACTAGCTTTTCATGACATAGGGTGTGGGATAAGGAGAGACAAATTAGAAAGGCCAATTGCCAATACCAAGAGGACTGAGAATAACCTATATGTATTGAATGAGATCAAGAAGGAGAGATGTTTCATGAGTAAGTTAGATGAAATTTGGATATGGCATAAAAGGTTATGTCACCTAAAATTTGACAATGTGACCAATATTACCACTAAGAATTCTATAAAGAACATGCCTAAAATCATCAAACCTACAAACATACTTTTCAAGTCATGTCAACATGGTAAGTAGACTAGAAGAAGGTTCAAGTATACAGAGTACTCTACTAAAATACCCTTGTATTTAACACAAATTTATCTCTATGGGCCCAAAATAATTCAAATCATTCAAGGAGATATTTACTTTATGTTACTCATTGATTATTACACAAGAATGACTTGGGTTGCATTCTTGAAAGAGAAATCTAAAGCGCTTAACAAGTTCAATGCATTTAAGGCTTTTATTGAGAATGAGAAGAATGGTAAGATTAAGTGGCTAAGATATGATAGATTATGAGAGTTTTGGTACAATGATTTTGATGACTTTTGTGAGGTTCATGGAATAAAGAGACAATTATTAGTAGCTAGGACACCTCAATAGAATGGGGTAGTGGAAAGTAAGAATAGGATAGTTCAAGATATGAATGGAACTATGCCAAATTAATTTATATTATTTGATGGCTATTGGAGAAAGGAAATAAACATTGTTTTCTATATTTTTAATTGAGGATAGATAAAGAATGATGGAAACAAGACTCATTATGAATTATGAAAGGGTAGACCTACCAATGTGGAACACTTTAGAGTGTTTGGGAGAAAATATTTCATCAAAAAAGATGACCAAGACTTGGGATATTTTGATTCTAGAGCTGAAGAAGGCATAATCTTAGGATACTCATCAATGAGCTCATCTTATACATGTTATAAAAAGAGACTACAAAATATAGTGAAAAGCGCCAATGTGAAGATTAATGAGACAAATAAATATCACTCACATTCAAATAATAATTTAGAGAACCTAGAATTAAAGAACGAATAGTAGACTATAGAGGTTGATGAGGAAGAAGAAGAATTTCAAGAGATATAGGACTCAAAAGGACCCTCAAGATAGATTCAAAGAGATCACCCTACATCTTAAATCATTGGTAACAATAATGTAGGTATGAAAACAAGGAGAAGATTGGTAAGTAATATAAATAAAAATATATTTCTCTATTATCCAAGATTTAACCTAAGAGTCTTATAGAATCATGCAAAGACAAATTTTAGATAGGTCTTATGAATATGGAGTTATACCAAATAGATAAGAATGAGACTTGGGAACTAGTTCCTAGGCCTAAATTCAATAATGTCATTGGCACAAAATGGGTGTTTAGAAACAATTTGAATGAATATGGAGAAGTCACTAGAAACAAGTTAAATGAATATTGGTATGCAAGGGATATGCACAAGTTGAAGGATTAGACTTTAAGGATACCTTTACACCAATAGTAAGATTAGAGGCTATCATATTGTTTCTATCATACATGTTCTAAAATATTCAAGGTATACCAGATGGATGTCAAATATTCCTATTTGAATGGGAATTTAGAATATGAAGTGTACATTAAGTAACCTAAAGGGTTCTAACTATCAGATGATAAAGACTATGTTTGTAGATTGAAAAAGGCTCTCTATGGTCTAAATCAAGCTCCTAGATCTTGGTATGATAGGTTAGACAATTATCTATTAGATTAAGGATCCAAAAGAGGAGTTGGAGAAAGTAATATATAAATCAAGGTAGAAGATGACCATTAGTTGATTGTAGTTATCTATGTGGATGACATCATCTTTGGTGGAAATAATGAGAGCATGACCAAGACCTTTACAAAGGTGATGAAGAAAAAGTTTGAGATATCCATGCTAGGAGAACTATCATTTTTTCTTGGGTTACAAATCATTCGACCTAAAAAAGTTATATTCATCTCACAAGCCAAGTACATAAGAGAGATGTTGAATAAGTTTGAGACAAAAGATTGCAAGGCAATTAGTACACCCATGATCACATGATGTAAGTTAATAAAATAAGATGAGTCTTAAAAGGTCAATCATAAGTCATATAGGTCAATGATTATAAGTTTGTTTATACCATGGACTCTAAATCTAATATAATACAAGCAATAAGTCTTTTAGGAAGGTTTCAAGTAGATCTAAAGGAGAATAATCTGTAAGCAATCAAAAGGATACCCATGTATCTCAAGGGGACTATGGAGTATGGATTGTGGTATCCAAGAAATAAAGAGTTCAATATAATATCCTACATAGATTTAGATTGGGTAGGAAGTATAGATGATAATAAAAGTATCAGTGGAGGATCCTTCTTCCTGGTTGGGTGCCTAGTTTCATGGATAAGCAAGAAACAACCATCAATATCATTGTCCACTTATGAGGCTAAGTACATTTAATCATCTTCATTTTTCACTATTAAGACACAAGTGCATTATAATACAAGTGTTATAAGCATCTTAAAGAACCCTATAATGCACTCAAGGACTAAACACATTCCCATTAGGTATCAATTTTTAAGAGAGTAGGTGAGTGAACAAAGTGTCTAACTTGATTATGTTTATACATAGGATAAAATTGGAGACATCTTGACCAAACCACTTCCAAAGGTAACTTTTGAACACCTAAGATAGTAATTGGGTGTAATTATTACTCCTAACAATCATTAAAAAAGTAAATTACTTGGGGGGAGATAATATGCTCATTAGATCCAAGAACAGGTAGTTGTTCCAAGAAGGTATGAATGGAGATAGGGGGATCATGTTTGTATTATGTCTCATAAACTCATAAGTCCCATGCGTTGAAGTTATGCAAGGAGTATGATCCAAGAAGTTGTAGATATCACTTTTTTATTTATGTCAAAGGGGAAGAAAGACCATAATGGAGAGACAAGAATATTTAGTATGTTTTTCCATCAATGACAAAGGGGGATATTTTTTAGCATTGTTCTTATTATTGAAGTTTGGCATTGATATCAAAGGTTCTTAAGAAAGGTTTTCATGAGGTCATTAAACAATGTTCTTATTTGATATAATCATTGATAGGTATGAAAAAATTTGAAGAACATTTAAGACATGTGAGAAAGGTATAAGAGCATTAAGAATTGTTTCAAGCTCAGTTGTCAAGTTTGAAGATCTTGAGAAGCCTAGTCATGACATTGCATGAAGAGACCTTATGAGAAGGTATGAGCTTGATGTTCCAGTGAGATGGATGCATACAGGAATATGAGGATGTATGAGGTTGTTTGATCATTCATATGAGGCATTATAGCACTAGTGAGAGTCTCAGAGTGAGCCTACAAGGGTAGAACCTACAGACCTAGTATGCAACTACACTACGTCTAAACCCTACTTGGCCTAATGAGGCTTGATGATCTATAATCATGGAATCTAAAGGATGTTTTACATTGTTAAATAATGTGATTTTTTTTTGTGAGAATTTAATTAATGTGGAGAGTGCATGAAAAGAGGCTTGAAGGTTAGTTTCAAGGTCTAATGTGGTTTGTAGGTCAAGGTCTAAGCAAGCAAAGAGAGAAATGGTGGATAAATAAGGCATGATTTTTATATTTAAAGATAAGTATGGAAAATGGTAATTTTAAAATTTATTTCATTTAAAATTTTTAAGGTTACAGCAAAAAAAAGTTCTTTAAGGTCTCTCGAGTATACAGAATGAAGGGTTCTCAACCCGAGAAGAACTTTCAAGTGTTCATTGGCATGTGTAACCTCTGCATGAGAACCTAAACTATTGATTATATATGGGGAAGGGTCATATATAAGATCTCTAGGTATTAGTTTTTAAAATGAGGGGAAATCCTTTATGAATAATCATTAACACCAAAAAAAGTGTTAACCCTCTCTAAAAACATAATACTGACCTGATGTGAAAAATATTATTCTAAAGTGATCATAATGGATTTGTTTAGATAATTTATCTATTATAAAATGAATTCAACTCTCTCAGGCATATCCATGTGTGATTGGTTTGTTAGGTGAGTGAGTGGACCTTATAGTAAAGGCCTTGTTTCTCAAAGATTTGATGTAGTTCTCAGACTTGACCAAGTAAAAATTGATAAATGGATGGAGGAAAAATATTGATGATTGTATTTTATTTCCATGATGGTATATAATAAGTTTCTATCCCTAAATTGTGCTAAACTGGTCATACATGTTGACCTATTGCTAATAGGCCTAATGGTGCAAATAATGAGAAAACCAAGTACAAGTGAGAAGGTGATTAGGGATGTGTTATTATGGATTAGGGATGAATAAAAATACATGTATATTTTTTAAAGATGTATAATACATGTTCATATATATATACACACACACACACACACACACACACACACACACATACATACATACATACATATATATATATATATATATATATATATATATATATATATATATATATATATATATATATACATACATACATACATACATATATATATATATATATATATATATATATATATATACACACACATATATATATATACATACACACACACATAGATTTTATATATATATATATATATATATATATATATATATATATATACATACACACACACACACACACACACACACACACACACACACACATATAATTTTCTCTAAAGTTGACTTGTCTAGATCAGTGAGATCTATGTATAGTGAGGTCATGAGATTGGTCTACAAGACCATATTGCTATTAGAGATTATGATATATTTATTTTAGGTTATAATAAGTATGTTTTAATATTATATTCATGATTTTGAAGTTATTTATTGTGTTATTTCATGTTTTATAAATTCATGTTTTCATGACTGTGTTTTGAGACTAGTTGCCATTTCTAAGTGAGCTCTTTGCATAGAAGGGTTTGAGTCCTTTTACCCTATATTGTGAAGTATAAAACACATGGTTTTAGTCCTTAAATAACCTATCATTAGTCTCAAATTATGGGGCCACACCAATGATTTTGTGACATTTTATGTGGTGTATTATTTTTAGTTATGTGGATTTCAGTTTTTTAGTATAGTGTGGTAATTACATTTATTTTTTAGCATGTATGAAAAATAAGAATAGTTATACCTGTTCACTTGTGAATTATATTCTCATATAACCCATTTTGTATATTTACATTGGATAATGTTGATCTAAAAATCATTTTATCAATCATGATGAAAGGTTATTGGTAAACCTATAAAAACCATTTTGTAAGGTTAGTGGTAAACTTGAGAAAACCATGTTGTAAGGTTAGTCGTGAACCTGAGAAAAATATTTTGTAAGGTTATTGGTGAACCTATGAAAACTATTTTTCAAGGTTATTGGTGAACTTATAAAACTAATTGTAGATGAGTCTAAAGGAAAAGCTATGTGATGGCACATGTATGCAGAGAAGATCATGAGCACACGGAGGTGGCATGCTACAATAAAAAAATGAGATATATTATACCATGTAACAACTATGAGGGAGAATGTTAGGATTAGTTTTTACATTGTGTAAATTTGAGTATTTACTAAGAGGTAAATAGTAATAGGTTTGTTATTTAGAATTTATAGTAATATTTTTATAAACAATATTATGATATTAGGTTAGAGTATTATAGTTGTTAAGATATATTGTTAATGAGTTATAACAATATATCATAAATAGGAGTTTGCATAATCATAGGATTTAGAGTGAGAGAAATTACTAAAAAAATTATTGGAATCATATTCTTGTATATTTTTAATGTGTCCCAAATGATTATTAATATAGTGTATGAAAAAATATGATCAAAGAGTGAAATAAATAATATTATGGTGTGTTTGAAATAAATTTGAGTTTATCAATATTTGGCTCTTTAATTTAGTGTTTAGATCTCAACCAAACTTATCATTTGGTATCATATCCATTTAATCACGAGTCATTAATGATGAGTCTATGAAAGCAAATGAGATGTGATTAAATATTGTTCATAAACTATGAGATCATTTATGGTCTTAAGTGGTTAATCTATCATGTTTTTTATAGTTTTCATATACAAGAAAGTTTTCAAAGGCTAATTGTGCAAGTGATCTAGGATTCTATTTCAGCATGGCCTATATAATATTATAATGCCTGATCAAACCTCATATACATGATTTTTTTCAATTCATATGTAGCCAACACCATATAAGCCTATCTATCATTGAAATTTCTGTTGCTACATCATTTTGTTATTTCCAAAGACTGTCTATCACCAAAGATTGCACTTGTGTGCATCCAATCTTGAAGATATATTCTATGCTTAGATTGATTTTTGATGCTCTCTCTTTTCATTTGTGCATGATTAGAGAATTATATTAAAACATTTTTTATCTATGCCTCAATTTTTTGAGTTAATTCATATTGATATAATTAGTCAATGCATTATCCAAAATTAATTTGCACAGTAATTGCATTTTTAGCATTTGTGCCAACTATACACTAGATTTGCATTGGAATATGTTCTCTATAGATAAGTATACTTGGTTTTTGCATCAACTTGGATATTTAATAAGTTAATCCCCATGGTGGTCTGTGAAACTTCCATCACTTCAAACTTCAATCATTCAATAGCATAATTGAGTGAATTCTAAAATTTATAAGGGTAATTTAGCGAGGAATCGATGAACATTAACACTTAAAATAGAGTTACATTGGGATAGAATCACTTGACATTACATTACTGTCAACTTTATATAGTTTTATCAAGATCAATTCAAGTTCCTCAAATCCATGTATGTAATATAACAATTTTTTGATGCTACATTTTATCCTATGAATGAATCTATGTTGTTTTGAGCTAGATGACGCTATCTTCTCCTAATCACCAATATTTCTCCTTGGTATCCATGAAAATTTCAAAATCTCCTTTACCTATCACCATATGAGTTGGGTTCATAAAAATACTAGTGCATTTTTTTTATGTATGTCAAATTGTCTCTGTCGTGTCATATCTAAAGCCCGTGTTATTATTAGTTATAAGGATTTTTAAGTTAAATCTTGTTTCTAGTCTTTATAGGCTTGTTAATATCCATATGGCTAAAGACAAGTTATTCATGTTAAAATCTAAAAATATATTTAATTTGAGAGTTATTAGTTTTCCAATTATTTTCTCAAAATCCATATTGTATAGTCGAGTTATTCAGTCCATGTCAGTAATCTATTATATGTTAAAATTTAAAGTCAATATTTGGGCATCAAAAGTTTTAAAAATGTCAAAAGATTCATTTTTTAAGTATGTCACATTTGTCAAAAAATCAAATAAAAGGACACATTTTTGGGTGACCCCAATGTCCTATGAAAATTTATTATTTCACATTGAGGAGGGATTTCTCCTCGACAAAGTTATGAACTTGAGATTCAAAACTTGATCATCTGAATCAAGCAAATTCTTCTATTAGAGGTTGGAGGATACATGGAGGTTGAAGGTCTCACAGTGACCTCTCATCTATTGCCAATGATGGGGCCATACCAATGATTTGGTGACGTTTTATGTGGTGTGTTAGTTTTAGTTGTGTGGATTTTAGTTTTTTAGTGTAGTGTGGTAGTTACATTTTTTTTCAACATGTGTCAAAACTAAGAATAATTTTTCCTATTCACTTGTGAATTCTATTCTCATGTAACCCCTTTTGTATATTGACATTGGAGAATGTTGATCTAAAAATCATTATATCAATCATGATGAGAGGTTAGTGGTAAACCTATTAAAACCATTTTGTAAGGTTAGTGGTGAACTTGAGAAAACCATTTTGTAAGGTTAGTGGTGAACATAAGAAAAACATGTTGTAAGGTTAGTAGTGAACCTGAGAAAACCATTTTTTAAGGTTATTGGTGAACTTATGAAAAACATTTTTCAACGTTAGTGGTGAACCTAGAAAACCATATGCAAATGAGTGTGAAGGAAGAGATGTGTGATGGAATATGTATGTAGAGAAGATCATGAGCACAAAGAGGTGACATGCGACATTCAAAAAATGAGATATATTGTACCATGTAAAAACTATGTGGGGGGGGGGGGGGGTGGGAGCGGGTGGGGGAATGTTAGGATTAGTTTTCACATTGTGTAAATTTGGGTATTTACCAAGAGATAAATAGTAATAGGTCTACTAATTAGTATTTAGTAGTAATATTGTTATAAACAATATTATGATATTAGGTTGAATATTATAGTTGTTGAGATATATTTCTAATGAGTTATAACAATATATCATAAATAGGAGTTTGCATAATCATAGGATATCAGGTGAGAGAAATTAGTGGATAAATTATATGAATCATATTCCTATATATTTTTAATGTGTCTCAAATGATTATTAATTAGAGTGTATGAAAAAATATTATAAAAGAGTGAAATAAATAATATTATGGTGTGTTTGAAATAAATTTGAGTTTATCTATGTTTGACTCTTTGATTTAGTGTTCAGATCTAAACTAGACTTATCAGCTAGTTAGTTAATTTATTGATTGAATTAGAAGATATAACACTTTAAATAGATAAATAAAGTTTTTTAGACTATCATTAGGGTACAAATAAACTATCATGAAGATATAACAGGGGTATTGTAGATGACTATCAAGTTCAAATGACCTAATCTATCTTGAAGAGACCTAATTGAGTGAAGGAACCTAGAAGGTAGTTTGAGAGGGCTAAGAATATGAAGAGATGAAGAGCTGGTCATCATCAGTCAGTTGAGAAACAAGATGTCCTGAAGGTGATTAATGCAATCAAGTGGCCAAGTTGGTGCTGAGTCATCTAGGGGGTTGGTGCCTCCTTGCAAGTAGGTGCTTGCTAAAGCCTAGTCAAGAGGGTGCTTGGATAGTTGGGGTTAGTGCTCCAAATGAATTTGGTGCTTCACTAAATATTTATGTTTATCTTTTAGGATTTTATTCCCTTTTCATCATCAGTGGGTTTTATTCCCCTTGAGGGTTTCCCACTTAAAAAAGTATTCTATGTGTTATTTGATTATCTCATGCTCATGGTTCTTAATGTTTTTCTTGTTTACTATTTTATTTTGATAGTTCATGAATGATAACTTAAAGTTGTAAATTTTTTGAATACTGATTCACCCCTCCCTCTTAGTCATTATGATTCTAATAATTTCCAGTCTCAATCACATTTAATGTACTCAAGGACACTATCATACTAGCCTCACTTGCACTTGCACCAACACTTAAGTGGGGAGAACTACATCAAGATTGATCACTCATTGGGGTATTGGTATGTAGGAAACTCTCTTCATAGCAGGGATTTTAGGATGTCTAGCCTACCCTAATAATAAAGACACTTTTTAACTCATATCAACTAGATGCCACAATTACATGGAGGATTAGGGTTTCATAATAAATCAATATTTATAGAAAAAACATAGGGTTTTAGGAATTTTTCATGTTGGAATATACCTCAGATATCTATAAATAGGTGCACCCATAATTTTGGGGTATTCCTACATAAAGGACACTATAACCAATATCGAGACACTACCACTCCATTTCCAATAATGGTGGCACTTTTTAAATATGACACTACTATATAGGAGGGTTTCTCACACCAAGATATACTTTATGACACTCAAACTAGCTTCCACCTTAGTTTATAGCACCCATATCATCTATCTTAGTTGTGTTCTAGCTATGTTCTTACTTGCACTATTTATTACTATTTTTAGAAAAGTCAAAGCTAGTCAATTGTATAATAACTTAGTGGTTATATTTATTGCATATTATTTTCATGATTTAGTTTAATCATCTCTTTAACAAAATAGGATTTAGATTCACTAAGTCCTAAGATGTTAAAAACTTAGGTGAACCTAACTTACTTTGAACATTGCATAAACCCTAACCCTAAATAACCATAGGGTTTGAATTTCTAGAATTTAGATTTCATATCCATACATTTTATAATTTTATTTTATCTAGTCATGATAATAATGATAGAAGAGGTGTATCACTTTCTGGTCTAAAGCTTAGTACTTTAATTTTCATGCTTGTTCCCTTTAATTCAAAATAAACTTAGAAAAGACATATACTCATGTATTCATGATGTTTCATAGCAATTAAAAGTACTATAATGTTTATTTATTTCTTTACCATGCATATTTATTGTATGTGGAATTAAATTAAGGAATCAATATTTAATCACTTAGATAATACATTACATAAGATAACAGTTATACTACCTGAAATTAATAAGACTCTTTTAGATGCATTTTCCTCTTTAGTTCACTTTGATCCATTTTGTATCACTCCTAGACATAAGGAAACATTATTGGTCTCACTTATACCTCCTCATTCTTGATCACACATATCTATCCATCATCTCACCTCTACTGTTATCCCAATTGTCTTAGTATACCATGTATTCTAGGTTATGATGTACACATGTGGTCCTAAAGCTTGGAATGTTAACAACACCCATGGCTATAACTTTGCTGATCAAAGTAGTACTTCTTCAGGTATAGTTTCTATTGGTTGAATATTTTGTCGATCTACGTAATAATAAAAAAAATAGGTTTGATCATCCAAAGTAGGAAGATTGGTTGGCCAAATGTGTAGGTTTACCACATCAAAAGGGGACTAATCTCTGCTCTCATCAAGGGGAGGTTCCCTATAGATATGCTATATATATATATACATATATATATATATACATATATATATATATACATATATATATATATATATACATATATATATATACATATATATATACATATATATATATATATATACATATATCTATACATATATATATATATATATATACATATATATATATATATAGAAAATAATACTCAAGGGTAGGATAAAACATCCATCTCTCTTTTTTCAGAGATGATGCGTGCAAATCAAAGTAGAAATCTTAGGGATAATGATAGAAAGCAATCCTCTTCTTTCAGAATTACCATTCAAAAAACCATAAGAATCTTACTGGTAGTAATTGCAAAATGTAACCAAGGTCGTAGTAACCAGCAAATTGAGATGTAGCACAAAGTCTCCACCTAAATTTCCCAAGAGTGAGATACGAAGGACAATGAGGGCACAAATTCATCCCATGGTCCTTTAAATAGAAACAAAAATAAAAAACACTAAAGGCAATTGTTGGGGCACAAAGTCTCTCCACAGTTGGCTTCAGGATGCCTTCCTGACTACTTTCACTAATTCTACTTATTATATTAAAGGAATAGAAAATATATTAAGGAAAAAGACATAAGAACAGTTTCCCCAACAACAAAGATATCATAGCACAAAGTCTGAAAAGTAACTTGCTTTCTTATTCCAATAACAAAATATGATCAACAATTTGAGCTCAAAATCTTAGTAATGCCTTTCAATTTGGGCAGAGTTTTGTTTCTACTAATCAGAGAGAGATCCTTTAAAAAAATAAAAGAGAATTATATAGCCTCTTCAAGAAGGACTCAAGAACAATAACACATCATGTTGCATTGAATTTTGTTAAGAAGACATGCTAGAATTTAGGGGCATTTACCCATTTGCTTTTCTCAATGCAGAGAAATGGGTCAAGCTATTAAAAGTTTGCATCTTTCAATGTCCACCTGAGGATCCACTTCTAGAAACATATCTGATGCATAAATGTTTCTAGTCCTTCCTCATCATTCCTCATTTTCTGGTTATTTGAATCATGTCCTTGATTCAATTCAATGCTTTATTCCTTAGTTTCTTTCTATTGGTCTTTTGAGAAACCTTGCAGAAGATGACACTTGGTAGCTTTCACTTACTTCAGTAGTTTAATGAAGGTTCGCTACAACCCTTACTTAGGAAAAGAGATATAAAGGAAGAAACTATAGATGTAGACACGTGGCAGCTTCTGTCGAGCTCTTAGCTACCTTTGAAAAGTCTTTAGGACTTATATTAGTTTCTTCCAGAGGATGACATGTGGTAGCTTTTGCTGCATTTGATGAGAGACACATGGCATGTTTCACTACTTTGAAACTGTCTCAATAGATGACACGTGGCAACTTCCATTATGACTTTCTAAGGGACATGTGGTAGCATTGTGAATTTTCTATTTCTTTAGACTTTTCCTTCAGAGAAAAAGTTTGAAGAAATTCTTTCGAATAATTTGTCTAAAGGAATTGTCTCTTTGTCACTTTTGCCATGGAAAATTTTTCAAAGGAAATCCCTTTACTCTTTTGGATTTTGAATTGGTCCATTTTCCCCCTTCCTACCCTCCACAAGGGATGTTTGAGCTCCAAATTAGCCTTTCAAGTTTTTGCAATGGTTCACTTCAGCTTCTGAGTGTCCTCCAAAAGGGTTGTTTATCCCTTGGAAATTTTCCTTAGTTGATTTTATGTGAATCTCAAATTCTGACACGTAGCAACATCTGCTATGAAATAGGTAAGGAGATGTGGTAGCATCCATTGAACTTGTAGAAGCTTTAGATGCCTTTTGAGTGTCTTGCAAAAGATGACACTTGACAGCTTCTCCTGCATTTTAGAAACACTATAGAACCATGTGGGATTCATCTTAGATTCATGTATATGATGCCACTTGGCGTGTTCCACTTAACTTACAAAGGACACGTGGAAACATCCATTGCTCTTAGAAACGAAGTGAAATGAGGCTCAAAAGATGACACTTTGCAGCATTTGCTAAGTTCTATCAGGTTTTTGTTTCCTTCCTTAGTCACTTTTACCATAGAAATTCCCTCTCCAAGGGCACTTGTGTCTTTGACGCTTGGGGCACTCCTTTGAACTTGTTGCTTGAACTAACCGATTAAACCAGCTTTGGTTCAATGGTTCAATGGTTCAATCCCTTATTTCTATTGACTGCTTAAACCAAGATTCTTTGAAACAAGCCTCATTGAACCTGTTGAACCTTGAACCCATTGAACCTTGAACTTGTCCTAAAAATGACCAAGTTGTAAAAACTTGTTCTTTTGATTGAACTTGCCTATAGAAGCCTTTGAACCTATTGAACCATTAGTCTGTCACTTCCTTTTTCTTTCTAAGCTCTTTGATCTTCATCGTACTAGTTAAACCTTTGAACTTGTGAACTCATTGAACCCTTTAGTTCAAGGTTCAACGGTTCAATGGTTCAATACTTGCTTAGAAGCTTGCCGATGAACTCTTTTGGTTGAACCTTGTCGTTGAACCAACTTTGAAATCACCTAAGTGTTGAAAGCTTGCTTCTTTCCTACAGAGTCTGTAGAAATCAACCTGTGAAGCTCATAGAACTTGGCCTGCAAGAGTTCATAGATTTTCTTCCTGTAGAGTCTTTAGATTCAAGCCTGCAGAGTCCATAGATTTTTGAGAAGATTGAAAAATGAGGAATTTGAATGATCAAAACAAATTTTGAGAAGGGAAGAGATTATTTTGGTCTGTTGAACTAAAATAGTTCACATGTTGTCCCAAAGTCTATTTTTGGGGACAACAGCTAGCTCCAGTTGGGGAACTTCTATCAATTGTAAAAAAGAATTAAAGGGAGTAGAATCTAGAATCTCTAGTGTCTCCATGTGTACCATTGGGTTATGGAGTCATTCTACCTAAAAATGGAAGGCATCGAAAATGGAGACAAGAAAAAAAAAATAGAATTAAAAACTATAAAAATATACATATGTATAGATGAAATGATCTAATACTTCAAGAGTTGAAGTGTTTTAGATGCTGCCCACTATGAGGCAGAGAAAAGAGTGTGCCATCTTGATATTTCAGTAGAAATATATTTTCACCATTGTGTTGATGAATTATAAATGGGCCTCTCCAAAGGGAATCAAACTTTCCATGCATCCCTTTTGGTTCTCTCCTTTTGTCCCACAACAAGTCTTGATCCCCAATCTGGAAATCATGATTTTTGGCCTTTTAGTCAAAGAGTTTCTTACCAGACTTTGATGAGCAATAATTTGTTCCACCACCATGGTTCTCTATTCATCTAGCTTAGTCAGGCACATGATTCTCTTATCAAGAGAGCTTTCATATGTCTGATCTTCAATTGCCTTCACCAATTTCAAGGCTAACAATTCTAAGGTGATTGGTATCTCAGCATTAATACCATAAAGAAGTTGAAAAGGAGACATACCAATTGCCCTTTTTGGTGTGATTCTGTTTGCCCATAGAGCATCAACCAATTCTTTATGCCATTTCCTTTGATTGTCATCTGCTAACTTCTTGATGATAGTTACTAGGTTCTTATTGCTTGATTCAGCTTGTCCATTCCCTTGTGGAAAATAGTTAGAAGAATGGGAGAGTGTAATTCCATAATGGAAATAGAATTGTGTAATCTCCTGGGAGGTGAAACAAGCTGAATTATCAGTAACAATTTTGGTTGGAACTCCAAACCTGGAAATGATATTCTCCTTGAGGAAATTACATACAACTTCTAAATTAGCATGCTTAATTGGGATTGCTTCTACCCACTTGCTGAAATAGTCAGTTGTTGTAATGACATAATCATGTCCAAAACATGAAGATGGGTTTATAGTACCAATAAAATCAATCCCCCATTGTTGGAAAGGTTCATCTATGATCACTGGCTTGAGAGGTAGGGCAGGTAACTTGGGTCTTCCAACAAATTGCTGGCAGAGTTCACATTTTCTCACCCACTTATATGCATCTTGGAAAAGAGTTGGCTAGTAATACCTGGCTCACAAAATCTTGTGAGAAGTTATAGGAGCCAAAAAATATCCTCCATAGGCTAGATTGTGGAAAGACTTCAAAAGTTGGTTTTGTTTCTCTTTGTCTACACAGCGAAGGAATACTCCATCTATGGTTCTCTTATACAAGCCATTGTCTCAAAAGACAAAATTGGCAGCTTTCAACTTGATAGTCCTCCTTTCTTTATAAGACAAATGAGCAGGACATTCACCATAAGTAAGGAAATGAAAAATATCTAAATACCACTCATTGGTAGTGGAGACAAAAAAGACTATTGGTGTGTCTTCCACTTTAGTTTCTACATGCTATGTATCTTTTGACTCGTTGTCAGCAATTAATTGGCATAGGCCTTTTCCCCTGACCAGCTTTATTGGCTTGATGTCTAGATAAAAATCTTGGATCTTTACAATCCAATTGCCTCTTTTTGTCCCAAACTCCTGCTGAGTTAATATGGACTTGACTGTAGTGTCAGGAACTAAGGCAATAGTGTGTGAATTCAGGATATAGAAGTAGAAATGTTTTGCTGCTTTGACCACAACATAAGCATGCTTCTCTAAATTTGAATACTTCATCTCATGGGTTTTGAGAGGGCAACTCATAAAATAAATAGGATATTTCATACCTTCTTTGTCTTGTTGAACAAGAATTGTTGAAAGCGTGTGTTCAGAAGCATAACTGTATATGATGAAATCTTTGTTATAATCTGGACAAACCAAGGTAGGGGTGTGGGAAATGGAAGTCTTGGTATCCTAAAATTTTGACTTGCCTTCTTTAGTCTAGATGAAGGTGGTCTTCCCTTTCATCATGTTCACAATGTGTCTAGTATTCTCAGCAAATTTGGGGATGAACCTCCATAATAAATTCACCTTTCTGAAGAAAGAGTGAACATCATTTTTACTTGTAGGCAAATTAAGCTCTTAAATAGACTTGACTCTGTCTAAGTCAATCTTTATGCCTTCTTTAGACACAATGTGTTTGAGGATTTTCCCCTCTATTTCTCCAAAAATAGACTTCTTAGGGTTCAAGGAAATACCATTCTAGTGACAACGCTCCAACACTTGTTGTAAGTGGCGTACATGATCAAAACAGTGCTTTGAAAAAAATGGTTAAGTCATCAAGGTATACCACTATGAATTTACCCATCTCATCTTTGAAATCCAAGTCCATTGCTCTTTGAAAGGTGGCACTAGCATTTATCAAGCCAGAAGGCATTCTTTTATATGTAAATGTACCCCAAGGTGTGGTGAATGCAGTCTTGTATTGGTCTGCTTCACCAACTTAACTTGATTATATCTTGAGAAGTCATCTAACATTGATAATATCTCTGAACCTATCACTATTTGAAGCACTTGATCCATAATTGGCAAAGGGTAATTATCTTTCAAAGATGACTGATTTATATTCCTAAAATCTATACAAATGTGAATTTCACCACTCTTCTTCCTTACAGGCACTATGTTTGAAATCCATGTGGAATGATGGATTGGGAAGATGATTCTAGCATTTAACATTTTTTGTATCTCAGACAAAATATTACCTGATAATTTTGGATTGTACTGTCTAGATTTTTGCTTATAGGGAATTGAGTCATCCTTGAGAGGAATGTCATGGAGAATTTCATCAGGTCTGAGAGACTTCAGGTCTTCATAAGAATATGCTAAGACATCCATGTATTGACAAAGTAAAGTGGTGAACTTGAATCTTTCTTTAGGGGTGTAGCACTTACCAATATTAACCATCTTGGGATTTTATTTAGTAGTCATATTTACTTGATCAAATCCCTAAGAGAAACTTGAATCTATTTACTATTGTTTGATGAATCTATCATGCTTGTCAAATAGTTTCTCAAGAGAAACTAGGCCTTTGGGAATTTTATTTTCTTTCAGCTGTAAGAATTCTTCATTTATATCTAAACTAGATTCAGAGGCTGATTCATACTTTTGAGATTCACTGCCTTCAAAACATAGTTGTTTGAAATTGTCTTCTCATTCTAGGAGGGCAATGATTTGATGATCATCATTGAATACTTGCCAATGATCAGCATTGTCAGGAACACTTGGTTTACAGACTAGCTCAATATTATACCTATTTTCTTTGAAATCTGAGTGAGAAGCTAAGAGAGTTCTTGAAACAACAAGTGCATCAGCTCTGTCATTAGATTCTCTGAGTATGGAAAAATTGTTAAAAGCATCAAAGCTTTCAATTTGGTCCCAAACTAGGTTATGGTAGTGGCGTAATCTTTCATTCTTGGTTTGGTATAGATTTCTCACCTAACAAACCACTAATTCAGTATCCCCTTTGGCATGAATAAACTTGATGCCTTTGTCTTGAGCAGCCTTCAATCCAAGCAACAGAGATTCATATTAAGCTTTATTGTTAGTATTGCTAAATTGTAATTTGTAAGATAAAGGAAACATATCTCCTTGAGGAGATATCAACACAATTTTGGCTCCCAAATTAGTAAAGGAGAAACTGCCATCAAATTCCAGAGTCCATACCTCATCAGATACTAATTTTTCTTTGGATTTTCCTTCATTAGAGAGGGAAGATCCTTCTTCGTTTGTATTACAACCTACTAGTTCTTCTGCTATTCTAGTTAAACTAGTTTTTGGGTTGACACTTTCAAGAATTTTATCAGATGCTTTATGCACTTCATCTGTAAATATAAAGTAGTTACCCATACCTGAGGATTCAAAAAGAATTTGAGCTTCAGGAGCTGATGTTTGAGTGACAATATATTTTGATTCCTTTTCAGGAAGCAGCCTTTGCATGGTGCCTTTAATAGGGATCCTTGCTTCAGATAAGTCCATGCTCAATTCTCCACCAACATCCTTGTAGAAATTTCACCCAAGTAGGATACCATAGGATGCTATAACATCAGCCACCAGAATTGTCATCTTGATTCTTTTGTCTGGAAAGGCTACAAATACAAATTGGGCATCCTTGATTTGTCCCAACAATGGCACTTGATTGTTCTCCATGGAGAAACATCTTCCAAATGTCTTGGTTAATGTGAGATCAAGAGATTCAGCTACTTTAGCAATCTTGACATTGTCAGATGCACCTCATTTTATAATACAATTACTTAACTTGTGACCATTTACTAACAAGGAAACATAGAAAGGTTCTATTTTCCCAAGGGCAGCTGGAGGAGTACTAACAAGATTATTTGGAATGGGCATGTTCTTTGGGGAATTAGGAGTTACTTTCTTAACCTCTTGTCTTACATGGATGATTTAGTTTTTGACACATTGGACTAGCTTATCTAATTGATCAAGATTAGATTGCAAATATTCAAATTCAGACATTTGTATATTTTGTCTTTTTGACATGATCGATTATGTCAAATGGCTAAATTGAGATAGGTACAGAGGAAGGTATTTCAACCTTCTGAGTTTTAAGAGGGATGGGAGGAGGGTTGGTTTGTGAAATTGAAGTAGAAGGTGAAGGTGAAATTGATGTACTTACCTTTTGGGTGATCACCAAATCCTTTGACTAGAAAGGTAGAGTGGTTCCATGCTTAGCAATTGTAATTGTTGGTTGAGGTTGCTCCTCTGTCCTCCCTTTATCAGCTTGCTGGACTGATTAGTTCTTAGACCTAGTAAACACTGCATATGATCCATCAAAAGCTTCTCCTTTGCTTCTAGGTTCATCTTGGTAGTTCAAGAAACCAATGTGGGAGTCACTAATTGATTCTTCTTGATTTTCTACAAGGAGATCAGTGTCATTTTATTGATTCAATTCAGGGTAGAAAGAGAACTCTGATTCTACTTCAAGATATCCCATTGTTGAATTGGTTAGAGGAGCTTCCAGGGCAAGTTTTCCTTGTCGGGGAAGAATATGATTTTGTTGCCCTTGATTCCTAGAAGCATTACCCTGATATGATTGATTTAGAAATATCCTTCTTAGCATATCTCTGTATGAAGGAGCATAAGACATTCCTTGTGCCATTTGCTTTTTGAGAGCAACTCATTTTCCAACTTCTACACCATTGGATCTATGGTGCTTATAGATGAATATTCAGAAGATGATGAAGGTCTATTTCTATTTGGATCTCTTCTTATCTTCCCTACTAAGATGAGATCATCTTCTACCTCAATGGCCAACTATTGAGCTACAACAAGATCTATTTGACCAGCACGTCTAAAAAAAAACTTACTTTAGGTAAGTAAGAATTAATGAAGAATCATTTGAGATTCTCAGCTATAGGTCAAGCAATTACAGGAATTATGTTTCTCAATTTTTCAAACTTGGCTATGAAGTCCCTCATTAGTTCATGAGGATCTTTTTTCATCTGTGTGAGTTGATCCAAAAGTGCATGTGCATCTTCTGTAGGTTTGAATCTGGCTTCAAACTTAGCTTTGAGGGTATTCCAATTAGTTACTGACTGAGCCTGTAGATGATAGAACCAATCTGCAATAGCACCTTGTAATATTTCTACAAATAGCCTGACTGCTACATCTTCAAATTTTACTCCAATTACACCACAGGCTATGTTGAAGGCTGAAATGTGTTCATTAGGATGAACTTTCCCATCACCATAGAATTTGGGGAAATTCTTCCTTGAATTATGTGGGAGCTCATGTAGAGGTGGAGTAAGATTGAGAGGACCAAAATAATTACCCCAAGGGCCTTGAGCTACCAATATAGGATTATGGAAAAGAGGAATAATAAATATCAGAGGGGTAATTATGGGTAAAGCTTTATCGACAGTAGAAGTAGATACTTCGTTTGGCAATGGAGACTTGACTTTAGTAAGAGGAAAGCTCTTGGTTTGTTAGAGGCGAGATGGTGAAGGAAACATATCAAAATTACTTTATTGTACCAACTCGAACACATGGTCAACAATACCTTTAGCCCTTTGGGTTCGTGTACACCTTGAATCTACTATATTGTGAAACAAAAATGGAAAAGAATTGACCTTGCTTTAGTTTGAAGCTTGAGGGTTTAAACTGTGCATTCTTTCCCAGTTAGTGTGGAGGTGAATGGTAAGGTTATAATAATAATGGGTAAAACATAGAAATGGAATGGAGTCTATAATGGATAATGGTAGAGACTGATTCCATCTAAAACTTGAGGATTCATAATGCACATAACTATATCCCCAGTGGAGTTGCCAAAACATGTTGGTTGAATATTTTGTCGATCAGCGTACTGATAAACAAAATAGGTCTGATCATCCAAAGTAGGAAGATTGGTTGGCCAAATGTATAGGTTTACCACATCAAAAGGGGACTAATCTCTCCTCTCATCAAGGGGAGGTTCCCTATATATATATATATATATATATATATATATAATAATAATACTCAAGGGTAGGATAAACCATCCATCTCTCTTTTTTCAGAGATGATGCATGAAAATCAAAGGAGAAATCTTAGGGATAATGACAGAAAGCACTCCTCTTCTTTCAGAAGTACCATTCAACAAACTGCAAGAATCTTCCTGATAGTAATTACAAAATGTAACCAATGTCATAGTAACCAGTAAATTGAGATGTAGCACAAAGTCTCCACATGAATTTCCCAAGAGTGAGATACAAAGGACAATCAGGGCACAAAGTTGTCACAAGGTCCTTTACATAGAAACAAAAAGAAAACACACTAAAGGCAATTATGGGGGCACAAAGTCTCTCCACAGTTGGCTTCAGGATGCCTTCCTGACTACTTTCACTAATTTTGCTTATTGAATTAAAGGAACAAAAAATATATTAAGGAAAAAGACATAAGAATAGTTTCCCCAACAACAAAGATATCATAGCACAAATTCTGAAAAGTCACTTGCTTTCTTATTCTAATAACAAAATATGATTAACAATCTAAGCTCAAAATCTCAGTAATGCCTTTCAATTTAGGCAGAGTTTTGTTTTTGATAACTAGATAGAGAGATCCTTGAAAACAATAAAAGAGAGTCCCTTATATAGCCTCTTCAAGAAGGACTCAAGAATAGTAACACATCATGTTGTATTGAATTTTGTTAAGAAGACATGCTAGAATTTAGGGGCATTTACCTATTTTCTTTTCTCAATGCAGAGAAACGAGTCACACTATTGAAAGTTTGCATCTCTCAATGTCCACTTGACAATCTGCTTCTAGAAACATATCTGATGCATAAAAGTTTCTAGTCTTTCTTCATCGTTCCTCCTTTTCTAGTTATGTAAATCGGGTCCTTGATTCAATTCGATGCTCTATTCCTTAGTTTCTTTCTACTGGTCTTTTGAGAAACCTTGTGAAAGATGACACTTAGCAGCTTCCACTTACTTCAGTAGCTTAATGAAGGTTTGCTACAACCCTTACTTAGAAAAAGAGATATAAAGGAAGAAATTGTGGATGTAGACATGTGGCAGCTTCCATCGAGCTCTTAGCTACCTTTGAAAAGTCTTCAGGACTTATATTAGTTTCTTACAGAGGATGACACGTGGCAGCTTCTGTTGCATATGATGAGAGACATGTGGCATGTTCTACTACTTTGAAACTATCTCAATAGATGACACATGGCGACTTTCATTGTGACTTTTTAAGGGACACGTGGCAGCATTGTAGGTTTTCTATTTCTTCAAAATTTTCCTTCGGAGAAAAAGTCTAAAGAAATTCTTTCAGACAATTTGTCCAAAGGAATTGTCTCTTTGTCACTTTTGCCAGGGCAACTTTTCGAAAGGAAATTCCTTTGCTCTTTTGGCATTTGAACTAGTCCATTTGCCCCCTTCCTTCCCTCCGCAAGGGCTGTTTGAGCTCTAAATTAGCCTTTTAGGTTTTTACAATGGTTCACTTTGGCTTCTGAGTGTCCTCCGAAAGGGCTATTTGTCTTTTAGAAATTTTCCTTCGTCAATTTTATGTGAATCTCAAATTGTGACATATAGCAACATCCACTGTGAAATAGGTAAGGACACATGGTAGCATCTGTTGAACTTGTAGAAGCTTTGGATGCCTTTTGAGTTTCTTATAGAAGATGACACTTGGCAGCTTCCACTGCATTTTAGAAACACTATAGAACCATGTGGGATTCATTTTAGATTCATGCAGATGATGCCACTTGGCATGTTTCACTTAACTTAGAGAGGACATGTGGTAGCATCCACTACTCTTAGAAACAAAGTGAAATGAGGCTTGGAAGATGACACTTGGTAGCATCCGCTGAGTTCTGTCGGGTTTCTTTTCCTTAGTCACTTTTGCCACAAAAATTCCCTCCACAAGGGCACTTGTGTCTTTGATGCTTGGGGAACTCCTTTGAACTTATTGCTTGAACCGACCGATTAAACCAACATTGGTTCAATGGTTCATTCCCTTATTTCTATTGACCACTTGAACCAAGATTCTTTGAAACAAGCCTTATTGAACCCATTGAACCTTTTGAACCTTGAACTTGTCCTAAAAATGACTAAGTGTTAGAAAATTATTCTTTTGATTGAACCTACCTATAGAAGCCTTTGAACCTATTGAACCATTAGTCCGTCACTTCCTTTTTCTTTCTAAGCTCTTTGATCTTCATCATATTGGTTAAACCTTTGAACCTGTGAACTCATTGAACCCTTTGGTTCAAGGTTCAATGGTTCAATGGTTCAATACTTGCTTAGAAGCTTGCTAATGAACTCTTTTGGTTGAACCTTGTCGTTGAACCAACTTTGAAATTGCCTAAGTGTTGAGAGCTTACTTCTTTCCTACAGAGTCCATAGAAATCAACATGTGAAGCCCATAGAACTTGGCCCGTAGAGTCTATAGATTTTCTTCCTGCAGAGTCCATAGATTCAAGCCTGCAAAGTCCATAGATTTCTAAGAAGCTTGAAAAATGAGGAATTTGAATGCTCAAAAAAAATTTTGAGAAGGGAAGAGATTATTTTGGTCTATTGAACCAAAATAGTTCACATGTTGTCCCAAAAATGAGAAGTCTATTTTTGGGGACAACAGTTTCCATCTTATATCTCCTACAACATTTTGACACATACAAAGAAATTTTGTATGCTACACTTCGTGACACTCAATTGCCTCAAACATCTTATCTAGATTATGTTACTTCCATAAATAATACTATAAAATGGATAAAAGAGCATATTTATTTAGAGAGGGAAGATCTCCCACCTCAAAACATCATATATTTACACTTACAACTCTACAATTCATTATGAAATAATGAGGTATGTGTCAAATGGGTTTTAGTCAACAATGGATTAAGGTTGAACATTTTCAATATCTATATTCTTTGACTTCTTAATATACATGCTAAGTATTTAGATCCTTATGATATGAAAATTTGAGGGTTTGATAATATTCCAAGCAAAATTTTGGGTTAGATCATTACTAAACCTTACATTGGGTCCTAGAATACTACCTACCACATGTCAAGTTATGCTTAATGATCTTATTTACAATATCTTGATTACAAGGATGTGGATTCATGATATGCGCATTGTTTCATCCACTTTACATGTATGTGTAAAATTATCTACAAAGTCATATCTATACATTCCTTATGGATAAATAACCATTCAAGTATTGTCAACATATATATCCTTCACATAATTTTATACATTACATAGATTTTTCTATAACAGCACTCCAGTATACTATTCAGAGTGCACATATCACTCCCCTAGTTACTTCTAAAACACATGATAATAAGTTCACCTCTCATTTTACATTGAGATATTTCCAAAGTATGGGTTACATATGACATGGACTTAGCAAACATGAGCATACAATCCTTAATCTCATTGAAGCATATGATCGATAGGGTATAAAATAACTTAGATATATAGATAACACATCCAATTATAAGTCCTCTCACCATAATTATCTGCATATGATGTTTTCTCCACCTATTCTATGGGTAGACAATATGGTAAACCATGTTTCTACATACTCAATTATTTACCTTGATCTTATTGATGGTACAACTTATCCAAATCTACCTACTTTTGATGAGTTTGATAACAATGAGGTTCTTTTATAATTCATGGGTGTATGTGAGGATCTCCCTTCCTTCTATCATAAGAATAGGTTCCTCATTCCATAAATGCTTAGGCATACTTTGGTAATAATTTAGATGAATTAGATGATATGTTACTCAATACATATGATACTATCCCTACAACACCATACACTATGGATTGATTTATGCTATTAAATTAAGAAATAGTCAAATTCAATTATGACACATATATTTATCTTTATATCATACTATTGATTATTGCCTTGCATAAATCACATGATATGAGTATATGTCAAATTTCAAAAGATTTTCCTGAAGTATTCATCTAGGCTTATCTTGATATGCTGGGCATTGATTCCTAATTGTGGTACACAAAATTAAAATATATCTTGATGCCAAATTACTTAAACAAAAGATTAAAAAAAATACACCCCAAAGTTGCTATTTAGTAAAAGATGAGATCCAATGGCTATTGGATGTTGGTTTTATTAGAGTAGTTGCCCATCCATAATGGGTTACTAATATTATTCTTATTATAAATCCTAATGACCAAATCTGATGTTGTGATTCTAGATGACTAAAAAATCATATCCTAAGGATAAATTTCCTTTACCCAACATCAATCTGATAGTTGAATCCATAATAGACTATAATATGCTCTCCTTTATACATGGTTGCACTGGGTATAATCAAATTAAGGTCTCTAAAGAACAAGAAAATACTTCTCTTACCATACCATGAGGCACTTTCTTCTATATAGTCATGATTTTTTGATTAAAAAATGTAGGTGCAACATACCAATGGATAATGACACCTATATTTCATTATCTCATTCATAATATAGTCAAAGATTATGTCAGTGATTTGTTTGCAAAATCAAAAGAGAGATAACATCATGCAATAGATTTGTGATAATTTTTTGAGAGACTCAAAAAATAAAATATATGAATTAATCCCAATAAATGTGTATTTGGGGTTTCATTGGGTAATTTTTTTGGATTTATAATATCCCAATGTAGCATTGAGGTTGAACCAAAGAAAGTCAATGCGGTCATGGATATGCCTCCTCCTACCAATTTAATGCAACTTTGCTCCCTCTAATGCAAAATTAAATAAATACATTGCTTTGTGGCACAACTCACAAATAAGACCCAATAATTCATCAAATTACTTAAAAAGGATGTAAAATTTGAATGGGACATCACATGTTAAGAAATATTTGACATGCTTAAATAATACTTGTTAAACCTACTTATCTTTGTCCCACCAGTACCTAACAAGCCACTTCTACTTTACCTCTTAGCAACGATGATCAACATAAAGAGAAAACCATTTAATACCTCAGTCATACACTTGTTTATTATGAAATAAATTATCCATCAATCAAAAAAATATATTTGGTAATTGTATTTTCTACTCAAAATCTCTAACACTATATGATTACCAATAAGACACAAGTCATTATTAAAGTTGATCCTATAAAATTCTTCATGTCAAAACTACATCTCTCAGGATGTATTGCAAAATGGGTTATGTTACTCATCATATTTAACCTCAATATCATTTTATACAAATCAATAAAAGGCCATATAATTATATATAAATTTATAATAACCCCATTGTTGGATATAAATACTATTAATGATGATTTTAGAGATGACTTCACAACATATAATACCGATTTTGATGTGTGGATAAAGTTCTTTGATGGTTCTATGTGTGCATCTATTGTCAGATCTAGAATTTTTTTCATAAATCCACTTGGGCACATTGTACCCCTCATTTAGTGATTCAGTTTTTCATACACCAACAATATCATAAAATATGAAGCTCTTATCTTAGGCCTTCAAGAAACTTAGGCTCTCTAGATCAAATCAATTAAATTTTATGGGACTCAATTAATTATCAATCAAATTATAGATATATATCAAACTAAATAAGAATGCCTCATTATTTAAAATAATATGGTTTAATGTCTATAGGCTTAGTTTGAAAAATTATCTATTAAAAATATCCCACTTAAATATAATCACCATGCCAATGAAATAGCTAGTGCTCATCATTCATCCGTATCAACATAGATGATGATCATGATCCTTTCACTATAAAATCATTAAAATCTGTATCAGTTTTCCATGTAGACTTTATATCTCTAATGGTTCTAGTTACCACTCATATCATAACACCATTCGAATGGTTCTTTAAAATATACAACTAATTACATAAATCTATTATACTTGATACTTTCACAAGAAATGAAAAGTGTAAACTACAAATAAAATACAACTAATATGTCATTATTGGTTGGAAATTATTCCAAATATCTTTTGAGAGACACTCTAATCTTTGATAACTAAGGAAGCTAAGTTGGCTAGAAAAGAAGTACATGACTTGAATGTAGTGGTCATTTTAGTGGTAAATCAATGTCATACAAGTTTACTATTGGCTAACCATGGAACATGAATGCTAATAATACACCAAGTTATGCAACAAATGTTAATTCCATGGTAACCTACACCATTTACCTTCATAGTAACTACAACCCATCATATCCCCTTGGTCATTTATGCAATGGGGTTTTTATCTGATTAGTAAGATAAAACTAGAATCTATAAGAGGTCACACATTCATTATCATAGCTAAAAAATATTATTAAAAATGGGTGGAATCTATCCCATTACAATCCAAAAAGGGAGAAGATATATGTTGTTTCCTCATGGCCAAAATTATTTCCCACTTTGGCCTCCCAACAGCTATAGTCATAGACAATAAAACCTCTTTCAAGAATAAAATAGTAAAGAAATTTTGTGCCAAATAAAAAATTTGACACACACTCTCTACTCCATATTACCCACAAGGAAATGGTCAATCAAAATCAACATACAAGATAATCAATAGTATTTTCAGCAAAATAATTACCAAATTTGTTAATGACTAACACAATTAGCTCATTTATACATTATGGGATTACCACACCAGTCTATGCACACTAATAAGAGCTACTCCTTATTCAATAGTATATGACACAAAAATAATTATCCCATTGGAGTTAAAAATTGCTTCTTTATAGGTCTCCTTAAAAGGGCTCATCAAAAATGATTAGTATAAAGAGAGGCATTTCCATGAACTACAACAATTGGATCACACACACATTCTAGTTGCCAGTATCTCAAGGTATATCATAAATGCATTCATAAGACCTAAAATAACTATGTCAACATCAGGGAATTCAAATTAAATGATTTGGTTTTAAAATAAAATCTCAAAAATGTCAACAACAAAGAAGAGAACAAAAGAAAGTTTAAACCAAATTGGATTTGATTGTACATAATCATAGATAATCTTAGCCCAAAAGTATGTCATCTAAATTCACTTAATTTCAAGGCAATCAAAAACCCATTGAGCATCATGAATCTACAGATGTTTTACATATAAAAAATCAACAATTTATTACTCATGTTGCTTTCACATAACTTACATCCAAAAAATATAAAAATAATATAATATGTCAAAAAACACAAGAACATTTAAATATTACTCAAAGAAAACAAAATTATAGATTATATGCATTGCCATGTTTACATTTATTATATTTTTTAGACCCTACATATGTTATCTTAGTTAGTAAGTTTTATCACACATACATGCTTAGCTTGTTCTTGTTGAGTGCTTGTAGATTCTTATAGGACTCAGGTCCACTACATTGATTTAGAATTGTTATTATCTACCCATTGGGGGATTATAAATCAATACATGGGTCTTCAATTGACACATTAGTCCACTTGAGGTCATCTTATTCACCATTTCAATTACCTAGTTCTATATTTCTATACTCTAAATTCCAACTTTAGCATTGTTATATCTTCATATTCATCATGCTATTCTTACTCATATTTTTTACTAGTGATTACTAATTTAGACTTAGTATATGTACACCAGTCTACACACACTGATAAGAGATACTCCTCAATCAATAGTATATGACATATAAATAATTATCCCATTGGAGTTATAAATCACTTCCTTACAGGTCTCCTTAAAAGGGCTCATCACAAATGATTAGTAGAAAGAGAGGCATCTCCATGAACTAGAATAGTTAGATCACACACACATTCTAGCTACCAAGCATCTCAAGGCATATCATAAATGCATCCATAAGACCTAAAATAACTATGTCAACATCAAGGAATTCAAAGTAAATGATTTGGTTTTAAAATAAAATCTCAAAAATGTCAACAAAGAATAGAACAAAGGAAAGTTTAAACCAAATTGATTTTGATTGTACATAATCACAGACAAGCTTAGCCCAAAAGTATGTCATCTAGATTCACTTGATGGAAAGGCAATCAAAAACCCATTGAATATCATGCATATAAGGATATTTTACATATAAAAATCAGAAATTTATTACACACATTGATTGTACATAACTTACATCCAAAAAATATAAAAATAATATAATATGTCAAAAAACACAAGAAAATTTAAATATTACTCACAAAAAAAATTATAGATTGTATGCATTGCCATGTTTACATTTATTATATTTTTCGGACCCCACATATGTTATCTTAATTAGTAAGTTTTATCATACATACATGCTTCACTTGTTCTTGTCGAATGCTTGTATATTCTTATAGGAGTCAAGTTCACTACATCAATTTAGAATTATTATTATCTACCCATTGGGGGCATATACATTGATACATGGGTCTTCAATCGACACATTATTCCACTTGGGGGCATCTTATACACCATTTCAATTACTCCGTTCTATATTTCTATACTCTACATCCCAACTTTAGCATTGTTATATGCTCATATTCATCATGCTATTCTTACTCATATTTTTGACTAGTGATTACTGATTTAGACTTAGTCTATGTACATCCTAGATCTTACATAGATGTGTATTCCATATTCATTTATACTTTCATATTTAGTTTACCTAGTTTAGACTTGTTTGTATCTCTATGCTTCTTCTATTCGAGGGAATTTGAATATGCCATTGTTCTTTGGATCTACACCACTTTTATTCATATTATTTATGCCTTGGACATGTTCCCATGTCCTTGAGTATGCCTTCTTGATTATGTATGTGGACATTTAAACATGTCCTTCTATGTGGCTCTAAGCCAACTTGTTTGTTGCTTACATATGTGGACATTTGAACATGTCCTTTTCTATCTTATTTTCTAATATTTAGTGACATGTTCCCATGTCCCTTGTATTGTGGCCCATTAGCCTACTTTTCATGCCTCATGTGTTTTGTATGTATGCTTTCTTATACGCATCATGACCATAAAACTTTTATTTAATTGTTACACACACCCATTTTTGATGTCATGAGGGACCTTATACATCTACCCTTCCTACTTGGGTGTTGTGATGGACATCTTACCCCATACCCCTAGGTAGCTACCCAGTTTTACTCAAATTTTTTTGTTATATAAATTTTTACATCTATCTTGATACCCTTGCGAATGATACACATGGCATACATCTTACATTAGATAGTTATGATTATATTATCTTCCATTCTGAGGTTAGGTATTCACACTATATTGGATTATTATGCATATATCATTTATGCTCTAAAAACACAAATTTTGTAGAGATTTTTGTTTTGAGTATAATTATTTCATAGGTTTAACAACTCTTATCATAATAGAGAGAAATCATAGGGGTTTTTCATAGATATCAAGATCCTATATTTCACTCACAGTACATTTTCAGCACACATTCTTAGATGATAGAAATTAGACTCAATTAAACATAGTGGGAAAATAATGACCAGAAAATTAGTATAATTGCATAAAATTCATACCTTAAGGACACTAATACCCAAATTGGGACACTAGTACCACATTTATAAAAAAAATATCACTATTATCCAAGACATGACACTACTATCTAGTGGCCTTAGTTTTAGAAAACCCCATATTGGCCAAAAAATTATAATATGTACAGTATAAGTTTGAATAGATTCAATTACAAGTTTATAAGATATGATTAGTTTTTCTTAGATTCATCCTAGTTAAGATTACATTGATATTAAATTTTTTATATTGGAGACATCATGCATCATGACCATTCTTATATTTAGTTTAGATACCCAGATATAGTTTATTACAACTCAGCCCAAAATCTGTATACTCAGATATTAGATTTGGGGGCACGTGCATGGCACATTATTTATGTATGCTCACCTACACACCATTTGATAATATGGATTGAAAAATTCCATGTCATTCTTTACATTATATACACCCAACAACATATTCTAGGGTGTACACTAGTTTCATGCCTTTTTCCATTTTCAGTGGTTGGCATTTTTAACACGTCAAGAGATGCCTAATGTACCTAAGTGGTCATAGATATGACACACATAGTTAGATATACCTATTTAGATAGTTATAGTACTTTTATTAGTTAATTTAAAATACATCTACTACACATGGGTGGGAAATTATGGATTCATAGTCTACTTGAGTTCTTGAGCCACCTACATGAGAGGTTTAGACACACTATTAGTTTAATCCAAGTTATTCACATGTCATGATCCTCAAATAAGGGGTTTTCAATAATCGATTCAAAACCAAATTGAGTTCTTGAGCCACACACACATGAAGATTGAGAAAGATATCATCTCAGTCTAAGATATTCATTGATTGATCAATATATACACATATACACATAGTTTATCTTTATTTTTATGCATTGGTTCATGCACGTAATGAGGTTTATTCATTCCACTCCTCTTTCCCATCTCTTTACGTAGTATTACTTCTTTATTGATTATATTCTTTCACTTTTGATATATCTTAAATAGGGTGTAATTTATGCATGTTTCATTTGAAGGATATGCATTGGAACATGCTTCACATACTCATACCAAGATTCATATATTCAAACTCAAAGTCATGAGCTTCACTTCTATGGTAAGTCTAGGTACACTTCTATTTTTCTTTTATCCTAGTCATTTCACTTTGATACATTTATAGAATAAAGCGGGGAGAATATAATCACCCAAAAGTGATATTTAAATGACAAGAGTGATACTTAAGACTAACCATCCCTATCTCCACTCTGAACCTATCCTAGATCCTATTATCACACTTATCCAGCATTTGTGTGGGCCACAAACATCCCTAGTCGGCCCCAAAGTAATCCCAAACCCTCATTTCCTGATCCTAACCCTTTATGCCTAGTTTCTACCAATTGAACACTAGTACCATAATAATGGCACTAGTGTCACATTGTCCCCAAAATGGTGCTAATGTCCTTTTACCTATATTTACCCAAACAAATATCTTTTCTAAAATAGAACCTCCTAAGGTCAACCTAGACATATTTTATCATCCAAACAAGCAATAGAATAGTATAAATATATGACTTTTATCCCTCTAACCACTAGATGAAAATCAGATACAAAATACACATTTAAAATCAAAATAAGTTGTGCATAATTAAGGTTATTAATCCCTATTATACCCTACTTCTGCATACTACCATCTACAATATCCCTAAGCTCATATTACCCAAATTTCTAATATTAATCACATTCATGTAACTCAAGGTCATTATCATACTAGAATCATTTTCACTTGCACCATTACTTAGGTGGGGATAACTACATCAGTTTTGATCCCTCCTTAGATTATTGGTATGTAGGCAACTCTCTTCATAGTGGGGTGTTGAGAATGTCTCTCTTACCCTACTAACAAACACATTTTTCAATGCATATCAAATGGATGCCCTAGTTATATGAGGATTAGGGTTTAGACAATAAATTAGTCATTATAGGAAAAACATAGTGTTTCATGATGCATCCATGTAAGAACAAATCTCATAGATCTAAACACAAGTTAATCTATAAGCTTAGGATATTCCTACACAAAGGAAACTACCACTAATATCAGGACACTACCACCACATTTTTAATAATGGAACTATTGTCCAAATGTGGTGCTACTATCCAGTAGGGGTTCTAACACTAGGATCTAGTTTATGACACTCAAACCAAATACCACCACAGTTTCCAACACCCAAATCACCCATCTCCGTTATTTTATATATAAGTTCTTATTTGCACTATTTATTACTACTTTTATAAAAGTCAAATCTAGTCAATGCTATAAAAAAATTGTGGCTTTATTTATTGAATATTATTTCCCTAATTTAGTCTACCCAATGTTTTAACAAACATAGGTTTTACATTTACTAAATCTTAAAAGGTTAAATTAATAACATGCATTCAACATTTATGTCATATTTTTTAAACATCCTAACATAACTAATATATTAATATGATCAAAACACATCATAATACAAGTCTTATAATCTTGAATATACTATAATAAACTACATAGGGTAACCATACTCAGTCAGGGTATAATTTGGATTGCATTCCAAACATTTATTTTTATGTTGTGTTAGACAAACCTTAATTCCATAGTAATCAAAGGGAAATCATATAATTTATATTCCTATCACATGATTACTCATTAACCATTACATGGCTTTTGCTCATATTTTCCTACTCCATATACAATTATTTTTATCTAACACTAATAGTTTTTTTATTTGATAACAATGCATTCTTTGAGATGGGAAGTCTATTATACTATCAAGTGCTTTGGTTTTTAACTTAGAATATATGTATTCACCCAAGAATAATTCTTGTTTTAATTGTGTTCATATAAACAAATATTCACATATACAACATCATATCCCAAACTCAGATTCTTATTATACCACTATACCTTTTATAATGGAATATATAAGTTTTATTAAGAAATGAATGCAATAAATCTCATTACCAAGTAGAACTAAAATTGACTAAATCCACATATAAGTTCCCACAACCATGTTCAAATAATTGAGAAAGAATGCACTCAAACTCATTTTCTCAATAAGGTTGAACTATATATATATATATATATATATATATATATATATATATATATATATATATATATATATATATATCTTATATAAACATAGTTAACATAGTCCATTCCATGTCACAATGTTTCCAAATTTTCAAACATAAATTCTATTTTAATAAAATGAATCACTCATGATATTAAGAAACAATTTTAACTCAATAGCCAATAAGCCAACACTTCATGTAAAGTGACATGGTCTTGCTATATGGGATTTAACAAGGATCAACTTTGTCAATGATATTTATAAAATAAACATACATATGGGTCTATATACTATAATTCAAAAATTATATCATTTTCATCATTCAAACAAACAAACTTATATCCACTACTATAGAATAGAGATTCATTTCTATGGCTATGGGAGTTTATGTGTATATATTTATATTGTAATAGTAAACAAATGCTATATATATATATATATATATATATATATATATATATATATATATATATATATATATATATCTTTTTTATAATATTTTAAACCAAACCATAATTACTTATTCATGAAGTTTAAATCATAAAAATATAGCTCAGACTTGGTCTTTATTATTCAAGGGTTGGTAATTAAAGTGATAGGTCTAAGGATAGAGTATGGCTTCCTCCTTATATGTATAGCCATAAAAAAACCTAAGGTATTGATTTATGGTTTTTAATCAAACAAACAACTGATATTTACCCAAAACAAAACACTACTTGTTACATATGAAAATGAAACAAGAAAGGAATAGACATGTAATATGTTAGTGTCTTGCTTAAGCCTCTTATTAGTAGGTCCTTGCTCTAAGATATGAACTAATTCCTTCCTTGAACTTCTTTAGTTGTCCTCAAAAATAAAAATAGATGATCCATTATATTATTTTTCCTTTTATTTATCACCTTCCTCATTCTCTGCATACTTGGAATGCTCTCAAAACCATCTCCCCTTCTTTCATCTTCTCAACCTCATGCATAATTTCTTCATAAATTAACAACTCCATTTCTCCATTCCATTCACAATTTTGTCTTGACTACATGGGAGATTTTCATCCAAAATCTCATCATGCATAAATCAAATCCGACCGTAACATCATAACAAAAACCTAATATGAATCCCATTACTTTTTATCAAAACATAATTATTATAATGACTTTAAAATTCCTATAATAATAGATTATTCAAAACATAAATCATTCAATACAAGTTTCTAATTTATCATCAAAAAAATACCTAGGGGGCTTTTTTTTCCCCTAGTACCCTTTTCACTAACAAGACCCTTAAGGGTATATCATAGAAAAATCTTGTAAATTAAATAGATTGATCCCTCCAAACCATTTAACAAATCATGTCCTTCACATTCTTAATATATACATAAATAAATCTTGCATACAACCTATCTTCATGTTATAGTAGGTTTATAATAAAATCATAACCCATCAAGGTTAATCCATTCAATAAGTAAATTAAAATGTCTAATTAGTGGTTTTACCACACTATAACCAACTGAAAGACAATATACAAAACAATATAGTCCAAGGTAATGTAAGAACATATTAATAAATACAAATATAAAAAGAAACCATCACTGAATTGATTTAACTTAATCACCTATAAATTTATATTTAAGAAAAAAACATTCATTTATCCTTCTATGGTGTGTGTGGGTTCCCTACATTTTATCTGTGTGCACAATGTAATCATATACTCCCCCCTTTCCAATGATACTCTCCCTCCACACTATCAATATGGGTGGAAAATATACTACATCCAACTCAAAAAATAGACCTATACTTAGTCCATACCATGATAAAAACTTAGCATGAAATCATAACCATTGTTGAATGTGACCAATCAATAAAAATCATGATCATAAACATAATGTAAGAGCTTATAAAAGTAAAATATATATGTTATCAAAACAACATAATGAACAATGCATCTCATAATGAACATCCAATCTACTAATAAATAAAACATAACCCACTGAATAATGTCTCAAATAACCATAGGTAAAAACTATATTTAACATCCTTCCCCCTAAAACTAGTCATCATCCCAATGACACTTATTTCAAACATTATTTTTTAAATTTAACTAAGATCAACATAATTAAAAATAATGTTTTGAAAAAAAAAAAATGAGGAAAAAACCTCAAAAAAATTTCATAATTCTTTCATATAGCACTATCATCAAAATATTTATCCCATTGGACCTTACACTATGATAACTCTATATTATGAAAGCTAATATTGTGAGTATCAGTTTATCTTATGGGTTCGACTATGATCACCCCTAGTTCTTGAACCTATAATGCATTCCAATCCAAAACATGTGTAGGATCAAAAATATACTTTTAAAGATATGAAACATGCAGAATGTTATGCATTTTTTCTAGAGTTGGTGGAAATACAAGAATATATACTACATGATTGATTACTTATAGGACCTCAAAAGGTCCCACATATCTAGGTGAAAACTTTACTAATTTACCAAAATTGAACTCTTTTGGGGTTTAACTTGCAAAAAACATTTATCCTTAATAGAAAATTGCCTTATTATTTTCAGATAAGCACAGATTTTTTGTCTATCATTGGCTTTAACCAATCATTTCCTTATTTATTTTACTTGCTCTTTTATTTCATAAAGCATTTTGGGACAAAAAATCATTCTATCTTCCAATTTGTCCCAACTGATGGGTGTTTTGCATTTTATACCAAATAATGCCTCAAAGGGAGCCATATTTATAACTAACTAGTGGGATTTGTTGTAAGAAAATTATACTAATGGAAGGTACTCTTTTCATTTATATTTATTGTTCATGAAATAAATTCTCAACATACCCTCTAGGATATAATTTATACTTTCTATTTACCCATCATTTCTAACTAAAAACCTTGATTTCTATGATCTTGTGGGTTTACATTAAGCCTTCTTGACTTGTTTATAAAAAACATCACCAAGTGAGAATTTTACTACTTGATATCAAAAAGTTCTTCTAATATATCCAAGGCATAAATGTATCTCCTATGGTTAAGGGCATATACTACTTGATTTTCCTTACCTTTAATGTAGTTTATATCAAAATCATAATCTAAAAGAAACTCTAACCATCACCTCTAGAGATAATTGAGGTTAGGTTGAGTGAAAATATACTTAAGACCTAAATTTTGTCTTAAGTTCAAAGGGTTTACCCCACAAGTAATGTCTCTAAACTTGCAAGGAATGAAATATATTGGCCAATTCCATATCATGAGGAACACAATTTACCTTAAATGGATTTAATTTCCTAGATTCATAGGCCACAAACAAACCATCTTGCATGATCAATCCTCCTAAACCATCTAGTGAAGCATTAGTTATCACTAATAAATGCACTTTAAATTAAGAATCCACAATATTGGTGCATAGGTAAGCCTTTATTTCAGGTCCTAAAAGGCTTCTTCACATTTATCTGACTAAATAAACCACTATTCCTTCCATTGAAGAGAGGTGATTATGTTAACTATATTGGAAAAGTTAGGTACAAAATTCCTATAGTATCTTGATAATCCCATTAAACTAAACACCTCATGCACATTTTTAGGTGATGGCTAATCCATGATGCCCCTAATCTTGGTTGGATCAACTAAAATTCCTTCTATGGAAGTTCCCTAAGTATGTCACTATTTTTTGAAAGAAATCATAATTTGATAGCTTACCATAAGGCGTATGTTTCTAAACCATTTCAACAATATCCAAAAGTGTTTAACATGATCTTCCTCATTATTATAATAAATGAGGATGTTATCCAAGAATACTAGAATAAATTAGTCAAGATAATCCCTAAACACATTGCTCATGAGATTCATGATAGTTATTGGTGCATTGGTCAACCCAAAAGGTAAAATTGCAAAATTTTAGTTCCCATAGCGAGTTTTGAAAGCTATTTTCAGAATATCATCTTCACAAATCATCAATTTGTGGTATCTTTCTTGAAGATCTATCTTCTAAAATATTGTAGCACCACATATTTTATTGAAAAGATCATCAATGTGAGGTAAATGATACCTATTCTTTATGTTTTCTTTATTGAGCATGTGGTATTCAAAAATGAAGTGTTATATCCTCATTGGTGAACACTATAGGTACTTCTCACAATAAAACACTTAGCTAAATGAAAACTTTAGCTAACATTTCTTGAATTTGAGCCATAAACTCAATTAACTATGTTGCCATCAGCCTATAAGGTGCCTTAGATTGTGATTTTGATCCTTGAATGATATCTATAGTGAAATAAAATTCCCTTTTTGGAGGCAACCCTAGTAGTTATTTTATAAAAACATATCAAAATTATTGTAGAAAGGGATAATATTCCAAGGTGGGTTCCTTGGATTCTACAACTTCATCCATTTGATAAGGAATGCTTGACATCCCTTGAATTGTGCCCTCTTAAATTGAATGGCATAAATTTGTCTAAGATTTAACACTCTCTAATTTCCCTATATTTGGGTTAGGTTTCCAAAATCATCTAGACATTCTACCTTTTTAATAAAGTAATCCACTTTGGATTTATGCCTAGCTAGCCAATTCACTCCGAGGATCATATCATCTGACCCTAATAGTGTTGCAGAGAGATCCACAACCATGGTGAACTATGGTAATAGAATATCAGATTCCATGATACATATGTCAACCTTAACCTTATACTCATTACCATATTGTACTAACCATGAATTTTCCATATAACCATCTTTCTTAGATAATTTATTCCATGTTTTAGGAAAAATAAAGCATTTGGTAGCTCCAGTATCAATCAAATAGTAATTGAATGACCAAAAATAGTACCTAACACTTCAATGAGAGAGGCTTGGAATTCAATCTACCAATTATCCATTATTGCATGGATGCATTTTTGGAAGGTTCCTTATTATGAAAAAGAGGTTGCATTCTTATTTTTTCAATCAATCTTCCACTGAAAATAGTATTTAGCATAGTGATCTCCTCCATAAGTAAAACATCCTCCTAGAAGTCCCTTCCTCTTAGACTAATTTTCACACCTAAAATATTCTCTAAATTTTCCTCCTGACTTATTGCTTCCTAAGGTAGTTACAAACCTTGCATTCTAATTTTTTAACCCATTCTTGGAATTTCCATTCTACTTCATGTTTTTGATCTTAAAAGGAGTCTTAGGACTGCTAAAATTTTTATTATACTTTTATCTAACCTCTACCTAATATTTTAGCTTTTGATCATGTTTTATAGCTTTTTAAAAAACTTGTTCCATATTGGATGGTCCATGCACATCCACCTCACATCTAATTTGGGGTTTTAGACCCATAATGAATTTTCAAGTATGAAAATGCTCATCTTTTTGGTATTGTGGAACACAATTCAAGAGCTTAGTAAATTATTCATAATACTCATTCACTAAAAATTCTCCTTACCTAAAATTCTAAAAGTTTATCAATTTTTGGTCAAACTAAAGCTAAGGTAACCAATGTGCTCTGAAATGAGCCATACATTTCTTCTAGGTTAGGGTAGCAAAATCCAAATTTATTTCAAGCTTTTTATCATCTCATCAAGTTATTTCTTCACCAGCTAATTGACAAGTTATACACATAGATTTAGTGACCTTAAAGTAATTTTTAATCTCAAAATATTTTTATATCTCTATTATCCAAGATTTAGCTCCATCACCCAAAACTATGCCATGAAAACTTTGTGGTTTTACCTTCTTTATGTAGTATACTAGCTTGGTAGCTACTTGAGCACTAGCATCCTAGTGCACTTCCTCATGCCTATGTTCTTGAGTAACTTCTTATTCATAAGGGTGTTATTTAGGTAATTATTTATCATTTCCTCTATAGGGACATGAACCTCTCATTCTAGAGCTACTATATAGTCAAAAGTTTTATTCATTATAGTGTGAATCTGATTAATTTTTGTAGCATACTCTGCTACTAGTTTTATAAGATCAACCTAAGGGTTCACATCAGAAGGACCATTACTAACCAATTTTCCTCACACCATTATAATTTACATAAAATTAGGATAATGATATGTATGTTATGAGGCTCATAAGGTCTAAGATCTAAGCCTTAAGCTCTGATACATATAGACCCAACTAGTTCTAACTCAAAATAATACTATTTTTTTAAAACTTATTATTGAGATTAATTAAATTCATCATTTTAAAACCTAATAACTAAAATAACTTTAATTAATGGATTAATATATCATATCATCCCACTATCATAACAAACCTCACTTAGTAATCAAACATTAAATAAATTGTTAAGCTGAGTAACCAATCATTTAAGCATTAAAGCAAACCAAGTATTGCAAATGCATATATAATCCATGAATCAATAAAAAATACAAATATATAGACTATTTTTTATAATTTATAATATTTATAAAAGTACATAACCACTACTATGTTAATTATACACCCAAAATAGGGTACAACATGGTACAATATCAAATATACATAATGATATTAAAACGTATAATATGAGCTACTAAGTACATCTCCATGATCCATCACATATCCTAAATTTAATTCCATATGATTAAATTATATGATATAGGGAGAGCGTCAAATGAGAGATTTACCTATAAAAATAGACCAATAGTCTCCCACACACCTCCCTTTCAAGAGTGGACCTACTCTTCATAGAGTGACAAATAAAAACAATGCAAATATCAAGAAACAACCAAAACCCATGTGTCTATTAACACTATTAATATTATAATAAAAATGAATGAGAGGGGGGAGGGGGTGAATCAGTATTCAAAAACTTTCTTTAAAAATCTTACTTAAACAATCATAGATCATTTAAACAAGCATGTACATCTTAGCAAGCATAAGCACCAATCCATAAGAGCATGAAACACATGAACACACTATATATGTGGAAAACCTTCAAGGGGAAGAAATATCATTGATAATTCAAATTTAATATATTAATTTAAGATAAACACCACTTTTAATTAATCTCCCACTTCACATGGAACACCAACCCTAACTAGATGAGCACCAACTCAGTTAGGCTTTAACAAACACCAACTTGCAAGGAGACGTGAACCCCCTAGATGACTTAGCACCAACTCAGCCACCTAAAACACTTGATCACCTTCAAGATACCTTGTTTCTCATATAATATATTATGAAATTATTCCTCATCTCTTTTCACACTTTTATCCCTCTCAAATTGGCCTCTAGCCTTCTTTGTTCAACTATTCCTTTTCTTGACTTGTGTAGGTCATATGACCTTGATCCTAATATGTATAACCTATATCAAAGATTCATATCTCATAATATAAACTCCTAGGATGGTATATAATAAATTATTATAATTATCAAGTGTTATATTATTTTCATACACTCTTCAAACTCACAACTTCTCCAAATAGGCCTAAAATTGCCTAGTATTTATACAAGTCACTTGATATATTCTTATTAGTCAAAAAAACATTATTAGATTATTATTTAGGACATGTAATAGATATTGTGACATATAATATACATGGATAGAACATTATTTGAGTCCATTTAGGTATTACCTACTTCAATTAGGCCTTATATCTCCATTAGGTCTCATGGAAACTTAATTGCATTGAGTATGTCTAGTAACATGCAAACATGATTCTTTTGGGACATCTTTATCATCCATATACATCAAGAGTATTTAAAAAACTAAAATATACCTTATTAAATATCCTATAATATATATAACACCTTTTAGGTCCAACCACTACTTGAACCATTCCAATGGTATTGTTCATATAAGGCCTATGCATACCTAGAAAGTTTGTCTTGAATAACTAAATCATAAACACAAATTTTAAGAAAAAACATGGAAAAAATCATATATTAATAAATAAAATGACCTTAGGGTCATCAAAAAAATCATAATATGCTTCAACTCATGGTATATAGGCTCAAAATCTTCTCTGTAAGAAGCTCACTCAGAACTACCAACTAGTCTCAAAACACAGTCATGGAAACATGAACTTTTGACATCTAATAAAACATGATAAAGTAATTATAATGTATAAACATGAGCTTATATCTTCCTCATATCAAAATTAAAGAAAAATATCATAAGAATTAATGGTAACTTTTGGTCTTGAAGACCAATTTATTGACCTTCTCTCTCACAGTCTTTACTCAACCATACAAGCCATTTTGACTTCAATGTTCTAACCTCTTACACTAACTTCCAAGATTATAAAAATCATGGATAGATCATTAAAGTACCAAAAAACATAATTATGTGAATTATATATATCAAGTCATAGAATAGAGTCTCAAACCCATCATTGCAACCTGCTTACCTAAAATTCCCAGTTTACCTTGAAGACAAGTCATGGTGATTTTGAATTTCAACACCCATGTAGACACATTCAAAATCTCTTGATGCATGTAAATAATCTTATATGATCATTAGATAACTATCAAATAGGTAGATAACATGGTCATATAGAAATATTGGTATTGTAGTGTTATGATTCTACATTTTCATAGTTTATTCTGCTATTATGACATTGATATTATGTTGTTCAACTAATTATTGACTATTATTTAGTTGAATTATAAGTGGTACTAGTTGAAATAGTGTTTGGATATGTACTTGATTTTGTATTTAATGATTTTATGGACTTATTATTGTAATTGATGATATTATTGTTGACCAAATTTGATCCAAAGTCAAATTTGGGTTAACCCCTAATATTTTTGAATTTTTTGAGAAAGTTTCATATGTCTTATAGGGTCTCCTATTGTCCTATACGTCCACTTGTCCTTCCCCTAGTCCTTGTTGAAGTCCATTCCCCTGGTACTGGCCTAGTCAATAAAATTCCACATTAGTCAACCATGGTCAAAGATGGTCAAAAGATAAAATTGTGTTGAAAATGTTATAATATGTCCTTTAACATTTTTTAAGGATTTTTCAAGTATTTAATTTATCTTTCGCCTTGTTTCATATGCAAAAGGGGTCATTTAGCCACATTTTTTAGCTCAATTAATGACATGTATGGATTTTTACAAGTAATAAATTATGACCAAGTTGTGGGTCAATGTGGAAGAGTTTGGAAAATGTTAAGATCCATCAAATGATATTTAGAAATCAGTTATGATCAAGAAATAATAGTTTTTCCTCAAAAATAGGATCTTTTAGGCACTTGTACGGACTTTCCAAGTCCACTATCAGCTAAAAACATGGGAAGGATAACTCTTCACCTCCCATGATCCATTCTAATGCTTTTTTTCAATAATAATTCAAAAAAAATCATTTTCAACTTGTTTTCTTCCATTTTTAATTGGTAAGCAAAGAAGGAGCAACTTCATGCACTTGGCATAGGCTGTACAAGTGAAATTGGGATGAGTGATTATAGGGATGGATAGTGCTTTGAGTGAAATTAATTTCCATAAAAATAACTTAATATTTGGTGTATTATCATTTATGAACCATCAGTTTGATCCTAAGAAGCTTTTTATGCATGTCCAACCATGAGGGGGTCACTGTTTGAACTTGTCTCAAAATTTATTTTTTTGTATTGATGGATTTTTATGTCTTATGTGTCCCCACATGATTTTAAATATGTTTCCATGATTCTTATTATTTTGGAGAATTCAATTTTGTGAGAAAACCTCTTCTAGGCTTGTAAAATGGCTAGTTTGCATTCATAGTCATCTCATTGCTTTGAAAATGTTTCCTTCACATTGGAGATGATGTTTTGATGGAAATAACCATATTGTATAATGAGAATTAAATTGTTTAAAATTTACCTTGATGTGTTTTTAAATTATTGCTTGCATGTTCCTTGTCATTTTAGGATTTCTTTGTATGTCTCAGTCATAAAACTCCACCTACAAGAGCATGTTGATGTCACAAGTGTGAGTTTGAAGGATTTAAATGATTCTTAATATATTGGTACCATTAATTTTCATTAAAATGTTTGATGGAGGAAAATAAGCACTTCAAACTTTCATGTTTAAAGAGTGTTCTTAGTCCTACTTGCATAGAGGAGATGACCATCTACAACTGAGGGCATAAACAAACCTTTTAGAGGTGTTTGAAGAGATTGGTAAATACAATTTTGGAGTATTTTATATAAGAAGGATGAGATAGGCCTACTTATCATCTTATTTTGGAAAGGGAAGTGTCAAAGCATCAATTAGAACCTTGGACTGTAATTAGGCCCTTTTGCCCTAAAAATGTCAAACTGAGACCTTGAAGGTTTCTGAGGACCTCAAAAAATCCACTTTATATGTGATCCAAGTTTTAAAATTAGAAAATTGGGTAGCCCTGTCCACCTAAAATGTTTTTTTCTAATTTTAAGAAGCTAAAGATGAGTGGAGATTATATGTTGCAAAGCATAAAGATGGCTAAAAACCACTAAAATAGGGTAGTGATGTCTACAAGATAGTGATCAAAATGTTAATTTACATCCCATTTCGATTATAAAAATGTTAAAGTGATGATATTAGTTAAATTTATGTTTCAAGGTAATAAATAATGATAAAAGGTGAAGTCCAACATTTTAAACCCCAACACATACTCCTCTATCTATACACAGGACTGTGAGGAGCCATCTATGGGCAAAGAGGTAAAGGTTTGTGAAATAGGCATTATCATGGATGAGGTGAAGGAAATTTTCATGGTTTGTAGGGAAAAAACACCTCAATTACATAAATTACACTATGAACAAGCCCATATTGATCTAGAAATCATCTACAAGCTAAAATAAATGGAAAAATGGTCTCCTACAGCTGAGTAGACTATGGAGTAAGGCGATGGACCTTGTAGGAGTCTTGAGGCACTTTACGGATAAAATAGATATAAATGAAAAACAAAATGATTTTTGTAACATAAAAAATTGGATAAAACACAAATAAAATACCAAATTCATGTCATTCTCATCCCAAATCACCTACAAGTAGGGTACTAAGACTATCTTAGTCTTAGAGGATAGTGAACAATTGAAAGGCCTAAAAAAGAGCTAAGACGATAGGTTTGGAGTTTAAAATAAAATTGGAATAATTATTTGAGTCAAAATATCTTATACAATTAATTTAAACCCTCATTAGAACCTCTAAATAAAATTGTATAAAACAAAGATCCCGTATTCACTATCACAGTCATATAGGGTCTTAAGAAAGAGAAGAGTATGAGAGAGTTTGATTCCCAAGGAGGGAAAGATAAGTTTAAAAAAGTATAATTTGGAATACCCATTCTAAAATTAAGTATATTAAATTCCAAATACATCCGTACAGGTAGGGTTGGAAAATCTTTATTCTAAGAGATGGTTTGGGGATTCCACTTAGGAGAGATGTTTTGAGCAGATCCATAGGTTAAAAAATAATTAAATAAATATAATAAAAATTTATGAACACATTATATGCATCAAATAAGTTTGGAAAGATCATTCATGAGGAGGTTTGAACAAGAGCATGTAAAAGCAAAGTTTTTACCTCTTTTTTGAAGAAATTAGGATGGTTGGAACCCATTAAAATGGAATTGGAAAAAAAAAATTGGTAAAATTAATAATTATGAAATTTTTGAGATTATAAACTACTCAATTTTCCCAAAAAAATGTGCCTAATACTCACTAATTTGTCTCAGAGCATGGGCAGTCCCTTCATGCACAATAATGACTATTTTGGGGAAAAATCAAGGATGGTAAACCAAAGATAAATTGGATTAGTCCATAAGGTTTTAATATATTTGGGAAACATTTAGAAACATAATAAACCTTAATATAATTATTTATAATAAATAGCTCACCCTACACAACAAGGGTTGTAGTCAAGCATAAAGGAAAGCCTTAGGTGTAGAAGCTAATTTGGAGGTCAAGCATTTTCAACCTAATATATGATTTAAAAGTAATAAATACATGTTTTAATAAGTATATTGGGTGTGTTAAATATATCACATTGAAAAGAGATATATTTGAAGGTCAAGATGTGCTCAAGGAGGAAGGCAAGCCTACTAGCAAGGCCTAGGCCTAAATTCAAACAGGGGTCAATTTCCTTTACAAGCTTTTGTAAATCCATTATAGTGGTTTTATGAGGTTTTTATAGTTTATATATAGATTTTAAAATATTTATTTTTAAAATAAAGTCCCAAGGAAGCCATTTTTTGCCTAGAACGCATTCAGACCCCATCAGGGAGCAAAACTGATCTTGAATATCAACTTCAAGTGCTTATAACTTATACCAAGCTTTACATGGGTGATGGAGGTGTTTGGATGAGTTTAGTGGGGTCTCATAAAATAAATTTGTGAGATTATTTTTTAGGTTAAATGTCACAAATTAATGAACCATCCTTAAGAGGGCTAGAAACCTTCAAACCCTCCTAAGAAACCTATAGTGACCTATTTGGAGAAATTGAGTTGTTAAGGCACCAAGATGAAATAATGAGGCTAGGGGTGTAAAAGGAAAGTTTTAGAATATATTCTTAGGCTTTTTACAATGTGATTTAATTGTATGGATTCTATATAAGCATGATACATATACAATTTTTAGCATATAATTGGTGTTTCCTATATGTTACTGAAGGAGTTAAGTGATGAAAATCACTTTGATAGAAAGCTTATGACCTAAATAAACTCATGTTTTAGATTAAGGTAAAAACAAGTTTTGAAGGGGCCCCAAAACCCTATACAAATAAAGAAAGATAAAACATTACAAACCGCCAAGGAAGGCAAACCTACTAAAAAATAGTAACAGAACCAGGTTTTAGAAGGACCTGAAACCTCAACAGAACCAGGTTAAACAACCTGAAACCATGCTAAAAAATAAAACATTAGTGACCAACATAAACCATGATAAAAGAACCCCATAAAACCATTGGATACTCTATCACCAAGAAAGAAGAAGGCACCGTCAGATCCAGCAGAAGTGACGGCCAATCCCAAGATCTCAAACCCTGAAAAATGCACAGTCTAAACCCCTGATCCCGTCGCCACCACCGCCCAACCCATCCACCCTAAAGTCTGCAAAGATCATCCCTACACCCAGAGGAAATGCCACCATGGCAATCTATATTTATCCAAAAAAAAACATCGATCCACTCATAAAAGGGTAATGGTCAGCCCGACAGCCACAAAATGGAAAATCGAGGAAAAATACAGAACCATGCAATTTTCAATAGCAGGGCTCCTCTGCAGCAAAAGATATCTCCATTTACCCCAAACAGGGTGCCGTGACTCAGAAACAAACCATAGAGGAAACAAAGTTTCCCCCATCCAAAAACTATTTACTTAGAAAACCAGTTCGTGGTGGCCGTCTAACTCGAAATAGAAAACCAGTCCAAGTTCCACCCACGAAATAGAGATCCGAAGCAAAATAAAGGACCGTGCAAGAAGGGTATCTCATTTCCATGCCGCGCTAAAAACCCAGGCTCCCTCCGCAGGGATCTGGTCTCCAAAGCTCGAGAGGCGGTCGCGGCAGTAGGGTTTCAACATAGCCATCTCCATGGCCGCATTCCCTCTTCCCGCCCACGGCTGCTCCAACTTAATTCTCATCTATGAATATGTTAAGCCTTTTAAATAAATAAACTCGTGTTATTTTAATAACTCATAAATTTTGCTAAGTACCTTTAATAACTCTCTCTTTTTAGCCTATCTAAACTGGCATCTAGAATGACATAGTGGACAAAGTGGAAACTCAAGTTTGGTGGATTTTTATGATGTTTCTGATGAAGCCAAGCATATTAAGTGCCTATAAAAGTGTCAGAACACCTATTTTATAGATAATATAAGAAATATGAAATTTTTTATAGTGCCAATTGTCAAAACAAGTGTATTGGAGGGTGATTATGATTATAAGGTGATGATGAGCTTATATAAGAGATTTTCATGATGAAGGAAACTCCCAATGTAGGCAATATCATTTTTGTAACTACCTCTTCTAATCATACATGAGACATTTGTACATAACATGCCTTGGAGTGCTCTTGAAATCCCATCATGAGGGTAGTTTCATAAGAAAGATGATTAAGAAGATTGCTACGCCACATTTAGAAAAGAAGCTTATTTGGGAATAAAATGATGTGTAAATTAGTTACATAACTCCCTTTTATATCTCATCAACATGAATTATAAATGATGTTAACCTTTGGACACTTCTCCTTGTGCCTCTTCAACTTCTCTCGTGTCTCTCTTCTTTTAAGTTCTATAAATGAAGCCATTTTGGCTATTGTAGATAGACACAGTTGGTATGGAGAAGCCATGATAATATGGCATTGAAATTTGTCCTTAAAGATTGAATACAAGTAAAATTTTGAGTTTGTGAACTTTTTTCTAAGTATATGAGTGATGTATAGTGGAGCTAAGTGATAGTATCATACTTACTCCCTTTATCCTTCATGTTTAAGCAAGAGTTTTAATTTTAATAGGTCATGTGAAGTGTATGAAGGTACTAATCTCTCTTTCAAGTATGCAATTATCTTTATGGTGTGCAATCTACCCTTAGGTCAAGTATCTTGTTGATTATCCCAAGTATGATACCTTCACATTGAAACACTATGTTAGGATCCTTCAATGCATGGGATTGGTCTTGAAAATCATTATTTCTTAGTAGAAGTATGATGTTCTATGGAATATATCTTGTTGGATCACCTCTTTAGTATAGTTTTCATTTTATGTAAACTCTAAAATCTTTTCATATACGAGAATTAGGTTAGGTGATAAACTCTTAGAGAAGAATTTAGGGAGCTATCCCTTTTCAATCCTAGAGATTCATTTCTCTTAAAAGTTCCCAAAAACTTGAGAGATGATTCAATGCTGCATCAAATTAAGGGAGATTTATAGAGTGTCCTAGGGTGCACAATTTGATGATAATAGTTTTTACATGGAAAGTGGTATAGTTGGTCCTGATTACTTGTCAAGGTGAATGTTGGTCTTGACAAGCCTAAATTTGAAGAAGTATTTCTAATCTAGCATTTGGAAACTCCAAAAATTGAGAATAGCTGGTTGTAGATAAAGTTTTCCATAGTATACTTTATGGTCCTCACTAGATCATCTTCTAGTAGGATTTTTAATTTAGTTCCTCTACCTAAAAATCCTCTTGAAGAATAACACCTTGAACCATTCCTAAACTTTAGAGATCTTAAACAAGAAGGTTTTGAAGAGGAAGAAGAGGAGGTGAAATAAATAGTAGATCAAGAGGAAGAATAAATGGCTAGAAGACATCCTTTCCCAACCTTCAACACCCAAAATCAAATTAACCTTCCTGCATATGATCCTATCACTCCCAATGCTACCAAAAGTCTCACTAATTTCAATGGAGAGAGTCCTATTACCCCATTTGAGTGCATTAGGGACATTTCAAACTTTTTCAACTTCTATAATGCCACTTAAGCCAATATATCTATTAGATTTCTTGCCATGTCTCTAAAAGGTAAAGCACTTGATTGGTATATAACTTTGGAATGTGCTTGCATTACTAATTGGGATGACTTTAGGAAATTATTGATGAGTAGGTTTGAGAACAAGAGTGATCACTCTTCATTAATCCACTAGCTAAATGTGATAAATAGAGGTCGTAATGAGTCCATGGAAGATTTAAATGAAAGATTTCAAAGGACATGGCATAGGATGCCACCTATTATAAGGCCTCCTCTAAGTTTTACATTCCCCACCTATCTCAATGATATTAGCACTGATGTGGTAATAATGTTGCAATCAATGGGGGGATTTACTTTACTTAAGGCATATGAGATAGCCATTAAAGCTAAAAATAGTTTGATACAAGCTGGGAAATTGCCTCCAAGAGTTTCCATCCCTTTGGTGTCTCATAATTCAGTTAAATTTCCAAGTATATCACAAGTCCCCAATACCAATGTCAAACCTATAACCACTCCAAAGAAGGTATATAATTCCATAGATAAGGATGAGGTGATTCAGTCTTTGTAATCCCATCTCAAACAAACATAAATGTATGCAAGTGCTCCACCTAATCCTCAATACTATCCTCAATAATGATATAGACCTCTACCCCAATACAATAACCAAGAAAGAGGCCAAGGTCAACAAGGTTTCGATAGGCTACCCATTTCCTATAATCCTACTTCTACTCCCTCTACAAGGGCTATTGTTCCAATCCACACCAATCTAGTTTAAGGAGAAGAACATATGGACCATTGGGGGAAACTTCAAGTTCAATTTAGGTATGATGGTGGCAAAGGTTGTTAAGATTTGGTAGATCAAGGAAGAGATACTCCTTATGTTACATTAGAATAATAAACTCCTGTATAAAGGGATGTTCAAGGAGAAGGTAGTAGCCAAAGTACTAGTTTTATGAATTTCCAAGTAGAAGAAAATTATGTGTTGAATCAAAACACATTAGTTTCATCCAACACAAGGGATAAAAAGAGGGATTTAGGAGATAATCTAGAAAAACAAGTGATTTCAAGTAGTTCTTCTCCAAGGCCACAAATTACAAGTACCAATGTAATAAATCCTACCAATCACACTACTCCTCAAAGTCATAATGTGAGAAAGGCTGCCAAACCTCCAATACAACAAGTTTAAGCTCCCTCATTTCCTTCAAGAATGAAATACAAGGTGAATACCTCCTCTCTAAAAATTATTTACTCTTTGAAGAATAACAAGACTAGCATATCTCTTTGGAGAGTCTTAAAAATGCTTGGTCAAAAAGAACTCCTACAATAACAACTTACCAATATCAATGGAGCCGCTCAAGCTCTAAGGTATCATGGTGTGGCCCTTGAAAACACACTAAGTCATGTTTTAGATCCCTCAACCAAATCTTAAAATCCTCCTTGTTTCTATCTCACACTCATTATAGGAGACAAATTGTTTCACAATTACCTTATGGATAGTGGAGCTAGTACTGCCGGCATGCCCATGGTAGCTACTGACAAGTTGGGAAGTATGAACCTCATAGTAAGGGTGTATTGTAGCTTGATTGAACTCCATAAAATATGATGGGTTTGGTTAAATGTTTGAAAATTTTCTTTCATGATTGTCCAAATTTCCCCATCTTACAAGATATTGTGGTGGTTGACCTTCCATCTCACTTTGCTATTTACTTGTCAAGAGACTTCATAGCTCAAATTGGAGGATACCTTTTAGCTAATTGGTATTTTCTTTCTTTTAAAATAATATATGGAGATAAAGTAACTATAATAACATATCCCTTGGCAAGGTTCCATATTGAACCATATGTGGAGACAAATTCAAATCAGAATTGTACAATTAGTGAGCAAGGAGAAGGTGCCATTGGTGGTGAAGAATCTTCCCCCCTTGAAGCTATTTATAATATTTTCCTTGATGATTGTGGTACTAAAACATATGAACATGATCCTTATTCATCTATAGAAGAAACTGATTTGGGAGTCTATTGTATGTATGATAAAATTACTCCTATACCCTCACTAACGAATATTATGAACTTGAAGGGATATGGGAAATGTTTTTTGATGGCTCTAGAAGCAAAGTATGGGTAGGAGTTGGTGTCATGTTGGTTTCTACCTCAAAGAATAAATATTAATATTCATATATATTCCATTTTATTTGTACTTGTAATATGGATAAATATGAAGGATTGGTTCATTGCCTCGAATGGGAAAAGAGAAAGGGAATCAAGAATTTGAAGGTCTATGGGGATAGTGAATTGGTCATACTACAACCAAGAATCCTTTGCTTAAGTCTTACAAGAATGGGGTATGGTATCTAATTGAAAGCTTTGATGCTTTCAACATACAACCTATACCAAAAGATTAAAATAAACATGTTGATAGGTTGGATATCATAGGAGCACATTTTGACATAGTTGTTGATATAAGGAAAGAGAAGAATCAATCTCATATCAAGGTCATTATGAGATCTTATATTTCAGATAATGAGGTGTCATGGGATGTGTTTTAAAATGATAAAACATTTCAAATTTATTACAAAATTAAGCAAAATTATCTTTAAAGAATAAAAAAAGGTTTCACTATTAGTATGGAGAACAATACATTCAGTTGAAGACAAACAAGATACCTAAAGGGCTAGTCAACCTAGAGAGTGTTTTCAATTAGGATGATCAAAAGATGAAGGAAAGAGTGAGTATTTCCATAAGGGAATACAACTATGAAAAATTATGATCTTCAAAGACAAACTCTTGAAAATTGGTAAGGTATATTCTCCATCTGAAAGGCAAACTTTTATTGAATTATGTAAAGAGTTCCATGATATATTTTCTTGGGAGTATAAAATTTTGAAGGGGTTTGACCCTAGTCTAGCTCATCACACCATTGAGCTAGAACCTGGAGCTAAAATAGTTACGTAAAAACAAAGGCCTATCAATCCCAAGGGAGAGGAACTCATGAAGAAAGAGCTTACCAAATTGATTGAATCTAGGATTTTCTTTCCTATCAAGCACTCAAATTTGGTACCTAATCTTGTACCAATCCGAAAAAAGAGTGGAGATATCAGACTTTGTGTATATTTTAGAGACCTTAACAATGTTTCTCTCAAGTATCATTATCCATTACCTTCCATAGAATAGATCTTGCAAGTTATTTTAGGTTCTCATCCTTTTTCACTTCTTGATGGCTATTCAAGTTACAACCAAATATTGGTGAATGAAAATGATTAGTTTAAGACAACATTTACTACAAAATAGGGAGCCTTTGACTATAATAATATTCCTTTTGGTTTGTCTAATGCTATATCTACTTTCTAAAGGGTAATGGACATGGATTTTAAGGGTTTTATCAATGAGATATTGCTTGTGTACCTTGATGATATAACCATTTTTTCAAGAAATGCTAATGATCATATGAAACATCTAAGGCAAGTATTTGAGAAGTGTAGAAAGTATGGAGTATCTCTTAATCCAAAAAAGTGCATCTTTGTTGTCTATGAAAGTAAACTATTGGGTCATATTATTTCAAAAAAAGGTTTGTCTATTGACCCTAAAGGATTGAATTTAATTTAGGCTTACCTTTGCCTCTACACAAGAAAGGTTTTCAAAGTTTCTTGGGAAAGATCAACTTTATAAGAAGATTTATTTTAGGATTTTCTACTCTATTAAAGCCTATCATAGACATGCTCAAGAAAAACCAAGATTTTTCTTGGACAAAGGAAGGTAAGAACAATTTTGAGGCAATCAAATAAGCAATTTACCAATATCCCACTCTTTTGAACCCAAAATTTTTCAAGGATTTCATACTCTATACTTTTGATAACCTTGACACAATCTCAGCTATGCTTATGCAAAAGAATGAAGAGGAAATTGAATATCCTATTATATTTTCTAGTCAAGGATTGAAGGGTTATGAGGTCAAGTAGACATTTTTTGAGAAGCAAACTCTAGCTGTAATAAGAGGTTTTTAAAAATAACTCATGGTCTCTCATCCTAGTACCAAAGAGTTCCTCCTAAATAAATACCTCAATGATAAAAGAGATGGGTGGATCACAAAGGTAATGTAATATGATGTTGATATTAAGGTAACAAAATTGGTAATAGGAAAGGCGCTATGTGAGCATCTAGATTTAGATCTTCAAGGGCTAATGGAAGAATTCTTGGTCAATTAAGCTCATCCTCAACTAGTTGGTCACATACCAATTCAAAGTTGGACATAAGATATAAATGAATTTCTCCAAAATGGTCAGTGTCCCAATGGCTTGAACAAGTCTCAAAGAAGGTAATTTAGATTTCAAACCATTCCTTATTGTCTTATAGATGGTATTCTCTTTTGAAAAGATGTGAATGGTGTGTTATTGAGGTGTGTTAACAATGATCAATTTTGTATGTTACTAGAAAAGTTTCATGATGGTGTAGATGGAGGTCATTTCTTCCCTAAAACAACAAAAACAAAGATAATAAGGGCCAGCTATTATCAGCCTAGCCTTTTCAAGGATTGATACAATTGGGTTACAATGTGTCCTTAATGTGCCTTATTTTTAGGCAAACAAAAGCTTGCATCCCTTCCATTGAATCCTATCTAAGTAGACTAGCCTTTCATGTAATAGGGCCTTGATTTTATTAGTATGATTAATCCTCTATCAAGTGCTAGACACAAATGGATATTGACTACAACTAGCTACTTCACAAGATGGGTAGAAGCTATTACATTAAAATAGGCAAGTGAATATTCTATCTTGGAATTCTATGAAAGTATCATCACAAGGTTTGGAGTTTCCTATACTATCATTTATGATAATGCACTTACTTTTATGAGTGTTAAAACTTTTTATTGGGAAAATAGGAATGGTGTTTACTTGAGTACCTCATCTAAATATTACCCTTAAGGTAATGGATTGGCTGAGTCTACCACTAAGAATATTATCAATATTATCAAGAACTACTTGCTTTAGAGCTTGCACATCAAATGAAACTACTTGAGAATACTCCGATGGAAATTGGATTGACAGAACTAATGTAACTGTAAGAAGTAAGGGAAAATACACATAAGAATATGAAACACCATCAATTACTCATGAAGTCTTTTTACAAGAGAGCAAGTGAAAGAGTGTTCAAAGAAGGTGACTTGGTTCTGAAATGGGATGAAGATAGAGCAACACTAGGTAGACATTCAAAATTTGATGCCTTGTGGAGTGGACCTTACATCATCATCAAGTGAAAGTAAAGAAATTATTTTCAGCTATCCAAGATGAATGGAGAATAATTTCCTATCCCTATGAATGGGATAAATCTGAAGTTTTTTTATTAGTCTTTGTAAGGTAGTTTTGTAAATAGTAGCATAGGTGTGTGTTTTCCTTTGGTTGTGTTCCCTATGAGCTCTATTTGAGAACATGTGTGTTTCCCTTGAGTGTGTCTTGTGGTGTGTGTGTTCCTTTAGTTTGGTGTGTTTTTCAAAGACACTTTAATGTTAGATAAGTATCAGAGAGACTCCATGGCCCAATGGAAGGATTAGGCAATTGGTCTTAGGCATAGCTGGCATGCCACCCCTAGAATCACCAAGAATGTTGACCAAATTTGACCCCAAGTCAAATTTGGGTCAACCCCTAATATTTTTTAACTTTTATAGAAATTTTGAAATGTCTTATAGGGTCTCCTATTATCCTCTATGTCAACTTGTCCTTCCCGTAGTCCTTATTGAAGTCTATTCTCCCGGTGCTGCCCTAGTCAACAAAAGTTGATGTTGGTCAACCTTGGTCAAAGATGGTATAAAGATAAAATTGTGTTGAAAATGTTATAATATGTCCTTTAACATGTTTTAAGTGGTTTTCAATTCATTAATTTATCTTTCACCTTGTTTCATATGCAAAAGGGGCCATTTGGCCACATTTTTTAGCTCAATTAATGACATGTATAGATTTTTCCAAGAAATAAATTATGAGAAAGATATGCATCAATGTGGAAGAGGTTATAAAATTTCAAGATTCATCATATGATAGTTAGAAATCAGTTATGATCAATAAATGGTAGTTTTTCCTCAAAAATAGGATCTTTTGTGCACTTGTACGGACTTCCCAAGTCCACTATCAGATAAAAACATGAGAAGAGTAACTCTTCACCTCCCATCATACACTAAAATGCATATTTTTCAGGAATAATTCAAAAAGTTTCATCTGTAACTTATTTTCTTCCATTTTTAGTTGGCAAGCAAAGGAGCAACTTCATGCACCTAGCATAGGTCATATAGATGGAATTGGGAAGAGTGCTTCTAGGGATGGATATGGATCTAAGTTTAATTAATTTACATAACAATAAATTAATATTTGGTTCATTATACTTTATGAACCATCAATTTTATCCTAGACAACTTTTTATGCATGTCCAACCATGAAGGGGTCACTGTTTGAACTTATCTCAGAATTTCTTGTTTTGGATTGATGGATTTTTGTGTTACATGTGTCTATACATGATTTTAAATATGTTTCCATGCTGCTTATTATTTTGGAAAATTCAATTTTGTGATAAAACCTCTTCTAGGCTTGCAAAATGGCTAGTTTGCATTCATAGTCATCTCATTGCTTTGAAAATGTTTCCTTCACATTGGAGATGATGTTTTGATGGAAATAATCTTGGTGTATTATGAGAATTCAAGTGTTGAAAATTTCCCTTGAGGTGTTTTGAAATCATTCCTTCCATGTTCTTTGCCATTTTAGGATTTCTTTGTTTGTTTTAGTCATTAAACTCCACCTACAAGAGCATGATGATGTCACAAGTGTGAGTTTGATGGTTTGACATGGTTTTTAATATCTTGGGACCATTAATGTGCATTAAAATGTTGAATGGAGTCAAATAGGCACTTCAAACTTGCATGTTTAGAGAGTGTTCTCAGTCCTGCTTGCATAAAGGAGATGACCATCTAGAGTTGAGGGCATAGACAAACCTTTTGGAGGTGTTCCAAGAGATTGGTTAATCCAATTTGTGATGATTTTCTATAAGAAGGCCTAGACAGGCCTATTGATAATCTTAGTTTGGCAAGGGAAGTGTCAAAGCATCAATTGGAAACTTAAATTGTACTTAGGCCCTTTTGCCCTAAAAATGTCAAATTGAGACCTTAAAGGTTTTTGAGGACCTCACAAAATCCACTTGATAGGTGATCTAAGTTTTAAAATTGGACAGTTGGGTAGTTTTATCCACCTAAAATAGTTTTTCCAATTTTTATAATATAAATATGAGTGGAGATTGGATGTTTCAAAGCATAAAGATGGCTAAAAACCACTAAAATAGGGCAGTGATGTCTACAAGACAGTGATCGAAATGTTAATTTGCATCCCATTTTGATGATCTTAGACTATGCTATCAAGTTTAGTGATTCTAGTAGTTTAAGTAATGTTGTAAGGTAATAAATCATGAGAGAAGTTGAAGTCCAATGTTTTAAACCCCAACACATACTCCTTTATCTATACACAAGACTATGAGGAGCCACCTACAGGCAAAGAGGCAAAGGTTTGTGAAATAGGCATTATCATGGATGAGGTGAAGTAAAGTTTCATGGTTTATAGGCAAACAAACACCTCCATCCCATCAATTCCACTATGAACAAGCCCATATTGATCTAGAAAGCATCTACAAGACAAAATGAATGGAAAAATGGTCTCCTACAATTGAGCAAACTATGGAGTAAGGTGATGGACCTTGTAGGAATCTTGAGGCATGTTTAATGATAAAAAATATATCAATGACAAACCTAATGACTTGGGTAACCTAAATAAGTTTCTAAAACATAGATAAAAGACAAAATTCATGTCATTCTCATCGTAAATCACCTATAGGTAGGGTGCTAAGACCTTCTTAATCCTAGAGGATAGTGAGCAATTGATAGGCCTAAAAAAGAGCCAAAATGCTAGGTTTAGAGTTGAAAATAAAATTGGCATAATGAGGTGAGTCAAAAGAGTTTATATAATGCATTGACACCCTCATTATAACCTCCAAAGAAAGGTTTATAAAACAAAGATCCCCTTTTCATTGTCACGGTCAGATAGGGTCTTAAGCAAGAGAAAAGTATGAAAGAGATTGATGCCCAAAGAGTTGTTGATGATTGGATTTGTACCCTTAAAGAGATGCACAGATCTCTTCATTCGAGCATCAAAATGGAATCATCTCTCTTGATATGGGTGACAATTTTGTTGTGATAAATCTCTAGATTAGGGGCTAGCTCCCTTTGATGCATCTTTGAGCCATTTATAAACTAACAACTTAGGAAAATGAAAAGGGATAAAATAGCTAAAATTTAAACCTATTATACTAGGGTGATTCAAAAAAATATTTTATCTACTCATAATCTGAACATACACTTGAAACAAGGACATGTTACAACTACACTTCTCTCAATATCAACTCTCTCACGTCAATGTTTCAACATGGGGTCTAGGAGATGGCATAGATTTAAGAAGGCTTAAGCAATAGATGTTCCAAGACACCCTATTGAATTATCTATTCATAGTATCTATAATCTCTTTAGACACTTCTTGTTGACTTGCAAGAAGGAAATCACAATACACTAAGTACTAATGGAATTAACATATGAAGGTAAATAAAGAATAAAGTTGCATAGACTAAAACCAAGCATGTACACTTAATGCACTCTTTGAATGAGGTAAAACACTTGTCTTTATTGATTCAATGTAAAATCTTGGAAAGGCTTCGCCATACTAAGCAGAGAGATTCCTCCAAATGAGCCAAGAGAATACATACATACATACATACATATATACATATACATATATATATATACATATATATATATATATATATACATACATACATATATATATATATAGATATATATATATACATATATATATATATACACACACACACACATATATATATACATATATATATATATATATATATATATATACATATATATATACATACATATATATATATATATATATACATATATATATACATATATATATATACATACATATATATACATACATATATATATATACATATATATATATATATACATATATATATATACATATACATATATATATATATATATATATATACATATATATATATAGTATTGAGAAAGAGATCGAGCAAAAGTAGTTCAAAGGTCATTTGGACATGTGTCAATCTTGAAAATAACAATAATTACACTACAGTATATAAAAATCTTCAGACGGCTAGACCAACAAAATGAAGATGTCTCAAAATATGTTTTGCTATAAACGAACTCAGTTGTTGAAAATTCATTTGGATGCTAGTTATTCCTTATTAGTTTGTCGAGTTATGAAATGGTATAACAACTCACTATCAACTTACCTATTTTTGTTTGCTTGTGCACATATGTTTAGGATTCTACCATGTGTCACTTCCATATTTGTTTTTAGGTTCCAATCAAACCTTTATTTTAAACTTCAATGGCTATTTTTTATAGCATAAACTTGACTTTTTGTGGGTTGTCACTCCTTAGGTATTTCTTTAGACAATTTTTCTTTGATATTTTTTTGGAATTTTTGTCCATGGCCACTTTTATTAAAAGAATCCATTTGAATTTTTGTTTCCTTCTTTTCTTTTGGCTTTCTTGATTGGTCCATTTCCTTTGGACAAAAAGTCTGAAGGAAATCTTATCTTCAGGATCTTATTCTCAAACAATTACTTCGATCAAAGTGTCTGAAGGAATTCAATATTTTGAACCTTTTGACAAGCCTTTTCCTTTGAAAATTTCCCTTCGATATTTTTGAAAATAACCCTTTGGCTTCTTAGAATGGTCTCTTTCTTTCCAGCCTTCCTACATATACCCTTTGGAAAAAACAATATAACCTTCAAGATTTTGAAATAGGTCCTTCAGAAAAATGAAATGGTCCACCTTTTCTCTGAAACAATCCTTCAGACTTCTTGCAAAGTACCCTTTGGAAATGGAAGTGACCTTTTGAAAGAATTATTTGGACATTCGAAAAAGTTTTTTTGGACAAAATGTCTGAAATAATTCTTTCCTTTGGTTTTTTTGCTAAGTGCCCTCTATAAAGGAAAGTGTACACTTTCTAAATAAAAATATAGTTTCCAATGTACCCTTCAGAAAGATGAACATACCCTTTAGAAGAATATAAGCGTCCTTCAAAAAACTTGTATTTATCCTTCAAACTTTTGGAAATGGTCCACTTAGCCTTAAAGATACCCTTAAAAAAAATTAAGGTCCTTTTTGGCTTGAAAGAGCCTTTCAAGAAAGTTAAAGTGCCTTTCAAAAAAGTTGTACGAATAATTTTTCTGAAAGAAAATACTTAAGGGAAAAGCTTCAAACAAATTTTTTGAAAGAATTTGGCAAAACATCTGAAATAAACACTTGAATAAAACCCAAAATAAATCTTCCTTAAATAAAACCCAAAAGGAATTGAACACTTAGTCAAAATAAAAGACCTGAAGGCTTAGCAAAAGACAAAAACAAACTATTTGAAGGAAATACTTGTGCATTTTCTATGGGTTTTATATAAGATACCTCTCTCAAATGAAACTTCATTACTGAGTCCAACCAAAGACATAGATAGGTCACTGAATGGATAGGGGTGTCCAATTTTGGTCTAAAAGGCCAAAATTTGGTCAACAAATTGATGACTCACAAGGGTAGTATTCCTTCTATATTGACCAAAATGGTAGCCTAAATAGTCTATTGGGCATGGAGTCAAGTAAATGCTGAAATAAACTAGAAACCTTGACTATGATTCAAAACTTGATCAAGACAACCATTGACTACATCCAACACATAAAGGAAAGAGACACACAACAAAGACAAAAGCAACCACACTTGTGATAATTAGCACCTAGGAAAAGACAAGACACAATGAAAATAAAACTAATTATATACAACTAACTGGATATATTCTTCTCCCTCCTAGATCAAAGGGAAAAATTCTTAAGTCTCTCCTATGGTACGAAACCTCATGATGCCAAACAAGTGGTTGGTTGGATTAGGAGCTTGGTGACTCATCTTTCTTGCTTTCCACCTTGATTTCATGTACTCAAATGGATCAGGTTCAAACATGTCTCCAACATATATGTACTCATCTTGCTCTTTGAAGCATGTTTCATGTTAGTCCTTCATGCTATTGTAATCCATCAATGAATCAATGGCTGCTATCTCATCATCATAGAGTTCATTTGGCTCATAGATCTCTTGGTATGTATCATGGACCAACTCATTCTTTTCTATCTCTTTGAGAAGCTTGTCAAATTGATCTCTTACTTCATCATGGATCTCTTGAAGAAGGCTGGCTAGTGTGATATTTGAGTAGAGACAATTTTTCTAGTTCATTCTAGAAATCAGCATTTTCTCGCTCAAGAAATCATTCAAAGTCCCTATCAAAATAATCAGACCTTTCTTCTTTTTTCTAAAAAATAGAAGTCTCTATCTGCTCAAAAACATGCTCTTGAACATCATTCAACTCTAGTCCCATTTCTTGGTCATTATCTCATTCAAAGAAAAAGGGAAATCCCTCAAACAAAGGGGAAGAGAGATTACCATTCTTGCATTATTCATCATTACTTACTATGGATTGTTCACTATCTTCATCATGACCAAAAGGGAGTTCATCAAGTAGAGATAAAGAACTCTCATCATGCCTAGAAAGCTATATACCTACTACCTTATTTACACTTAGATTATATTCTTCACCTTTTAATTCTATAATATTTTCGTCCACATGACATAAGACATTATTTCTTTCCTCTAAGGAGAGGTTGAGAGGGTAAGAAACATCCTTAGATAGTTTGAAAAACAATGGGACATCTTCATGCTCTTCTTTCCACCTTGCAATCACCATATCAAAGCTTGGAAAATTTTGATCACTTGAACCTATTTCAGATTGAGGAGTTGGATAATGACTTACTAACATAGAATCTCTATCCACAAGAGTCTCATTAATCTCTTTATTCCTCTCCTCTTTAGGTTGTGTTTGCATTTGAATAACATCCTTCCAATGTGTGAAACCAATAGGCATAGTTTTTGTTATCTATTCTTATTTAAACTTTTGGGTCAATTCATGATGATAAATCCTTAAAATTGGAATCTTGACATCATGTATCTCCTCTTAATGATAGGTAGAAACTTCATTTACTTTATCAAGGTCTTGAGCTAGTTCATGAAAGACTTTTCTCCAACTTGGGATCTTGACATCAAATTGAAAGGCTTGAGGAGGTTGAGGGAGACTAAGAGAGTCTTCATATACATAAGAGGATATTTTTAAAGATAAATGTGTTGGTTTCCAAAGGAAATGGGATGGCTTTCTTCCAAGGAGGGCTCACAATCTAGGAATTTGGAGTAGTTAGTTTCCATAGAAGGCTGACCCAATATCATTTGGTGTTGAAGTGCTAAGTGTAAAAGATTAATAGTAGGATTATATTATTTTAACATAGGTTAAGATGCATTAGATGGAATATAGGGTTGGCTCATTTTATTTTGATTAATAAGTGTTATTTAATGGAAGCGATTTGGTGTATAAAGGGAGGGTTTCTTTTGTATGGGAGAAGGTTGTCTTGCGATGAAAGAAGGTATACAAGACTGACTACCTTGAGTGGGTTGATTTCTACATCTTATTAACTTTTATATCATGGATTTAGCTTACCTAAAAAAGCATTCCTCATTATACATAAGCTCTTGCTGATATCTATTTTGCTCATTCAACATGTCTATTTTCAACATTTGCTTCTCAAATTCCAACATTATCTCCCTAGCGCTCTTGGATTGGCTAGGAGAAGGATAATTAGGATGGATACTTGAGGTGATTGCATGAATAAACTAAGCTTGATCAAAACTATATGAAGTAACATAATATCCATACTAATCTACAATGGAATTATACATACCAATTATGATTTCTTGATGCCCTAGGGATGCTTGACCAGCTGATTCAACTTGAAGTCACCATTGATGTTGTTTGAAAAGCCTCCAAAAGACTGATTGATTGAAGAACACACCAAGAATTCTTTAATTCCTTAGACAAATGGTCCCATCAGGTGTGCCAAAAACTATTGATGCTTGGATTTACACCCTTTAAGAGATGCTTAGCTCTCTTCATCCAAGCAGCAAAATGGAATCATCTCTATTGTTGTCGGTGACAATTTTGTTGAGATGAATCTCTAGATTAAGGGCTAGCTCCCCTTGATGCACCTTTGATATCTTTCTAAAATATAAACTTCAGAAAATGAAAAGGGCTAAAATATCTAAAATTTAAAGCTATTCTACTAGGGTGATGTACCAAAAGATTTGCTTTACTTATACCCTAAACATACACTTGAAACAAGGATAAGTTACAAATACACTTCTCTTAATATCAAATCTCTCACATAAATGTTTCAACATGGGGTCTAGGAGATGGCATATATTTAGGAAGGCTTAAGCAATGGGAATTCTAAGACACCCTATTGAATTAGCTAGTCACTATATCTATAATCTCTTCAGACACTTCTTGTTGACCTGTAAGAATGAAATCAAAATACACTAGGTACTAATGGAATTAACATATGAAGGTAAATGGAGATTACACTTTCATAGACTAAACCCAAGTATGTACACTTAATGTACTCTTTGAATGAGCTAAAACACTTGTCTTTATTGATACAAGGTAAAATATTGGTAGGGATTCACCATACCAGGAAGAGAGATTCCTCCAAATGAGCCAAGAAAATACATATATAGTCTTGAGAGAGAGATCGAGAAAATGGAGTTCAAAGGTCATTTAGACATGAGTCAATTATCAAAGTTGTTGCTAGAATCTAGATAATGTAAATGCAATGGAGATGTGATCACATGAGATGAAGCAAGTGCACACCACATAGATGCTAAAGCAATTTGAAATTATACAAGAAGATAAATTACACAAGACAAAATAGGAGAAAACCCAATATCTAATTAACATGAGATGGCCAAAATGAATAATACATATAAGAGAGCACGTAAGTAACTCTTCCACAAAAGGTGGTCAAGGCACCCTAAGAATAGACTGTAACTCCTCCATGAAAGGTGGTGACAAGGTGCTAAGAATAGAGAAGTAACTCCCATCAAGGGAGTTACTTATGACAACTATGACACATCTATGACACACATCTCCACATAAGCTAGCCTATCCCACAAATGTAGGAAAACTCCATGTAAGCACAAATATAATTTCCCTAATTAATAAATAGAGAAAAATAAAAACCTACACTAATACCCCCCCATAAGCATAGCTTAGGTGGGCAGTGTGGAAATATAAAATGGGTCCCGACAACTAGGCTTGATGAGGTACCCATGTACAAATGCAAACTCCCATAAGATAGAGAAAAGGAGAAAAACCATAAGAAAAAACTCCCCCCCCCAAAGAGAGACATAAAATAAATGAAGAGGCTAGAAAGCCCCCCCTAAAGATGATGCTACTGTAGATGTAGACCACACCCCAAGAAGAGCTTGTAGATGAATGAACTTGCTCTCTGTGAAAGGTTTGGTGAAGATACCTGCAACCTGCTCTGAAGACTGGCAAAAGATTAAGTCAATGACCTGACTATGAAAAAGCTTCTGAATGAAATGTATGTGAATCTCTATGTGCTTGGTCTACTAGTGCTAAATTAGATTCCTATAAATATGAATGGTACTCTGGTTGTCATAATAAATGATGGTGGGATGCCTGATAGGAATGCCAAACTCGAAAAGTATCCCCTAAAGCCAAATAGCCTTAGTAGCTGCATTAACAGCTCCCCTGTACTCTGCCTCTATGGATGATATAGCAATAGCATTATACTTCTTGCTAGACTAATTGATAGGACCAAAACTGGGAGAGAAACTGTAACCAAAAGTGGACTTATGAGTCTGTGAATCGCCAGCCCAATCTAAATCTGTATATACAACCAAGTCAACCTCTATGCCAAATCTGTAATGAATCTCATATCTATGTGAACCTTGTATGTAATGGAAGATCCTCTTAGCTAATTTCCAATTTAGCTCATGAGGTTCCTGCATAAATCTAGAGACAAGTCCCATTGTATATGATATGTCAGGCCTAGTGTGAGTCAAGTAGATGAGACTACCTTCAAGTTGTCAATATCGAGCTACATCAACCAATGGTGAAGAACAATTAGCCTCAAGCTTGACTCTTGATAGAAAGGGAGTCAGAGATAGCTTACAATCAACCATGTGAAAATGAGCCAATAAGTCAAGAGCATACTTAGGCTATGCAAGAGAAATCCCTGAATCTGATTGTGAGATCTCGATGCCAAGGAAGTAGTGTAACAAACCCAAATCTATCATGTCAAATCTATCCTGAAGAGATGCCTTCACCGCTACAATAGCTGATGAAGAACTCCTGGTGATCAAAAGGTCATCAACATATAGAACTAAAATTAGGAGTGAATCATCTTGCCACAAGAAGTAGACATTGGGATCAGAATGGCACCTAGTGAAACCCACTATGAGAAGGAAGGAATCCATCTTGGCATACCAAGCCTAAAGGGCCTGTTTGAGGCCATAGATATATTTCCTAAATTTGCATACTAAGGAAGAATTCTAAATAAATCTTGGTGGCTTCTCCATGTAGATCTCCTCCTCTAGGTCTCCATGAAGAGAGGCACTCTTCACATCCATCTGGTACACATCCCAACCATGTGCTTCAGCAATAACCAAGGTGAGTCAGATAGAAGTCATCTTTGCAACGGGTGTGAAGGTCTCTGAGTAGTCAATGCCTACCACCTGTGAGAAACCCTTGGTGACCAATCGCACCTTGTACTTATCAACTGACACATCTGCTACAAACTTGGTCTGATATATCCACCTACATCGAACCATCTTTCTTCTCTTAGGAAGTGAAGTCAAGTCCCAAGTGTGATTTTTGATTAAGGAAGAATATTCTTCCTCCATAGAATTATCCCACTCAGGTACCCCTGATGCCTCGCAAAAAGTGTGTGGATCTGAAACTAAATCAAAGAAGGCATGTGGATCTCTCTAAAAATCCCCCTAGTACATCTGTCATCTGTGGGATCTCCTGCCCAAGTGCTATCACTCTCAAGTGTCTATCTGGCCCAAAGTGGCCCGAAAGTGGGCAAGTCAGGTGTTAACTCCTCATCCTCTAACTGACAAGAGGTGGATGACATGGCATCACTATCCTCACTGTCTGAACTTGAAGAAGAAGAAGATGTCTCTGACTTAGAAACCTATTGTGGCTGATTTGAATATGATGATGAATCATCATGAAGAAGTAGATCTGATGAGGGAGAAGAAGTGCCAAGTGTTGAGTCTCTAGGACTCTCCTAAAAATGGACACTTCTCTCGATGAACAACTCATGAGTGACTAGATCTAGAATGCAATAGCCCTTAATACCATTTGGATATCCTACAAAGATGTAAGGCTTGGACTAACATTCCATAGCTTTGCATTTATTATTCATTATGCGAGCCATGGCTAGGGATTTGAAAACCCTCAGGTGCTCAACATCAAGTTTCTTTTTATGCCAAGCTTTAAAGGGTGTTATCCGTTTCAAAGCTTTGTGAGGAACCCTGTTTTGAATGTAGCAAGTACAATTGATGGCTTCAGCCCAGTACTGTGGTGTTAAGGATTTGGAGTGAATCATACATCTACCCATCTCTTTCAAGAACCTATTTTTGCATTCAGAAACCCCATTCTGTGAGGGACTATAAGTGATTGTACACTACAAATCAATCCCTCTGTGGTGCAAAAATGCTCAAACATATTACTGATATACTACCCTCCATTATCAGTTCAAAGAACCTTGATGGATTTCTCACTCTATTTCTCAACAAGAGACTTGAAGTCTAAAAAATTTTCAAACACTTTAGACTTTTGTTTGAGAAAATATATCCAAGTGTACCTAGAGAAATCATCAATGAAAGTGAGGATGTACTTGGACCTTGTGAAAGATGGTTTGGGAAAGGGTCTCGATACATCACTATGGACTAACTCCAAAGGTTGTAAAGCCCTCCAAGCTTTGCCTTTGTCAAATTTTGCTTCGGGATACTTCCCAAGGGAGCACCCCTCGCAAAGTCCTTTTGAGAATTGGACACGAGGCAAACCAATGACCATGTCATTTTTGCAAAGTTGTTCAAGGTAGCGGTACTTAAAGTGGTCAAACCACTCATGCCATAATTTGCTAACTCAATCTGAATGAGTCAACAATGCTGTTGGAGAAGAATCAAGTGCAAAATGTGAGAAGGTGTATAACTTGGCTTGGTGATCTTCGCTACCCACTACCACTATAGTATCATTATGCAACTCCTTGATAGCCACTGAATCTAGTGTAAACTCAACTCTCATGTCCTAACCAATGTGAGTGATTTGGTACACTGATAGGAGATTGGTTGAAAGAGAAGGAACACTTAGAAAATTATTGAATGTTCCTCCTTCCATTTCAACTGACCCTCTCCCTATAATAGAAACTGATGTGTCATCATCCAAACTAATTGAAGTCATGCTACAAGGCTCTAAAGATGAAAACTCAACTAGTGAAGAGTCCATGTAGTGAGAAGCACCCAAATCAATGACCCATGATGTTGTAGAAGTTGCAATTGCTACAAGGGCCTTGCTTTTTTCTTTATCCTTACCCTTGCCTTTTGTCTTGGTAGAATCTTGGGTAGATGAATTCTGCTTGATGGATTCAGGAACACTTATGTTGTGCTTCTCTAGAAGATGAGTTAGGTGATATATTTTTTTCTTCATGGATTTGTGTTCATCATGCCATATCTTTTTACAATAGGCACACTTAACCTTCTCCTTCTTAGGTTTAGCATTGGAAGAGGAAGACTCAGTGTTGTTTTTGGTAGGATTGTTGTTTTCTTTCTTCTTCTCCTTTGTTGAAGTCTTATCCTTACCATTTATAGTTATCAAGGCTTGGGGTTGAATAGACTTTATTGTGCCCATTTGAATTATCTCATCTTGCTCCCTAGTCAAGTCGGCAATGAATGAATCCAAAGAAGGCATTTTCATGTAGTGCCAAGGGCACTTTTTTTGGCATGGAAAGTGGAGACAAAGACATAATAGCTTGGAACTAACTTTGTGAGAATAGAAAGGATGAGTTGATCATCTTTCTTCTCTATCTTGAATTATTTCAATTGCAATCTAAGGGCCTTAAACTTAGTGAAGAATTCTTGTAGGGTCTCAAAGTTGCTAGGACTTAGACTTATGAGTTCATTTTCGAGCTCATGACCTCTCATCTCATCAAGCTTCCAAAATAAGAGTTCTAAGGTGTCCCATATGTCTTTGGGAGTCTTGGAGGTTTCTAAATGGAAGAGAAGTTTTGGAGACACAGACAAGCTTAGTAATCCATAGGCTTCATCACTACGGTTGTACCACTTGACCTTTTCAACATCAGTGTTGGGTTCTACTTCAGTACCCATGGTGATTCTATACAACCCTTTGCTTCTAAGAATGATTGACATTTTAACCTTCCATTCATGATAGTTGAAGGGTGTTAGGGGTTTAAGTTGAAAAGAATCCATTTTAAGCCGAATTTAGGTGAAGTGTTGATTGCAAGTTGTAAAATTATGCAGATAGGAGAATGAAAAGCAAACACACTTCCCCCAAAATGTTGAGCCCCCCTCCCAAAAAAAATTCAAGTGCACACTCAAAAGTTGTTGGGCTCAGCTGAGAATGCATCTTAGAGCAATCATTGCAAGACTTTAAGCAAACAGGACGTCGGACTCAACCAAAAATACATCTCGGGAGACCCAAATTTTAGGCACTTTATAAACTAGTACATTTTTAACAAATAAAAAGCCTACATTATGGAGAATTGAAATACAAACACTTTTTCAAAAAATGGCACCCAAATCTGAGCTACCATTTGCAAGATATTAAAGATTCAATTTTCCCGTAAACTAGTGTTTTTGCGAAAAAATCTAAAACATTAAAAAAATTCTTGTTTTGAGAGGTAAAGTGGCCTTCCAACCACTCGTTCGATTCAGCACAGAGTGAGGAATCTAAAGGAGGTTTGTGTAAGGGGGAATTGGCCTCTTGCCAACCTGGGCCTCACCTTTCGCCTTCGTAGGTCGAAGATACAAGTTTTGAAAACCTTTAAACTGCCTTTTTTTTAATGCTAATTTCAAATTTGATTTTAATTCAAACATTCAAATGACTGATTTAAATCAAAATAATTTTAAAATCAGATTTACCAATCAACAAGAGAGGGTGGGCCCACCAAATGGGCATTGGAAACCAAAAGAGGTCTGAGGTCGGTGGCAAGCTGGAAGGTGAGTCAGCCATCAATACCAATGTGGCAGCAGTGCCACATAGTCAGCTATGCCACATAGATAATAATGCCACATAGTTAGCCACACCACACAGACATCAATGCCACATAGTCAGCCACGCCACACAGACAACCACACCACACAAATAGTAATGTCACACAGACATCAACACCACACAGTTAGCCACGCCACACAATCAACCATGCCACATAGACAACCACACCACACAGAAAACAATGCCACATAGGCAGCCTTAATAGACGGAAATGGGCTACTCAAAGACTACATACTAGATGTTATACATCTACATTTTGCCTTGATGGAGTCCTGCTCCACGCATATCTCACCCTACCAGATGCCTCACATGGACCTCCACATGTAGAAGCGCTTCCTAGAGAGCTTCCCCAAGCTGAAAGTGGCATCTAAGAGTAGAAACTAGATGTGCAGAGATCTCTCTTTTCCTATAGAATGACAAAAAAAAAGAATTCTACTGCCTTTGCTGAAGCCACAATAGATCTATACAAGATGTCTTGGCAAATGTTAACTCATAAGTAATTTTTTTAACAAGTTTTCGTATGGATTTGCATGAGTTTTCAAGAAACTCTACCAAAGCTCTCAAATGCAATAGATTTAAACCAAAAAAATTATGAAGAAAGCAAATTAATAATTTTAGAATAAACTAATAGCATAACCAGACACACGATTACCAGAGTGGCTCTGATACCATATCGGAGTTGTTGCTAGAATCCGGATAATGCAAATGCAATGGAGACATGATCACATGAGATGAAGCAAGTGCACACCACATAATTGCTAAAGCAATTTGAAATTATACAAGAAGATAAATTGCACAAGACAAAATAGGAGAAAACCCAATATCTGATTAACATGAGATGGCCACAATGAAGAATACATATAGGAGAGCACGTAAGTAACTCCTCCACAAAAAGTGGTCAAGGCACCCCAAGAATAGACTATAACTCCTCCATAAAAGGTGGTGACAAGGTGATAAGAATAGAAAAGTAACTTCCATCAAGGGAGTTACTTATGACATTCTTATGACACCTATGACACATCTATGACACATCTCCACATAAGCTAGCCTATCCCACAAATGTAGGAAAACTCCATGTAAGCACAAATATAATTTCCCTAATTAATAAATAGGGAAAAATAAAAACCTACACTAATATCAATATTGAAAATAGAAATAGCTACACCATATTTTGTAAGAAGCTTCAAATGGTTATACTAGTAGAATGAAGATGTCTCAAACTGTGTTTTGCTATAAATGGACTCAACTGTTAGAAATTCATTTGGATGCTAGTTATTCCTTATTAGCTTGTCAAGCTATGAAATGGTATAGTAAATCACTGTAGACCTACCTATTTTTATTTTATTGTGCACATATATTCAAGATTATACCATGTGTTAATTCCATATATTTTAAGGTTCCAATCGAGCCTTTCTTTTAAACTTCAATGGTTATTTTCTGTAGTCTAAACTTGATGTTTTGCGGGCCGTCACTCTTCAGGTATTTATTCAAATAATTTGTCTTCAATTTTTTTTAAAATTTTTTGTCCACAACCACTTTTCTTGAAAGAATCCATTCAGCTTTTTATTTCCTTATTTTCTTTCAGCTTTCTTGATTGGTCCATTTACTTCAGACAAAAAGTCCAAAGGAAATCTTATCTTTGCGATCTTCTTCTTAGACAATTCCTTTAGATAAAATGTCTAATGGAATTAAATATTTTGGGATTTTTCACAAGCCTTTTCCTTCACAAATTACCCTTAGATATTTTTGAAAATAACCTTTCAACTTCTCAGAATGGTCTCTCTCTTTAGCCTTCCTATGGATACCCTTAAAGAAAAAAAATACCCTTCAAGATTTTGAAATAGGTCCTTCAAAAAAATGAAATGGTCCACCTTTTCTTCTAAAACAATCCTTCAAAATTTTTATGAACTACCCTTTGGAAATAGAAGTGACCTTTCAGAATAATTGTTTGGACCTTCAAAAAAGTTGTTTTGAAAAAATATCCAAAACAATTCTTTTAGTTTTTCTTCTAAGTGCCCTTTGAAAAGGCAAGTGTCCAATTTCTATAAAAAAAGCCCTTCAAGAAAATTGCCAATGTACCCTATGGAAAGATGAACATACCCTTTGGAAGAATGTAAGGGTCCTTCGAAAAACCTACAGTTGTCCTTCAGACTTTTGGAAATGGTCCACTTAGCCTTAAAGATGCCCTTTGGAAAAAAAACAAAGGTCCTTTTTGGCTTGAAAGAGCCCTTCAGGAAAGTTAAAGTGCCTTTCAAAAAAGTTGTGTAGACAATTTTTCTAAGAGAAAATACTTAAGGAAAAAAAATTGGACAAAAAGTCCAAAATAATTTGGCAAAACCTTCGAAAGAAACACTTGAATAAAACCCAAAAGAAATAGAACACTTAGTTAAAATAAAAGACCCGAAGGCTTTAGGAAAGACCAAAAATAGACTATCTGAAGGAAATAATTGTGTATTTTTTTGTGGTTTTTATACAAGATACCTCTCTCAAATGAAACTTCATTACTGAGTCTAACCAAAGACATAAGCAGGTGACTGAATGGATAGGGGTGCCCAATTTTGGTCTAACAAGCCAAAATTTGGTAAAAAAGAGGGAAAGAGAAGTTTAAACTAGTATAATGTGGACTAAACATGTGCAAATGAAGTATATGACATGCAAAATACATTCTCAAGCCACCCAAGACACTTTTCTCATAAGCAAAATAGGCTCAATTTGTACAAGCAGGCTTGGAAAAGCGTTTTTTCAAGAGATAATTTGGGGATTCCACTTAGGAGAGAGGTTTTGATTAGATACCTAGGTTAAAAAAGTAGGAAATAAAGGTAATAAACATTTATGAATGCCTTATATTCATAAAATACATTTGGAAAGAGAATTCATGAGGAGGTTTAAACAAGAATATGCAAAAATAAGGTATTTACCTCTTTTTTGAAGAAATTGGGATGGTTGTACCCCATAAACATGGAATTGGACAAAACCCTTTGGTAAAATTAATAATTAGGAGAATCTAAAATAATCAATTTTCCCAAAACAATAGGCATAATACTCACTATTTTGTCTTAGAGTAGGGGAAATCCCTTCATGCACAAGAATGACTATTTTGGGGAAAAATGAAGGATGGTGAACCAGAGATCAATTGGATTAGTAAATAAGGTCTGAATATATTGAGACACATGGAGAAACCTAATAAACCTTACTATAAGTCTTGAGAGAAAATAGGGCACCCTACATAATAAGGGTTGTAGTCAAGTGTAAAGGAAAGCCTTAGGGCTAGAAACTAATTTGGAGGTCATATGCATTTTAAACCTAATATGTGATTTCCAAGTAATAAATCCATGTTTTTAGAAGTATATTGGGTGTTTTAAAGATATCACATTGTAAAGAGAACCATTGGATGTTCAAGAGGATCTCAAAGAGGAAGGCAAGCCTATTGGCAAGGCCTAGGCCTAAACTCAAACAGGGGTCAATTTCCATTTCAAGCTTTTGAAAATCCATTATAATGGTTGGAGGATGTTTTTATAGTGTATATATAGATATTTTACAATCTATAGTTTGAAAATAAAGTCTCCAAGAAGCCATTTTTTGCCTATAAAGCATTTAGACCCCATTAGGAACCAAAAATGAGCTCGAATGTCAACTTCAAGTTTTTAGAACTTCTACCAAGGTTTGCATGGTTGTTGGAGGTGTTTGGATAAGTTGAGGGGGGTCTTATAAAATAAATTTTTGAGATTTTTTTTAGGTTCAACATCACAAATTCATGAACCATCCTTAAGAGGGCTAAAAACCGTTAAACCCTCCTAAGAAGCCTATAGTGACCTATTTGGAGAAATTGAGTTGGTAATGCACCAAGATGAAATAATGAGACCCAAGGTATAAAACAAAAGTTGTATAATACATTCTCAATTTTTTAACAGTGTTCTTTGATTATATGAATTCCATATGGATAGGATACAAAGGTAATTTTTAGCACATAATTAGTGTTTCTTATAAGTTACTGAAGGTGTTAAGTTATGAAAATAATTTTGATAGAAATATTAAGACCTAAATCAAATCCTAAATTAATTTTAAAAAATCATAAATTATCGTAGGTGCCTCTAATAGCTCTCTCTTTTCAGCTTATCTAAATTACCATCTAGAATGATATAGTGGACAAAGTGGAAACTCAAGTTTGGTGGCTTTTTATGATGTTTTTGATGAAGCCAAACATATTAAGTGCCTATAAAGGTGTCATAATAGATATTTTATGGATCAGTTGAGAAATATGAAAAAATTTCTAGTGCCAATTGTCAAAACAAGCCTAATGGAGGGTGATTATGATTGCAAGGTGATGATGAGATTATGTAAGTGATTTTCATGATGAAGTAAACTCGCAATGCAGGTGGAATCATTTTTGTAACTCCCTCTCCTCATCATACATGAGACATTTGTCCATAACATGCCTTGGAGTTCTCTTGAAAGCTCATCATGAGGGAAGTTTCACAAGAAAGATGATTAAGAAGATTGTTATGCCACATTTGGCAAAGAAGCTTATTTGGGAATAAAATGACATGTAAATTAGTTCCATAACTCCCTTTTATATCTCATCCACATGAATTGTAACTAATTTTAACCTTTGTACACTTGTCCTTGAGCCTCTTCAACTTCTCTCCTCTCTCTCTTCTTCCAAGTTCTATAAATGAAGCCTTTTGGGCTATTGTAGATAGACACATTTGGTATGGTGAAGCCTTGCTAATATGACATTGCACTTTATCTTTGAACATTAGATACAAGTCAAATTTTAAGTTTGTGAACTTTTTGTTGAAGTATGTGAGTGATGTATACTGGAGCTAAGTGATAGTATCATCCTTACTCCCTTTATCCTTCATGTTTAAGCAAGAGTTCTAATTTTAACTGGTCATATGAAGTGTATGAAGGTACTAATATATTTTTCAAGTATGTAATATATCTATGGTGTAATATACCCCTAGGTTAAGTATCTTGTTAATTGTCAAAAGTATGCTACCTTCACATTGAAACACTATGTTAGGATCCTTCAATGCATGGGATTGATCTTGAAAAGCATTTTTGTTTACTATAAGTATGATGGTTTGTGGAATATATCTTGGTGGATCACCTCTTTAGTATAGTTTTAATTTTATGTAAACTCTAAACTCTTTTCATAAACAAGCATTAGGTTAGGTGATAGACACTTAGAGAAGAATTCATGGAGTTAGCCCTTTTCAATCCTAGAGATTCATCTCTCTTACAAGTTCCCATAAACTTCAAAGATGATTAAATGTTGTATCAAATTAAGGGAGCTTTATAGTGTTGTAAGGTACAAAATTTAATGACAATAATTATAAATTTTTATTAAATTATAAATTATCGATATGATGTGATTGATGTCTTTTTTGTTGGTTATATGTTCTATCTATGATTGAGGTAGATGTTGGAGGTTGTACTCCCAAAAATGGGTTAATTTTAAGCACATCGAATATGTTTGATAGGCATACTTGTTTATTTCTTTTTTCCTTCAAACAAATTGATTGGTTGCTACGATTGTCAATTATGGTCTTTGTACTTATCGTTACTGATGTAACTTATTCAATGTCATTATTTACCATTATTTTTCCATTATATGTTTTATGACTATAGTCTTTATTATGCCTTATGCTCAGCTCCATCTTATTCCTCTTGTGTATACTTATATTCATTCTACATCCCTTCATTGACCCTATTTACCAATGCAGACTCATTACTTAGAACTACCCTTAACACCCTTAGGAACCTTTGACCTAGCTAGAGCTCAGACTAAGGTGATGGCATGTATTTGATAAATTGTTATCATAGATTTGACTTGGTATTATACTTAGTTTAATTTTTTATTTTTAAATGTTATGATATCAACTTATGTTAATGACATGTTGGAGGTTCTATTAAGCCATTTAATATGGCTGGTGGATTGGATGGTGAAGGCTATAATGTTAATATATTTTGATTATGGTTAAACTCAATGTTAATCCCTAATCTATATTTCTATTGGTTGATAGTTGGTTAATTTTTTAGTCTTCTAGAGATGACATTAATGGTGAGGTTGGTGGGGGATTTTCCTTAGGATACGGAGGAGGGTTTCTCTCTCATCCCATTCAATGTAGAATTGAATAGGGTATGGGAAAGTGGATAGAAGGAATGGGAGTCAAGAAAATGGAAGGATGGAGGAGAAAATAGTAGAATGTTAGTTGGTTTTAATGTTAACCATGACAAATTTTAGAACACACATAACAACGCTTGGAAATAATATAAAGGTTTTTATCTATCTAGCTTCTTGGATTTTTCTTCATTATTAACTAAGTTATTTTATTTTCTATATTATCTTCTTGACTATGTTAATTGAAAAAAATGGTAAGAGGCTACATATGCATCTGAAAGTCTTAGGACTTTTGGGTACATACATAGACCCCATTAATGATATATCGATACATAGCATTGAGTATAAACAACTACATATAGAGTCAAATCATAAATCAAAACCAAAATATTTGAACTAGATGATCATATATATATATATATATATATATATATATATATATATATATATATATATATATATATATATATATATATATATATGGTCATTTGGTTCAAATCTTTTGGTTTTGATTTATGATTCGACTCTGCATATATTTGTTTTTCTTGGCTTACCTATTATGTGACTTGCCATGGATTTATGGGTTTCATATCAACAACTATGTTTTTATATAAAAGGGGTGATTGAATTTTATAAGAAATGGTGACTTTGTTTTTATATAAAAAGGGTGACTGCATTTTATTCAAAGTGGTGACTACCATTTTCTACATAGGTGACTATGTTTTATATAAAGGTGACTACATTTATTTTAAAGGTGAATGTGATTTTTATAATGGAGATTGAAGTTTTTATATAGGTGACTATGCTTTTATTAAATGATGACTATGTGGCATAACTGTCTATGTGAGTGTTTTACTTTTTATGTTTCAAGTCATGATGTGATTTGGGTTGCTTTGTATAGACTTCATTGTGAACATTTACCTAATACAAGATCTCATGTTTCCAATCGTGTTGATTTTCATGGTCATTTGATGTCAAGTTTTGACTATGAAATCTATTACAACTCAAACCCTTGTCAAGATGAATTGGATATTCAATGACTATGTTATCTTGGAAGGTTGGTAGGATTAGAAGTGACTATGTTATTTTTTTATTTTATGAATTTAAAGTAAATACATTGCTTGCCTTTTGATAATCATTTGTAATTTCATTTTCATGGTTGATACTTATATCTAGTTAAATTTGTTCTTTCAAATGGCATTATGTTTTCAACTGGGTTATGAATTCTTATTTATATCTTAAGTCGATCAAGTTATTTGTTTCACCAAGATGTTGAAATTGTACACACACACACACACACACCCCTCATGTCTTTGAGTTGGATTTTTACTTAAGTGACTGTGTTATTATATTTATGTCAAGATTAGGATGTATGAGTTGACTGTGCATGCTTCACCATGATCTTAAGTTTCTACCCTAGTATTTCATTTTAACTAGGTTATGATTATTATTGTTTAAATAAATGATTACTTTTTTTCATTTTATTATTATATTGTTTTCCTTTTATGGCTACATAAATTTTTTAATTGTGTTGTTATTTACACTGAAGTTGTGCTATATACATATGGATGTGTGTTGGATGTGAGTGCGTGTGTATATTTATTCATAAACTTACCTTTTAAGTTATGAACATTGGGTCTTATGATATTATGGATATATTATTGATGGTGTTATTTTGACTAATTTTATTTAAGTTTTAAAAGTAAACTAGGTTATGTATAAAAACTTGATTCTATTTCTCTTAAAGACATGTCTAATTGATTTTCTATTTTATTTGAGACTTCAGATTGCCACTGTTAAATGGTAAGAATATATATAAGAGGATATATAAGGATTCTAAAGGATTTTAATTGTTTGTGTTTAAATAACTAGTTTTGAATAATTTTATATTTTTTTTGTATCGTTGTTTTTAATAGGATATTTTAATTTTTACTTGGATGTTTGGTTACTTTATGGGGTGTGTTGATTATCATTCTTAGACTCCTATACCTAAATCACAAATGCATATATAATGGGGGTCTGGACTGTTAAGGATGGACATAACTTAGATGGGGATCCAAGAAGAATAATTAAGAGGATATATAATGGATTAAATTTAATCCATTCTATATCATTCAATAGTCGAGATTAACCTTTCCTGATTCTGATTTATACTATAAATGGATTAACTATTATTGTCTTATTGTGAAATGATATAATTATGTTTCATGTATTTTTTTATTTTGAGATGTCTTCTAGTTTGGAATTTAATTTTCTCAAAATTCACTTCATGTTCTAGGTTACCGCAACCACCATCCTACTAATGGTTAGGGTGGTGAGGGCCACCTATGGTTGGGATCATAGGGTTAGTTGGGAAGGTTTGTCTTGATCATTTCATCCATATTAAAATCCATGTCTCGATGACTTCACACACACATATGAAAGATGTTAATAATTTAGTTTGTCAATTATTTGATATATTTTGTTTGCATTGATATTAGGTTAGATAGTGTTTAATTATTTAATATAGCTATTAGCATTAATATTAAATTAATTAGTATGCAATCTTTGTTATTGATCATGTCAAATACTAACTTGTGTTATGAATGGATTATTGAATTAAATGGGAGTTTGGCATTGTCTGAGGTAAATTGGATAAAAATTAATATACTTCAGATACATTGAATTATTAGTTTTGGTTTTAATTTCATATTGATTTAACATTCTATTATAATGTTAATTATATCCAAGTTGGATTTAATTTTGATATATCATCATATATATTCATTATCCTATTAATTCATGATACAAACAAATTAATCTATGAATATTATCTTGGGACTTACTTAGATGTTTACACTGGTTTTTCAATTCTAAAATTATGTTTAAATTAGAATGATCTTAATTAGATTATATAGACAATTAGATATAAGTTATGTTGTTGACTCATATTGACTAATTTTAATAGTTAATTTGACTTATCACCTTATTTATAAAAATACATAGATACATATAGATCTCTTAGCCATTTTAGAAATCCATAAACTTTTGTTAGTTATTACATGGGAAAAAATAAACCAAATCCTTCCTTTTAAACATGCATTTCAGACATACCTGGTTACATGCAAAGTATTTAGTCTACATATGTTTGACCTTAAGGCTATTACTTCCATTTCTTGAGACGTGTATGTTGCATATACATAATCTAAAATTTAATAAGTTACTCTAGCATTACATAATAAATGAAATAATGGTTAACTAAATCTCAATGATTTAGTCATACACATGTATAATATTCCTACATATATTAATTATATGATTAATTAAAGGAATTTGAAGGAAATTATGATAATATCATTATTATGAATCAATGGAATAAGATAAGTAAGTTATTTATAAAATCTACCCCATTTGATGATGCATAATTAGATGACTAATATATGTATGCTTGCTGATTTATTTCACATTGGGATGTATATGTTACACTTTCCCTTTTTGATAGCTGAACTTATCTAACTTGCTACCTTGGCTGCCCAATAGATAAATTTGTAAGATTTCCTTAAGTGAAACATTTTATTTGTGTTCAACTAATTTTGTTTGCTTGATAATGTTTAATTTTGTGCTTGATCATTGTTGTTGTTGAAAACGCTTGTTGCCTTATTCTAGTCTATCTAAATTATAAATTTAATCCTAACACAATGATATATTTAGGCATTCATTTATTTATGTGATTGTGGAATATTGTATGAAGATAAATTAATTCTTGCCTAATTAGTTATCTAAACTAGCTTTGTTGTTGAGTAATTACATAAGTTTATTTCTCTTAAAAATAAGTAGATATTAAGGTTTAATAGTTAATGTCTTAAAATATTTTGTTCATAATATCGTAATGGCTATACCAATATAAATGGTTATATGATTTAATTTTATCAACTGCTTATGGAACAACAATGCTTCTCATAACTATATCATTAATCATTATTCTGGTAATGACATCTATGCTGGTAAACGAATGATGTATGAATTATAAAATTAGTGTAGTGACCTTAAAGTTTGTAAGGCATTTATGACATCAGATACTATTACTATAAAAACTTGTATTCTAAATTTGTTTTCTCTTTATGTGATTATATATACATATATATATATATATATATATATATATATATATATATATATATATCCTACTATATGGATGATTAAAAATCTGCATGTGTTGAAGTAATTTTTGGTTGCTGATTATATTGCTTGTCTAAATTATGTAACATGAATTTTAATGTAAACATATGATTAACCTAAATGATAACTTTGGTCAATAGAGTTAGAATTCATGGTTAAACTAATAATTTAACTTAACCATCCTCGAATGGGACTGAAACCCACTAAGGAGAGTGAGATATTTAACTAGGGATAAAGATCTAGAAATGATCCTATGTGAAAGTATGAGTACCACATATGGTGCTAGCGCCCTATCCATGTATGAAGACAATGATGCACCCAAAACCCCATAAACCATCTAATACAATAACATGCTTCCCTATGTCACCTTTTATATGTGTTTATCTCTAGCTAATTACCTCAATTAACCTCTTTTGGTTCTAGTGGTGTGTTCATGAGTACATTGAACAATTATCATTTATGTTAGCAAGTGAATTAAGTGTATATAACATGCATCCAAAATGTACTTTGATAAACAATTCCAAATTTTTTTGGGTTGTTTCATGCAGACCAATCTCACAACCTTGCACCTTCACTATCTCATCTTCACTAGATAGGTCAACTTATGAGAAACATTTTCATCATTACCATTGAACTCAAAAATATCTATCCAACATGAAAATTTATTACAAGTCTTGAATAACATTTCTATGCACTTAGATTCATCCCTAGTCCATATTAGCACATCCCTAATCAATTTCTCACTATCTGCACCACTAGGTCTGTTAGTCACTGGTCAACTTGTACCACTAGTTTATCACCCCTAAAGGATATAATATGCTAAAAAAACACTATGGAAATAAGATACAAGTCTCAATATTTGACCTTAATTTATTTATCAACTTTGACTCCATCAACACTGACTTTTATTACATATTTCTAAGAAACAAGGCCTTTTCTATAGGGTCTACATGCTCACTTGACAAACCAATCACACCTGTAGGTTCCTAGGGTAGTTGAATACATGATTCAATCACTTAAATAACCATGTTAAACCGTTATGAGTACTTTAAAACAAGATATTTCTCATCAGATCACTATTGGGGTTTTAGAGAGGATTAACACTATTTCTAATGTTAATGATTATTCATAAAATATTTCGTCTCATTTACAAAACTAATCTATATAGATATTAGATAAGACCCTTCCCCATCTCTCTTCAATATCTTGGTTCCAATGTAGAGGTTGCACATGCCAAGAAACACATGAATGTCCTTCTCAGGTTGAGAACCCTCCATTCTATACACTTGATAGACATCAAAATACTTTTTCTTGCCTTAAATTTAAAATTTTGACTTGAAAATTGGTCAACATACTTGAAAAAATATGAAATATTTTTTTCAATGCACACATACTCACACTTTCCTTATAAATTGATCCTAATATCCCATCTAGTCACCATATCTCTGTTTTCTCTTTAGGCCTTTGACATGTAAGTCATAATAGGTCTTTAATCTGACCTTATAACCAATATAAAATATCTAAACACCTCATTTAAAAACTTAAATAACCTATCTCATACTCAAAACTTATCAATTATTCTTCATATGTCTTATCAACAGCTCATGTTGATTCATTAGGCCAAGAAGGGTCTAGAGGTGTCTAGTTTCATACCAGGTCTATAGGTCTTACACATGTATGATTACCTTGAGAATCACTTAAGTGATAAAAATCCTCATTAGCATGCTAAAAAAAAATCATATATCCTTTTTTTAAATCTTAAATAGAGCATCTTTGTATCCTGACAGAGCATCTTCAGAACTACTTATGTATATCTTCAAATCTTGACCAAGGATCTTCATAGCTCACTATGTTCTACATTGAGAATTCAAAAATGTTACAAAAAGGTGTTTTCAAAACTATTTATGACTTATAAATCCTACAAATTATCTCTTAGTAGAGAGGCATTATGTTTCTTAGCTTCTTTGTCATATCAAGCAAACAAGCTCATACCCCATACACTATGCATCTTAACATCAATGACATCAAACTTGATATTAAATGATATCAACCTTTACATCAATGAAAACACTTCTCAAAAAACTCCCCCTTTGTCATTGATGGAGAAATATTCTTCAAACTAACCACTTTCTTCTCCCCGAGTCTGGTCAAACTCCCTTCTTAGACTTTCTCCCCCTTTGACATTAATGGCAAAGATCTTCCACAACTGTCATCTAAAAACATGCCTTCTTTGCAACAAAAGTTCAATATACAGAATATTAAGTAATAAGTTAATATGCTCCCCCTTAAACCATGCATACCTCTTTCAAAATGAACTTAGATTACAAGACCACTTCAACATAGATCACATTTAGTCAATAACCCAAATAACTTCCCCTCAAACCAAGCATCCACCATGCTTATGCTAACTATAGAATGTCTCCATGAAGCCTAATGGAGTCACCCCTTTCTATAGGGAAATAAAACAACACTAGTTTAGGAGATTACCATATCTCCATGCTCTCACAAGGCTAAATGTTTTTTAATATCCTTTTAGGTTTGATTGACACTATAGGCTTGATCTCTTCGTCAATTATTTGATCATCAATGTGAGCTGACAATAAACATTTCTGACTTGATTACACACCTAAATCATACTCTATCAAAACAAGCAACCCACTTGAGCTTATATACTGATCATGACTCTTTTTACTACCTTTAGTTTCCATAAATTCATTTGGCTTATTTATTATACTCTTAGGGCTTCAAAATTCCTATTTTGACTTGATGACCTTCTAACTCTGTTAAGATAGAATATTGTAAAGTGTTATATATAATGATAGATATTAAAAACCACCTTATACATACCATTTGACTAATGTGAATTGTGACTCCTTCCATAGTTACAAAAGTACTCATTTTGGAGGGTCTTCTACACTCTCTTTATCTATGACCAAACTGACTACATACAAAATAATAACCATTGAAATAACTAACATACCTTATAACATTAGGTTGTTTGATAAGTTTTTTCATGTTGACCTTTTTATTTTCAATAATCTTCTCCTTGACTATAGGTTATTTCTTTTGGTCTTCATTAAAACCAAGACCGATCTTATCACTTGCAGAGTTTTGATGACTCAAGATATCATCTAGATCCTCAATGTTCTTTTCAAACATCATAAAGGTCTTCACCTTGATAGATGATTGATCCAACTCAACTTTTAGGGATTCTATTTTAGTTTCATACCTAATGCAGTCTTCCTCTTTAGCCTTTAATTTGGTATTGAATATCTCCATATGTGCCTCAACTTTATTGATGATATCATCATACTCTGTAAAGGTAATACTCAATCTCTCTTAAAACAAGCTAATATACTCCTCTTAGTCCTTAACTAGCGATCTTAGTTTATGATTATTTCTTCTTTAAAACTTAAACTCTTCTAAGGCACTTACCAGTTCTGCCTTAAGATTCACTTTTACTTATTCTTCATCTGATTCTACATCAACTATGAAGCCTTTTCCATTTGAATAACCCTCATTGTCTAATTCTATGTCTATGAACAAGGTTTCACTATTTTCATGTTCAGTTTCATTACTACCACCATCACTATTGGATTAACTTGACTCACATCAGAATAGTTATCTTATTTAGTGTAGAATCTTCTCTTATTTTTGAAATTTCCTTTCCTTCATTCATACTTCTTAAACTCTTTTTTATTTTTATTAGGCTTTTATGTATTATTATCATCTCCATGATGTTCATCATGTTATTCATCATGCTCATATTTATCCTTTTTAGGATACTTATATGCAAGGTGACCAATTTTTCCATAGTTTAAATGTGTCAAGGGCAACTTACCTTTTTACTCACCATATCCAAACCTCAACTTCCTTGAAAACATGGCTATCAGTTGATCATCATTAATATTTGAGCATTCCTCATCATTGACCTTCTTAGCTTTTGAATTATCCTCAACTTTGAAAGTTTTTTCCTTCTTGGGAGGTCTTCCTTCATTAGTTCTCATCTCATAGGTAGTCAAAATGCTATGAAGCCCATCCATCTCTAGCTTATCCAAATATTACATCTCTTCTACTATAGACACCTTAGAGTCAAACTTATCAGTTAGTGATCTCGAATTTTTTTGAATAGTAGTAGATTATTTCAATTATTTTCCCAATCCTCTAATGACATTGACAACTTCATCAACCCTTAATAGGTAAGATGCAATTTTTTTATCTTCATTCATCTTTAGTCTTTATAACTATCTTAGGTGGGTCTGCAACTTGGCCATCTTCACCTTGGTGTCTCCTTCATATATAGTATTCAAATTGTCCCATATCTCTTTATCTAATTAAAATTTTATTACCTTCATAATATCTACCTCTGATAGGCCACAAAGAATGGTGTTCATTGCCTTGGAGTTGTTTTCACTAGCTTTCTTACCTATTGCATCAGTTGGTGGAATAAAAGGAGTACTATAGCCATCCAAAACTAACTTATAGTTATCATGACCTTGAGACATCAAATATATTTTAATATTGACATTAAAAAAAGGCATAATTAGATATATTTCATAAAGGATGATTACTATTAGAGAAACCACCTTGAGCTTACTGACTAACCATCCTTGCTTCTAGGATCTCCTTTAGGTTTTAGATCTAATTCAAAGGAATAAGATCTGATAAAAAATTTTGGAATAAAAATGATAGAGAGGGGGGATGAATTATTATTCAAAAACTTTCTTTAAAAATCTTACTTAAACAATCATAGATCATTTAAACAAGCATGTACATCTTAGCAAGCATAAGCACCAATCCATAAGAGCATGAAACACATGAAAACAATATATATGGGGGAAAACCTTAAAGGAAGAAAACACACTAAGTATGAAAATGGGATAAATTAATATAATAAAAAACAAATTTTATTGAAGCACCCAATTCACATAGAGCACCAACCCCAACTAGCTAAGTACCAACTCAGTTAGGCTTTAACAAACACCAACATGCAAAGAGGCACCAACCCCATAGATGACTCTTCACCAACTTAGCCACATGAAATGAAGATAATATTTATAATACATTTTTTATATCATAAAATAGATGATTATATTCTTCATAAACTCTTCACACATTTCTATCCCTCTCAAACTGGCCTCTAGCCTTCTTCTCTCAACTAGCCCTCTTCTTGACTTGATTAGGTCATATGACCTTGATCTGCATATTTAAAATCTTTGTAAAAGATTTATCACTGATCTTATATAATCGTATGATTGTATATAATATCTTATTATTATTACCAAGTGTTATATTATTTTATTACACACTTCACACTCACAACTTCTCCAAATAGGCCAAAAATTACCTAGTATTTATACAAGTCAGTTGATAATATCCTTCTTATTAGAAAAAAAAAATCTCAAATTATTAGGTATGACATGGAATGGATATTAATACATCTAATATACATTTATAAAATTTTATTTGAGTCCCCTTAGTTCTGACCTACTTAAATTAGGCCTTATCTCTCCTTTAGGTCTCATGGGGACCTAATTACACTAGGTCTATCTAGTAACATGTAAACATGATTCTCTTAAGACATATTTATCCTACATATATGTTAGGATTATTTTAAAATAAACTAAAATGTAACTTATCCAAAATAATCTGATATCCATAACACCTTTTAGGTCCAATCACTACTTGAATCACTCCAATAATATTGTTCATATAAGGTTTATGCATACCCATAAAGTTTGTCTTGAATAACCGAATAATAAAGACAAATTTGACAAAAAAACATGGAAAAATAATATATTAAGAAAAAAATTACCTTAGGGTCATCAAAAAATTCATAATATGATTCAAATTAGGGTATACAGGCTCAAATTCTTCTTTGTAAGAAGCTCACTCAGAACTGCCAACTAGTCTCAAAACACAATCATGGAAACATGAACTTCTAACATATGATAGAACAGAATAAATGAATTATAATTTATAAAAATGATATTATAACCTTATTATATAAAACATAAATAAAAATATCATAATAATTAATGGAATCTATTGGTCTTATAGACCATTTTGTTGAACTTCTATCACAGTCTTTACTCAGCCAGACAAGCCATTTTGGCTTAAATATTCCAACCTCTTACACTAACTTCCAAGATTATGAAAATAATTTATATATCATTAAATTATAAAAAAACTAATTATATACATTATATATATCAACTTATGTCATAGAGTCTCAAACCCATCATTATAATCTGCTTACCCAAAACTATCAGTTTGCCTTAAAGACTAGTCATGGTGATTTTGAATTTCAAAACCTATGTAGACACATTAAAAAGCACATGATTAATGTTAATGATCATATGTTATCATTATATAATTATTATAAAGGTATATAACATGGTCATAACATAACCTTTCACCTTTACTATTTCATTTTCACTAGACATGTCAACTTATGAGCAACATTTTCATCATTACCATTGAAATAAAAAACATATATCCGACATGAAAATTCATTAAAGGTATTTAAAAACATATCCATGTAATTTTATTCATCCATAGACAATTTTATCACATCCCTAATCAATTTCTTATTTCTATATGGTTTTGTCACTATTTACACCATTAGGTCTATTAGCAATTGGTCAACTTGTATGATTAGTTCATCACCAATAAAGGCTATAATATGATAAAAAACAACCATAAAAATAAGATAACATTCTCAATATTCAACCTTCATTTATTTATAAATTTTGACTCAATTAAATATGACTATTATAACAAATTTATGACACATAAGGCCATTCCTATAGGCTCCACTCACTTGATAAACCAATCACACCTTGAGGTGCCTATGGGAGTTGAATACATGATATAATAACCTAAATATACATGTAAAACCATTATGATCACTTTAAAACAAAATATTTCTCATCGGTTCACTATTAGGGTTTTATATAGGTTTAACACTATTTCTAGTGTTAACGATTGTTCATAAAAGATTTCCCCTCATTTCCAAAACCAATACATAGAGATATTATCTAGGACCCTTAACCATTTCTCCTCAAAATATTAGGTTCACATGCACATGTTTCACATGCCAATAAACACTTGAAAGTCATTCTCAAGTTGAGAACCCTCCATTTTGTGCACTCGATAGACCTCAAAACAGTTTTTATTTCCTTAACCTTCAAATTTTAAACTAAAAATTGGTCAACATATTTTTAAAAAATTAAATACCTATAACAATGAACACATACTCACACTTTCCTTTAAAATGAATCCTAATACCCCATATGGCCACCATCTCTCTTTTTGCTCTCTAGGCCTTAAACCTATAAGTCACAATAGGTATTGAAGATAACCTTTTAACCACTGTCAAATCTCTCAAAACCTAATTTAAAAACTTAAGTAACATATTTCATGATAAAAAATTATAAATTATTCTTCATATATCTTATCAATAGCTCATGTTGCTTCATTAGGTCAAGTACGGTCTAGAGGTGGTCTAGTTGTATACTAGGGCTATAGGTCTTACACATGTATGATTACCCTAAGAATAATTTTAGTTATACAATTCCTCATAAGCATTCTCAAACAACCTCATACAACCTCTTCTTTAGAAATTCAATAGAACATCTTTATAGCTCAACAGAGCATCTTTGAAGTTGCTTACGTAGATATTCAAAACTTGACTAATGATTTTTGTAGCTCACTATGTTCTATACCAAGTCTTCAAAAAAGGTGTTGCCAAAATTATTTATGGCTTATCAATCCTTCAAATTATCTCTTAGCGGAGAGACATTAGGTTTTCTAGCTTCCTTGTCATATCAGTCGTACAAGTTCATACCCCACGCACCATGCATCTTGACATCAATGACATAAAATGATATCAACCTTGACATCAATGACATAAACCTTGACATAAGATGATATTAACCTTGAAATCAATGACAACACTTCTCAACAATTACACTAAGTAATCAAATAGACCATGGAATCCATTCCTTTATATAATTTATAAAAATAAGCATTTAAACTAGAAGTATAGTGAAATGATAATGTCTTATAATATTATTTTGGCCAATTTTTTTGATATAAAGTCTAGGTATAACAATTTGATTCATTTTCACCCACATAAAACACTCTGTTATTCAATCATACATATGATATCATGGGTATGTATATAAGACACCCTCTATCATACTCATATATGTACATCCTATTATCAAAAATAACATGCAATTAAAGATTCAAATTAGTTTAATAAATACTATGCAATAGTGAAGATATAAACATTCATAGCCAAGTACCCAATTTAACCTCATATAGATATGTTAACAAGCTAGAAAAAGAATCAAGTTTTTTGAAGATTTTATCTCAACATATCTTTCTATCATAATTGCCAAGCACATTTAACACTAAATACTTATTTATCAAATTATTTAATGATAATTAGATTAATAAAAATTTACTTATGCTTCCCTCCTAATCCTAATAATTTCTACATACAATACTCAAAATTACAAGATACATAATATTAATGTCATCTGTTATCAAAATCCTAACATAACTAATATATAAATAGGTAAAAAACACATCCTAATTCAAATCTTATAATCTTGCCTATACTACAATATTCTATAGAGGGTAACTGTACTCAGTCAAGGAATAATTTGTACTACTTTTCATTCATTTATTTTTATATTATGTGTTAGGACCTTAATTACATAGTAATCAAAGGAAAATCATACAATTTATATTATTGTTACAGGATTACTCGTTAACCCTTTACATGTCTTTTACTCATATTTTTGTGCTTCAGACATAACTATTTTTACCTAACACTAATAGTTTCTTTATGTGTTAATGATACAACCTTTGAGATGGGAAGTCTATTATACTATCAAGTGCTTAGGTTTTTAACTCAAAATATAAGTATTCACACAAGAATAACTCTTGTTTTAATTGTATTTATACAAATAATTATTCACATATACAATATCATATCCCAAACCCATAAATTCTTATCATACCAGTCTAACTTATATAATGGAACCTACATGTTCTATTGAGAAAATGAATGCAAGAAAACTCATTATCAACTAAAACTACAACTGCCTCGATCCACATATAATTTTCCAAAACCATGCTCAAATAATTGAGAAAGAATGCACTCAGGCCTAATTTCTCAATAAGGTCAAATCATATGCATATATATATTATAATAAATAGATTCGCATATACCATTCCATGTCACAATGTTTCTCGAACTTCATACATAAATTATATCTTAATAAAATGAATACCTTATGATATTTAAAAACAATTTTGTCTCAATATCAAATAATCCAACACTTGCATAAAATTCACATGATTATGATATATGGGAGTAACAAGGATCAACTCAGTCAATGAGATTCACAAAATAGACATACCTATAAGCCTATATACTAGAATTCACCCTAGGAAAACCTTTATTATTACTTAAACCCTATAATGGTCAAATCTTTCACAAAAATAAAGAACCATAAATTATATCATTTTCATATATCAAACAAATAAACTTGGATCAACTATTATAGAATAGAGATTTGATTCTATGGTCATGGGAGTCTATGTATATATATCTATATTGTAATAGTAAAAGAATGAAATACACACACACACACACACACACACACACACACACACACACACACACACACACACACATGTATATGTGTATATATGTGTGTGCGTCTATGTATGTATGCATGCATGTATACATATATATCCATATTTAGAATATTTTCAACAACTAGACCCTAATTACGTAGCCACGAGGTTTAACCCACAAAAATATAGCTCTGGACCTAGTCACTCTTTTTCAAGGGTTGGTCCTTAGAGAGATAGGTCTAATGATAGAGTATGTCTCCCTACTTATATATATATATATATATATATATATATATATATATATATATATATATATATATATATAT